>JARHVA010000903.1:592500-1192500 GCA_037957365.1 Torreya grandis
TAAAATAGGAAAGAGACCCTAAAAAACTATATTAGGTCATTTTAAATATTTTTACCAGGTCTCAATTTATAACTATAACTCTATAACTCTCAATACCTCAAATACTTTAGGTTGGCTTTTAGGTCTATAGTCTGTGCACAAGGTTTAGATAGACTGAGTGTAGAGTTTCAAAACCCAATTATTTGTTTTATTTGTTTATTTACGAATATCACCTAGAAGTGTGTCATTATCATAGAGTGTGTATTCAATAGTGTGATCTATCTTATACCTCTTCCAACCTTCTAAACATGCATCTCACATGAGCTAGAATTAGTCTACATATTATTTTGATGGTGTCATCTATAGGTGGAAATTAGGGAGTAAAATGGACTCTTGTAGATGCTTATCAATGTTTGAGAATTATGTTAAATTATATTGATTACCTCTGAGACTATTGGTATAATATCATTCCATACCTCTATTTATCAACTAACTAGCATCCTTCCTTAGATTAGTCTATAGTATGAGAGTACAAATTAGAGGTGTATATTTTTAGGGAATGTAGAATTCCTGTAGGTCTATATTTATGATTGAACATTATGTTTTCACACCTTCATATTCTATTGAGTTCACTGAGGATAATTCCACATTTGAATTTATTCACCTCTAGTTGTAGTCCATACTCTCATCTCTAGACTATCAATACACTACAATTTTTCAAGTTCTAAGTTCACTTAGGCTCAAAGGGACTATAGTTCACTGAATGTCTACAGTGAAAGCTTACCTGAATTTGGAGTCACTCAAACCTCATACCCTCTTGATCAAACTTCTTCCTGTCATGGTAATAAGTGACTAATATTCCTAATCTACAAGAAGGGAAACATTAGGTCTATATATACCTAATCAACACTTACCAACAAATGCTTCATTGTATTAATAAAAACTCATTCAGATAAGTTAAGGTAATCAATCCCATTAAGCAAATTTTCAATATTTAACCTATATGCATTGCTTGATGGATTCTTGAATATAGTTTATTAACCTTTTATGGCTTGATAAACTCATCAAGTCATGAAATTGAGTCCAACATGTGTTTTAGACTTTAGATTGGCTTCAATTATCTGTACATACATATAGATAACTGTAGATGACTATATACACTAGAGTTCTGACCAATCCTTGCTCATGGTCGTGGAATCCCACCTATATCAACCTTGAAGTTCCTAAAATTTAAATCATCTATGGAAATAGAAACTTCCATGATTTAAAAATAGATACATAAGTGCATTATCTTGATATGAAACCATTCACATAAGGACAAATCTACAACTATGAAACATGTTCTATAGACCACTATGATGTTAATTAATAAAAAAATGATATTTTATTGCCTAACTTCCATGAACACACATGAAAAACTTTTTGAGAACAACATTAATAGGAATAAAAATCTTTTCATGTACACACACACCACTTGGAAACATCATATCATGTAAATAGATGAGAAAACCTAAAGGTGTTAGGAATGTGAAATAAATTTGGAGTCACTATAATTATTAGGGATGGTTCATGAATCAAATTAAACTAATATTAAAATAATTTCCATGGAATGGAAGGCCATAGAGACTAGTTTTATCCACCAAAAGCATTTATCTCAACTCTATTCCTACCAGCTACAAACCTGTTAACTTGTTTGACCTTATACAAGAGAGTGATAAGGAATATGGACCTATTTTTTCTAATTTTAAAACTATTTAATCCTCTCAATCTTTAAAAATACTTGTGAGGTCTTTTATAGATCATCCTAAAGCCTCTCTATGTGCCATGTGGTTATCTTTATATGTACAATTGCTTAAAAATGCTTGAAACTATTTGATATTATTGAATGGAAATTAAACATACAATATGATAGTTACATAATATTTCATTGAAACTCAAATAACACCTTATATGTTAGAGAAAACTTTGACACATTTGTCCTAAGTGTAAAATTGTACAAGTCACTTAGAATGGCCAAAATGATGATATAAAGGAAATATCAAGACAATGACACATATGATAAATATGAAACATATAATGTGACCCTAAACATGACCATGTGAAAATTTTATGACTTATAAATACTGTATGTAAGTTTTAACTTAGATGGGGTTGACTTATTTGACCAACGGGTCAAATTAGTCAACATTTTAGAAATTTCCTAGGGGTAGCATGCTTGCTATACTAAGGACCAGTAGCCTTCTCCTATCCATTGGGATATGGAGTCACATATAAGTTAATAATGACCCTAATAAGTCTATAATTATAAACCAAACACACACCAAATATAATATGAACACATAAATCAAGATAAAGACACACACTTGTGTTCTCATGAACATTTAAGGAAAACACAAATCGACATTTAAGTAAACTAAGCATGTACAAAATAAACTAAATCAAGTTTATCCTCATAGATCAAAGGGGAATTTTTCACCATATTTTAATCCATGAAATAAATTAATACATGAGGCAAGTTTCCCTTTGACCATTGGCCTTGATGTCTTTTAATTTTTTTATGTTTGCCAATCTCTTTAGCATGATATTCAATGTAACCATAATAACCACAAACATATCACATATGAAGGTGAATTATTATTTAACTTAAAAATCCTCTATATTATTAAGAGACTCCTCAGACACAACTTGACTCAATGATTCTTCCACAAATCATGTTTCCATGACTTCAATGGTACCTTCGATGAGACTAGTTTTATTATCAGTTGCAAGACCTTCAAGATATTCAAGGAGTTTCATATATTCAATCCAATATTGGTCATTATCTTCCATGAGGAAATATTTATCTATCTTATAATGAAATTGACCTTGAAATTTTAAAATCTCTTCAAGTTATTCAAAAAATTCAATCTACTATAACCAATCATCTTTTCTCTCTTTCTCCTTGAGAACCACCACCTCTTCAAATTGATCCTCTTGATCATGTTACTTAATGTCATAATCATGATATACTACTCCATCATGTATTTCAAAATATTGATGATGTTATTCAATATTTGGTTTTTTAAAATAAACTTTGAATTTCTCTTTCACAATCTCAATTTGCTCTCCTTCAAGTAGTAGATTCTTAAGACATTTAAAGTCACTAAAAATGTATTAATAGGTCTAGCACATGTATTGATCAAGCTATTTATGAACACCTACATATTCATCTATATCTTATCTTTATTAATTAAATAAAATGGAAGAATTTTGCTTGTTCTCACCAAGGGGAGTCCCTATGATGATCTCTTCTTCATAATCACTTATGTTATCTTCTTGATCAACTACACATTAAACTTGTTCTACTTGCATCCCATAGGATGGGTTCTCCTTCAAGAGGGGATGAGGTGGGAGGCTAGTGAATGGGTTCATGTTTTAGATAAGGAGTATGATGATTGATTAATGGCTCATTAATGGGCATTGGGATGGAAGTGACACTCAAAATTAGTCTTAGAGAAAAGAAGTTTCTATTGAGCTATAGACACTTCACTTTTTTTAATAACCACCTCTTGATTTTCATTATCTTATTGAAGTTCTTCCATAGATAAAAATTTGTCTTTCACATTATAAACTAAGGATTCATTTTCATGTTGAAACTCTTCTTGGATGGACCTCCAATATGGAAAATACATAGGTTTTTTAAGAGAAGGAAATGTGGTTTGACAGTACACAAAGTTTTCATTCTTATCATCAAATTCATGGTTACAAGTTGGAAATTTGAGGCTACTATAATTTTTTAAGGATTGGATAGGATATTAATGAGGAAAAGGAATATGAGAGGACTAACATGTAACATAGGAAAAATATTGAGGATGGGAGGGAGAGACTTATTCTTCAAATATATTTTCACTTTTTCCATAGCCTTCTTGAGAATCTTCAATAGCTGTAAGTTGCCTCTCAACTTATTGGTTTTCCCACCTTTTAAGCCTATCAACCCACCATTATATATAGAATATAATATCATGAAAGTATTAATTAATGAAATATTTAGCTTCCTCTTCAACCAATCTCCACTTATTCATAAGGAAATGAAATGACCTTATCATTTTTTCTATGAAATGAATAGGGATCATATCAAGTTCTTGATCCCATTTCTTCATCAAATTTTCTAATTTTAGCATTTTCGGCATAAGTGCCAAGAAGAAATTATCTTGAGGTGGAATTTAAGGAGGAGAGGTATAGGATTATGGGTTTTAGTATTGATTTTTATAAGATTATATAGGATTTTGATAGGATGGATAGGGTTGTTGGGGAAGAATGCTTCCAAAAATTTAACTCTTAATAATTTTGATTTCTTCCTTAAGAACCTACATCTTAAAATCTTGGACATATTATTTAAGAGCCTTAAACTTTTTTTATTATTTCCATTTTCATATCCTTCATAATATTTTTTAATGACTTCATTAACATATGGAGGAATGGTTTGACCAAAGCTTTGATAACAACTTTGATAAGGTTATGTATAATAATAACTCTCAACATATCCATCCATATCAGATTTATTAGTAAAATAAAACACAATAATTGATTAATATATTTTACAATATTTACTTGGGCTTCTCAAAGTCAAATTATTGCATTTAGATTCATCATTGGTGTTTACTTAAATGCTTCCAAAAGTTGACTGTAGGAAGAACACACCAACACTTCTTCTACTCTTTTGGACCTTGGTCCTACCATGCATGTCAGAACTATTATAGCCAAATATTTCACCCTTAAATGAGTTTTTTTATGCCTCTCCACATTTGTAAAACATAGGATTACCTTTATGCCTATGGGTTTCCTATAATAGAGGTAAACATATAGGTTAAAGGCTAGCTCCCTTGATTTATCCTTTATGCTCACGCTATACTAGGTTAATCACTATTGGGGGTAAAAATGGAAGAAGGAAACTAAAATTAACCTATTATAATGGATTTTATACACCAAATATTATTCCAAAAACACATTTGCATCTTCACTAAGAAAGGAGACTCTTAAAACTAACCTTAACCCATTGTCCTTTTAGCATAAATATTTCTCATAGAGGTAGATTACTATGCACATATAGAGGTGGGTGAAAATAAGGTATGATAATAAAAACTACTATTATCTTTCAAACTTTGGGACACACTTAAAAAACAAGTACACTTTATGAAACTTGTTAGAAGTGATATCACTCACACAAAACATGCAAGAGTAGAATGGAAGCAAGGAGAACATATTCATCACTTAACATCCAAGTACACTAATTAACACACTTAGTCAAGAGATTTTGAAGATAAAATAAAATTTATAATATTTGTTACATGGAAAAACAAGGTTACAAACTAGTAGGGATTCACCATAATAAGTGTGGACTAGATACAACTACTAAAATGGATTGCATATATAGATCATAGGAGAGGAAAGAGAAGAAGAGAAGTGGAAGGGTCACAAATACAAGTGTCAAAATATGAGAAAAAATTAAAAAATAAAGATAATTAAGTGTAAAATAAGTTAATAATTACTCCTAGATAGGTGCCCATCACAAACATGACACATCTTTTAGGTTGGCATAAAGACTCTCCATGGTTCTTCTTGAACTTGTCTTCTTAGCGATGATTCTACTTGATTATCTTAAAATAAATTATGGGGATATAACATATTTTAACTATCATAAAAATATATAATCTTGATGGTAATAATAATTTATGCCTCTTTAACTGATAACTTCCTCTTTGCCAATTATTACTCACTCTCTAACAACTACTCACTAGCCTTCTAGGTTTGTCTTCACACATATCACCTAAGTGACTTGGATTTTCTCATGGATAAATGTTTTATATTTTTTAAGACACATTTTTTAGACTCATTTATATTTTGGTATATCATAGACTTCAATGGAAACCTCAAAACATACTTCTCATATCATATTTAGGTAGTCACTTCATTACCTCACTATCTTATTCAAGACTACTTGTAATAAATGATGTAACAGAGGGATTTTAATTCAAAAATAAGGTTATAAATTATTTTAAGGAGTTATAATAATTATCTATAGATCTCCCATAATTATCTTCATCCATAAATCCCCTTCTTCACCTATGGAACACATAAAATCCTATAAGAAACACCATATTAGCCCTATCTATATAAGTGATGGTATGGAAAAAGTGGATGTCAAAGGGCTTGGGGGAGTGATAAGTATTTAAAAAAAAATTTAAATACCATTTACCACATTTTAATGAATCAATCTCCATTATGTTTTGTCAGATTTTCATAAGGGTTTTAATATGGTTTTTGGTTATTCTGACTCTTAGTGATGATTCATAAAAACTAGGCATCTGACTCCTAGAAAAATTCCATTGAAAATTTTTTATAGAACCCCTTCAAATATTACCACATCCTTTAATTCTCATGCATACCCTCCATATAGATATGAATGAGTGAAACTATCCCTCAAGTTCCTTTAATGCATTCCAAGTAGGCCTAAGAGGAAAATGAGATTGAATGACAAATTTTGTGTAAATAACTAAAAAAATGGATTTTATCAACCTTATACTTCCACTTTAAGTCTATAAATTGGATTTTAAAGGTCATATGGTCTTACGACTCAAGTTGGAGGCCATGAGGGTTGAGGCCTAGTTTTAGGCCTAATAAGCCTAGTTATATTTGACTATGTGTTTCAACCTTTTTAGGTTTCCAATGACTATAGAGACTCCTATACAATTTTTAATCTTGATTTAAAAATTACACATCATCTTGAAATTCTAATTTTCTCTCCATTTCATCTTTCCATCATGGATGCATAGGTTTACAGTATAGATTACATGTGGAGTGCCGTCTATCTGAGATAGAAAAAAGAGCATCTCCCTTATTCATCAAACACTAGGGAGGCCCTAATAGGTTATATTAGGTCATTTTAATTCTCTGTACCAAGTCTCAAGTTCTAATATTCCATTATAACTTGTAATACCTCAAATCTTCTAGGTTGGCTTCTAGGTCTATAGAATGTGTAAAGGGTTTAGCTAGACTAAGTGTGAAGTTTCAAAACCTAGTTCTTTGTTATATTTATTTATTTATGAAGATAACCTATTAAGTGTCTCATTATAATTGAGGGTGTATTCAATACATTGATCCAACTTATACCTTTTCCAAACTTATAAACTTTCATCTCCCATTAAGCTAGAACTAGTCTACAAATTATTTTGATGGTGTCCTCTATAGGTGGAAATTAGGGAGGTCAATGGGCTCCTATATATGCTTATCATTATTTTATAATTGTGTTACATTATATTTATTACCAATAAGGTAATTAGGATCATCACACTCTATACCTCTATTCATCAACTAACTAGCATCCTTCCTTGGTGAGGCTAATTTGTAGTATGAGAGTCTAAACTGTAGGTGTATATTTTTAGGGAATGTGTAATTCCTATAGGTGTACATTTATTCTTGAACATTGTGTTTTAACACATAAATATTATCTTGAGTTCAATAATGACCATTCCACATTTTAATTTATTCAGCTTTGACTATAGGCCACACTCTCATCTCTACACTATCAATGCATTAGAAGTTTACAAGTTTTAGGTTCACTTAGGCTCAAATAAGACTGTAGTTCACTAAATGCCTATAGTGAAAACTTGAATGAATTAGGAGTAAATCAAACCTCATTCCCTCTTGATAAAATAACTTCCTCTCAATTTAAAAATTTACTGGCAATCCTAGTTATAATAAGGGAAACATTAGGCCTAGCTATATCTCATCAACACTTACCAACATATGCCTCATTGTATGAGCAAAACCTCATTAGGAGAAGTTAAGGTAATCAATCCCATTAATAAATTTTTCAATCCTAAACCTATATGCATTACTTGAGGGAGTCTTTAATGTATTATATGAACCCTGTATGACTTGATAAACTCATTCAATTCATGAATTTGAGTCCAGCCTATGTTTTAGGATTTATATGGTCTTACATTATCTGTACATACCTACAGATAATTGTAGATGTCTGTATACACTATATTTTTGACCAATCATTTCTAATGATCTTATAATACCACTTTTTTCAACCTTTAATTTCCTCAAATTAAAATCATCCTTGGAGAAACAAAATTCCATGCTTTAAGAAGAGATACATAAATGCATTATCTTGATATGAAGCCATTCACACAAGGACAACTCTAAAACTATGAAAAGTGTTATATAGACCTATATGATGTTCATTTACAAAAAAATGAGATTTTTTTTACTAAATTACATGAACACACATGAAAAAATTGTTGAAAACAACATGAAGAGGAATACAAATCTTTGAAAGTACACACACCACTCAAAAACATTAGATCATGCAAATAGATTACAAAATCTAAATGTGTTAGGAATGTGAGGTCAAATTAGAGTCACTATAATTATTAGGGATGGTTCATGAAGAAAAATAAAATAATATTAATACCATTTCCATGTAATGGAAGGCCATGAAGACTAATTTCATCCACCAAAATCATTCATCTCAACTCTGTCCTTCCTCTCCATACCAATTAACTTGTTTGACCTTGTCTGAGAGACTAATAAGGAATATGGACTTATTTTTTCCAAGTTTGAAATTTATAAAGCTTATAAATATTGAAAAATACTTGTGGTGGCATATAGATATCCTCTTTAATCCTCTCTAGATTTTGAGTGGTTGTCATTGTCTTTATAATTACTTAAAACTACTTGAAACTACTTGATCTTATTAGATGGATGTTGAACTTGCATCATTATAGTTAATAAATAGTTCCATAACACTCAAATAACACCTTGGACATTAGATAAAACTTTGACACATTTTCCCAAAGTATAAAATTGTACAAGTCACCTAGAATGACTAGAAAGGTGACATGAATTAAATATCAAGATAATGACACATATGATAAAGATGAAACATATAATGTGAACCTAAACATGACCATGTGAAAATTTTATGAATTATCAAGACCCAATGGAAGTTTTAACTTTCAATTGGGTTGACTTATCTAATGAGGGGGTCAAATTAGTCAATAATAAGTTCCACTCAGTAGCAAAAACCATTCTTATTGTTCTCACCTCCTGGTCTCCTCTTATTCAATTTAGCATATGGGTATTTGAATCACTACTTATTAAAGACCTACCTTCCCATGGTATAACACATTACTAAGTTGGTTTGGTGTAATGCATATCTATAACACCCACTTGATAAATCAAATCTACTTTATACCTTATTAAAGATCACACATATGGATACTTTCACTCCCCTATATGGAACTCTAAAAATTTATATTTTATAATCATAGGTATAGATGAAATATTCTCTATTCTATTCAAGGTCAAAAATGGTTATATATATGGATGGGAAAATATTAACTCTACAACTCCCAGTGAATTGTGCCTAGGCTTTGTGTCAAATTTAAACCAATTATTGTCCCCATAGTCATAGGGTGAGTTTGGTTCTTTAGGGATGATATAAGGCTTGATTTCAATTTTATTTAGAGGTATGATAATAATCCTATCCCTTTGGTGTACTTTCAAATAATTTCCTACTATTTTTATGGTCATCTTCCCATCATATGGCCATTTCTTACCAATCAATGTAGGGTAGTCCATTTCATCAAGTTTAATATATATGATCTAGTAATCACCTTATATACATAGATCATAAAATTTTATGTCTACATATTATAGTTGCCTTATAGGTTCTACAATCTGATAGACTATGAGACTCAATGCAACTGAGAGTAGATCATCCAATCACTTCATATGTTAACTGAGGGATAATATTTACTATAGTTTAAAATTTGACTACAACATTTAGAACCTCATGTCCTACCAATTAAATATCAATTAAAGAGTTTACATACCATGGATTCTCAGTCTTTATATTCCATACCACCTTATCAGTTCACTACTACTATCTTTGTGCATAGTCTAATAAATTATGAAAGAAATTTGTGATGTTCTTTGAAATATCCTTATCTGATAGAGTGCTTACTAGCTTGAGTAAATATATAAAATAATTAAATTTTCCATCCTACCTCATAATCCATGATTTGACCATATATTTATGCATCAATGACTACAACATCTCTCTATGATGTAGTCTAGTGTTTTATAATCTATAGTATCCAAGCTATCTAATACATCCAACCCTTTTATATTGTAGGATCAAGATATTTTTCCTACTACAATTTTTTAATTTACTGATCTTATGTCATATCTAAGGGTTGTAATCCTTGTTTTTGCATGTTGATTTTGAGTGAATATTTGTCTATACATAGGATTCTTTGGTTAAAAATTCACCATGTTTACATTTCACACTAGTATTTATTTTTCCTAATGTTATAACATAAGACTATATAATTCTACAATATGCACAATAGACCTATCTTTGCATATTATCCAAACAATTCTATGTGAAGTGATTATAATCTCCACATAAATAAAAAATAACTAATTTTTAAACCTATCTCTCATATGGTCCCTAATTACCTCCTTGGTATCCACCTCAGTACCCACGTCTATATCCCCCTTATATCTATTAAAAAAATCAAACATTTATGTTAATGACAATCATATCCTCATTATCACTGCATTGAAACCCAATCCATTTTTTACCCATCATATCCCCCATATGGCCCTTGGGGTGAATATGGATCCAATCCTATCAATTATTATTGTGGTGACATAGTTTTCCATGATTCTTGATACTGACCAATAGATAATTCTATAATTCTTTTTACTATATAGATTAAAGTGTCAATTATTCTAATCCTTGAATCTAATATCGAGTCATAGTTATCATTTATGTATCTAGGATAGGAATCCCTAGTTTTGAAGTAGGAATCTATTTCACACTACTACAAAGACATTATTGGTGATGTATTCCTTAAATTTTTGGAGAGATATGTAATTTATATCATCATGATTATATTAATTTAAAAAAAATTAGTATATACTCTAATATTGGTGGGTATACCATTGTAAGACATGACATTTCATTATCTCATGCCTTAGTACCTAATAGATCTCACAAAATTTTATTTTAACCTTTGGGAAGTAATTCATGTGGTGCCCCTCTTTTCCAAAATCAATACAACAAAATCCTAGATTGGTCCTCTTATTATCTTGTATCTAATCCATATTGAGTAAAACATCATCTATTATTATATCAACATTCACAATAGCCTAAAAACTTTCCCCAATGTCTTATATTCTCTCCACCTAGAGTATAATTGCTTTAGAATATACCTTGAAAGTGAATAGTTTTTATAAATGGAAAACATAATATGAGGTCATAAACCTTACATAAACCATGTGGAAATATTCCCTTTTATCATATTCCCATACTAAATCTCTTGATTTTTGTAAAATTTATTTTAGATCGTGTATTGTCTGATTCATACATTTATTCTTTTTAAATAATCATATTGTCTAATTTTTGACATCATGAAATATAAATTTGGAAGCATAAATTTTGTACACGAACTCTATAACTCTATTGGTTAAGGATAATATGATCTCCCACTTATTTACACCATCTATAGTTACATTTCTAACCTACCATTTCATCTCATAGGTTAATAGGTTCTACTTAGGATCATTAAACCCATCAAAGTGAAAAAAACTCATGCAATGAGAGCCATCCTTCATTCCCTCACACATAAAACCACTATCTACTATGGACTATAATTTTCCAAAATATTAATATTTTTGTGACCTAAAAACTAGAGTCAATCAATTTCTTCTTATCCAACACTTTCTTATTGTCTTTACAATATTTTCCAAATTTATCTTTAAAACAATCAAACCAAATAATATTTTTACTAGATTTTGCACTTTTTATTATATTTTTTGTTGATAAATTAGGAATATGTAATGTATATCCTTGAAATTAATTATCATTGTCTACAACTCCTACTTCATTTAAACTTGAACCTAATTTAATCCTATTAATTAATATAACTTCTTCAAAATATTATTCCTTTTCTTCTCCAAACAATATTATCCCTTGTAACTATGATCTAAAACTACCTTCTAACTAATATAACTACTATTATTCTCTATTTTCACTCTCTTCCATCTCCTTTGAATCCATTTTGAAATATTTTTTCCATTTTTGTGCTCTAATTTATTCCTTCTCTTCTTTCAATCCCTCTAATTTCCTCATCCCCATAATATCCATAATATCTAGCTCCTCATTGAGCTCACATTCTTTCTTCATCTTCTAAACTCTATTTTCCTATTAATATTCATAGATACATTAGGATTATTCTCTTTATTCCATATTCTATGTTTGTCTTAGTTCTCACTCTTTTTATATATTTCACTTTTCATTTTTTTATTTTATCCTCCATATTTTGGGATAAGGTTCAAGTTTATCTTCTTAGTTCTTCATCAGTCACTTCATTATCACACACATACCCATAATGATTAAAGTGAATACTCCATGTTATTTAGAATAGGCACTATGGCCTTATCCATAACTAAAATTTTAATTAATGTATGGATTTATTGTATAAATTTTCCATAGATACCTTTTATAAATAAATCATATACAACTTCGAGTGCAATATACCATTGCATAGTGAACTTAGTAATATATCCATAAATGGTATTATTTACCAAATGATATATTACACACATCTAATTTATGTCTATATTTTTTAGTTTTTTAAATATTTTTCTTAGTCCATATAAAACACTTTATTTCTCTCAGCTTGAAGTAATAATACTTAATTCTTGACAACAATGTAGCTAGAAACCTAGTAAATTTGCACCAAAACATTTTGTATATATTGTCATGTATATGTCCACTTATAACCTATATCATAGAGCTTCATATCATTTTTGCCTTATCTTTTATGAAATTTTGAATTATCTCATCTAGCCATCACTCCATATCTTTTTGTCCAAGTAACCATCTCAGTATGTTTCAAAGTTCCATGATCACAACACAATTATTAGTATAGGTTATTAGAAAACCCATTACAATAGGCTAATGTGTGTTTTTATGTGAAGTAATTTATGGGTTTAAAACATATGAAAATTTCTTAAAATATTTAATATTTATTCAATTTAGAATTACATGGTCATTTAGAAAACAGATATTTGAATTATACAGAGTGGTACTTCATGTTATGTAATTAAAAATATGTAAAAAAAGTATAAATTGTGCACATAACAAGTACAAAAAGGTATTTTATAAAACCATAATAATATCTCTATATTTCAAAACCTTTTTCCTTTACAATTTATCACTATATATAGACCTTTCAAAGCTCTATTACTTCACATTCTATCTTTACATTTATATCACAAAGGAGTATTTTCATATTTTTTCATCTATTGGGATACATACATAGGCCAAATATTAACAAAAATATATGTGTTATATATATTGATATACATAACACACTTTTTGTGCATATACACTCTACAATTTTACAATCCTAAGTCTACTACCCAAAAAAACTGTAATGCATTGTTTGACCCTAATCACCCCATTAATTATTAATTGTTCTCTACATATTTAATAATCTAAGGATGGAAATAAATCCACACATAGCTCTACCAATTAGTGTGATTGTGAAATCATGTTCCTTATATATGTGATGTAATTAGTGATTTGTATTTTATAATTGATAATGGGTTTTTTGACTTAGCTTTACTATGCTTCAAACTTGGCTTTTGAGTAATCCTAGTTGATTTGAAAATTGGGTAGAATAGTGTAGTTTTTCTCAATGTTCAATAGTTTAAAGATGTGTACTAAATAAGTGATTTAAACCCTATCAAATTAGGCATATATATATATATATATATATATATATATATATATATATATATATATATATATATATATATATATATATATATATATATATATATATATATAATTAGGTAAACTATCTGTATTAGGAGAAAAAGTTGAAATTAAAATTCAAATGCCACAAGTAATAACAAAACATGAAAATAACAAAAATTCAATAAAAAAATCCTATTATAACCTTGAGACTAAGAATGATAGATAAATTATGAGTAAATAATAATTTAATAAAGGATTCTTACCATCAATTTTTCCCCAATTTATCTCCAATAAACATGGTGTGCTCCAAAGTATTTTGACAAGTTGATTGTTTGATGTTGGATTGATTATGATTGGATAAATATTATGGATATAATGGATGCTTGATGGATTTTAGATAAAACATAATATTTCTTGAATTATTAATTATTTTACATGCATGGGGATTGAATGGTTTAAATATATGGTGGTGGATTTAAATGGAGGGTTGGATTTGTAAGATGGTGGAAGTGTGATCAATGGCAACAGGTTTTGGTAATTTTAAATTATAAAGAAGGGGAAGGTTAATAAGTTTAAAAAAGAATTAAAAATTCATTTGGATAGGCCTATAAATTGGGTATGGTGATATAGGAGGTTTAAATGCTTATAGATTTGGTTAAATGGAGTTAAATAGGTATTAGGGAATGTTTTAAGGGATGATTTGAATGAGAGTTAGTTGGGGGTAGTTAGGATTTTTGGAATTTAAAATTCCAAAAGGATCATGGATGGATTAAAGTGGTTAATAAGGGAATTAGTAATGGAATTAATAAATGGGTGAGGAATGTAAAGGTTAGTGATGGGTAGGAATTATGAAAGGGGGTTAGACTATTGTCTGGGCTAGGTTATGTGGTGGGGACAAAGGGATTATTAATTAAACTAGTGAATGGAATAGATAATGCATTAGTTGATTTTACACATAATTAGGCATTGTTGGATGGTGATTGGGTGTAGAGGTAAGCAAGAAAAAATGAGTGTATACATTTTTACCCTTTTTGAAATGGCATTATGACTAGAAAAGGAGTAATGGTATTTTAAATAAGAAATAAATTCATAGATGTTAGTAAATTAGGATAAATGATGCCCACTAAAGGGAAAATATAGATAAGAATGAGATGAATGGCCCTTATAAAATATGAAGTGAGGGGTAGGATGGATAAATAGATAAATGGGTTGGGATACTAGTCATGTGATCAATGATGAGGAAAATTAAATAGATATGAGTATTGAGATATAAATTGGTGATTCCCTAGGAAAAGACATATGCATAGGGGTGAACATGATGATGTTATGATTTTTGACATCTCCTAAATGGGAAAAAACCATAATTGTATTACAAAAGGTTACAATATTTTGACATATCTCGATTAAGGACACATGCCAAGGAGAACTTTTAGACCAAGAGAATAAAGAAGGTGATAAGGTTTCAACATATCCTAGGCAAAAACACATCCTAGGGAGAGATGTAGGCTAAAAGAGGATGCACTACCTACATAGTCTCAAAAGACCTTAGGCCAATGTAGTTATCCTATCTGAGAAGTTAGATTAGAAATTTATGATGGGGTAGACTATATGGGAAGGTATCAATAATAGTATGTAGGAATAAGAGTAATGTTAGTAAGAATAATGAAGTGAAGATGAGGAAAATAAGTTAGAGTTAGGGGGAAAAGGATGAACAAGGTTAAGAGATGGGGTTTTAGGGGAAAAATGGAGGGGTAAAGAGGAAAATAGGGTTAATTAATTTTCACCCTAGATATTGATTTTGAGCTTTGGTCTATGAGAGTGTTAGATAGAGAAAATTGACCTCTTTCCACACCACTTGAAAGGAGAGAGGGTTCAGAAGAAATACAGACTAGATGAAGAAAGACCACCAGTGAGTAATTTTGAACCTTCATTTAGTGTTATTTATTAACAATTAATAGGGGTAATTAGGGAAATCAAAGCCACTACTAGGGGTTTTACCTTAGTAATAATTTTTTTAAACAAAGTACAACTTTGTTAAGTAAATCCATAATTTTACAGTCAAGAAGGGTGATTTTGTGAAGATAAGAAGATTTGGAGGTTTCAAGTAACTTTGTAAAAATATAAATGGTTTCTCAAAATGGTAGTGGTAGTTTTGTCAAGACACAAGTGACTTTAAAAAAATTAAAAGTGGATATACATGATGATTAATGACTTTGTAAACAAATCCAATTTTAGGGTTTTATCATGATAAGTGGTTTTTTTAGTGATAGAAATAGTTTTGTTATGCTCAGTGGTAATTTTGTTTAGAAGAGAAGGGATATAAAATGTGATAAGTAAGGGATGTGAAATTAAGTGAGACTAGTTAGGGTTAACAAAATGATGAGTTATTATGTTTAGTTTTAAACTGAAATGATGATTACTCAATGTGTGTGTATGAGTGATTAAGACTTATAACATATTATGGGGATGATCAAAGGTTTTTCATGAAATTTATCACTTGATAGATGAGGATTTTAGTTGCATAAAGTTAGTTGGTCTATATTATGTTACTCACATTCTAGTGATTCAGATTGATAGGTTGTTGATGTAGAAGATTACACCCTTGGTAGGAGACTGAGTTCCTACCTTCTTCACGCAACAATGGAAACTCCCCTCTCACTTGTGGGACTGACGAAGATGGAGGGGAGAGTCTCTAAATGAGGGCTAGCTCCCTCTGATGTATCATTTAGGCCCTGGTTTCTCCTACTGATAACAACTAAAATGAAAAGGGGGGGATGAAAAGAGAGAGAGAGAGAGATGCTAAAAACAAATCCTAAGCCTAAAAAATAGAAAAGGTGATACACCAAAAAATGTGACCCACCCAACTCGAACATACACTGTTCACCAAAAAGGAGCACCTATACACCTCATCTGACATGAGAGAACCTTTTGCATTAGTGGGTTAGGGGTCTATAGAGATACAGGGAGGAAATAACTACTAGACGCATTCTGAGACACACTGCAGCAGCCTATCCACTTCACCTATTCTCCTCTAGGGACACTTGTAATAGATCTGTAAAAGGAAACTCACAAAAATGCACCAAACATGCTGAAATCATTCTAGAAAAGCATTAGGAAAATGACTTAACATATAATCAAATGCATAGACACATACTAAAGATGCAAAACTCAGAATGGAGGTAAAAATGCTAAGTTCTGATTGAAGGTAAAATCTGGTAGCTTTACCTTACAAGCCTGAGATATTTTTGGGTAGAGTTTTGCATTAAGGCTGAGAGAGGATCCTTTCTCCAAAGAGAAGTTTACAATATATAGAAAGAGGAAGAGAAACTTGGCACTTCTTAGGAAATATTTTGGTGATCTCTTCTACAACTGGCCCATGTGCATTAAACACATCAGGAAGAGGAAGATCACTGCTACTAATGTCATTCTTCATAAAAACCCTACTAGAACCATGTTTTATAATCGCAAAAATTGACTTTGGAATTTAAACATTAATGTAAGGACATGGCCGTGCCTCTTTTCTACAAACAGACTGTAGTTTGTCCCCTCATCAATGCCAACTACAAAAAATAGGCTGCACCACTCATCTAAAAATGACTCACCTTTCCTTCGCCACTTGAATGCTTTGTCTTTTCTTCTCCTTATCATCTTCTTGCTATTTCAGGCCTCGAGGGTGATCTTCTGGCAAGTCACTACATTCCTTAGGCTATTTCCATGGTTGGCACTCTTTTGATTCGAAAGCAAATGACTGCTTCACTAAGTTAAATTTGATGTTCACACAGCCTTCACCCAACGGCTAGTTCATCTACTTAAATTTGATAGCTTTCAAGATGTCACTGTCCTCAACAAAAGTCATCAGGTCTTTTTTGTGGATTTTTTTGCTTCGCAGGCTTTTGTTTCAAACTTCACAGATAAAAGTCTATAGGAATTGGCCACTCTTTGTCCTTTTCTTCAGGCCCTTTGAAACTCTCTCTACCCTTCGCAAAGGATTCTGAACTTTGAACTACCCTCTGCAAGGGCTTCTGAACCTTGAACTGCCCTCCAGCTATAGGACACACCCTTGAACCAAGCCGTTGAACCAACCCATTGAACCAAAATTAGTTCAATAGTTTAATTAGTTCAATGGTTCAACTAGTATGCATCGATGCTATTGAACCAATCCTTTGAACTGATTTGTTAAACCTCCTTATTAAACCATCTATTGAATTAAAGTGATTAAACTTAAGCATCAAACCAAATGATTAAACTAATCTATTGAACCGATTCAATGGTTCAATGTTGCGCATTGATGCCAAGTGAACCAAGCCTTTAGACTTGTCAATGAACCAAATGATTGAACCAATTGAGTTAAACTAAGGCTTAAACCAAAGGCATTGAACCAATGCATTGAATTGGTTCAATGGTTCAATGGTTCAAGTGACTATTGAAACAAGCACATTGAACTCTTTTTCTAAACCAAAAGCCATGAAGCAAGTGGTGAACCAAGCCTAGAAATTGAAGCGATGGACTTGGAGTGATGAACCAGGCTTTGAAATGGAGCGATTGAACTACCGAATAAACTAAGGCTCGAACCAAGGCCGATTGAACTACCAATTGAACTAAGCATTGAACCAAGGCCGATTGAACCAAGGCATTGAACTGGGTTCAATGGTTCAATAATGCCAACCTTCTTCATGATTTTCTTCATACTAGAGCCTGAAGAAGCCTTGTAAAACCCAATTTTCTCTAAATTGGTCCTTCATGCACCCAAGGACTAACTTGTAGAGTCTATAAAAATCCAAAACCTACAGAGTTTGTAGAAATCCAAAACCTACAGTGTCTGTAGATTTAAACCTATAGAGTTCGTAGATTTAGACCTGTAGAGTCTGTAGAAATCCAAAACTTGCAGAGTCCATAGATTTAGACCTACAGAGTCCATAGATTTAGACCTGTAGAGTTTGTAGAAATTTTGTAGAGTCTATAGAATTGAATAGATTCATGCAAAATTAGAAAATGAAATGGCCTAGAATAGTAGGGACAGAAGGGGACCAATTTTTTGGCCTATTGGGAAAAAAATGGTCAACAAATTGGTGACTCCCAAGGGAAGCATGCCTACTATGCTTAAAGACCAGTTACCTTGCAGTCCATTGGGAATAGAGTCAGATGTAGCTTTAAAAAATATAAGCAATAGCCCCAAAATATCCAAGAATCAAACACAAAGCTTTTACCCCACACGCAAAGGGAAACACACAAGGCTAAAAACACTACCTGTGCAAACTGCACTTAGGGAAAGCAAGAAAAGGAAATTGAAAACAAACTAATATATATAGCTAACCAAGAATATTTTCCCCCCTCATAGATCAAAGGGAAAACTTCTTATGTCCCCTTCTTGGCAAGAAGACTTATGGTGCCAGGAAAGTAGCTGAATGAGAAAGAGAGTTGGTGACCTGTTCCTCTTGCCTATCACCTGGATTGGCTGGTGTCTAAGTGGATTAGATTCAAACATGTTTCTAACATATATGTAATCTATTTATTCCTAGAAGCTTGTTAAATTCTAGTCCTTCATGCTGATGATCTTCACCAAGAAATCAATGGATGCTAGCTCATTACCATAAGCCCTTTGATCTGTATAGTCCCTCTGCATTGCATCATGGTCTGACTTGTTTCCTTCTACCTCATTATATACTTTTTTAGACTCATCATCTACTTAATTTTGGCCTTCTTGAAGAAGGGTGACTGTGGTGATGTCTTAAATGGAATCACAAACTAATTTATCATCCCACAGAACATCACCTCTCTGTTTAAAGTTTTCTTATTCAAGGCTTTCCTCAAGGAAGATAGACATCTCCTTTTCCTCCTCAAAGGTCTAGATCTCTAGATATTCAAAGATATTCTCTTGAACCTCCTCTAAGATCCAAATTTCAAGACCTTAAAAGATATTCTCCTAAAGAACTGTAGACTAGATCTTCTGCTCCTCACTCAACTCCTATAGTATAGGTTCTTCCTTGAGAAGGGGTGAAGTGGGAAAACCATGTGGAAGAGGAGGTAGTCCTTGAACTACAATCAAATGATTCTCCTCCTTCCATTTAGCTAGCACTTCATCAATATCAGGTATGGCCTGATATACTCTTAGAAGTGTGTAGATGGGGTGTGTTCAGACATGGAATGTGTCATTGGGTTTGAGCCATCCATCACACACTAGCTTAGAAATCTCTCTTTGGATTCCAACTCTACAATTCTTCTATCCATATCCTCTTAGAAGAGCCTTTCCTAGAAGTCACCAACATCATCATGAGTAGGGGCAGCCTCATCTTCTTCAAGGTTCTGAGAAAAACCTTGCTTCTCCTCCTTCTTTCCCCATGATTCTACTATTTCCCCCAGTTTAGGATCTCGAAATTAGAATTTTTATCCTGTGAACAGGTAGCAACTCTATTTTCTCCAATGTCCTAGGGCTCCTCCATAAGGTCTAGAAGTTTGAACTCTCTTTCATGAAGTATTTTAATCCTAGCCTCTAAATATTTAATTTGTTTGGCTAGGTTGTCTTGAAAGAGTCTTTCTTGGAAGTCACCAACATCATCCTCTTCAAAGCTCTGGGCTGGTTCTTAGCATTCCTTCCTCCAACTCAGAATCTAGACACCATGTTGAAGGACTTGGGGAGGTTGAGGAATGCTGGGAAGAGACTGTTGATGCACCAAAAGAGTCTCTAGAAGAGGGATGTGTTGGCTCATGGTATCCCCCCCAATGGAAGATTCACAATATAAGGAATTGAGAAGATTGATCTCCATGGGGGGCTACTCTGATGCCCTTTGATGTTGGAAAGCTAGGTGCATGGGATTGAGAGTAGATGCATTAGATGAGCTAGAGTGGGTGAGTGTTATTTGATAGAAAATATTTGGTATAAAAGAGGGGGCTTTCTTCAAAAAAGGAGGGGGCACATAAGGCTACCTGCCTTGAATAAATGGATTTCTCCATTTCGCTACCTCCTCCTCCATAGATTGTAAGGCCTGTGCTTGCCTAAACAAACACTCCTCTTTATACATCAGCTCCTGCTGATATCCATACTACTCCTCTAGTTTGTCAATCTCCATCATCTACTTTTCAAACTCTAGGGCCACTTCCCTTATCATTCAAGGGAAACTAGGAGATCTTTGATGTGATTCTCTAAAAATCTTGAGCTTGATCATAGTCATATGAAGGAAAATAAAACCCATGATTTTGTGTAAAGGAATTATACATACAAAAATGTGATTTTTTATGGCACCAGGCTACTTAACCAGTCAATTCAACTCAGAGTCACCATTGGTGTTGATGCCAAAGCCTCCAAAGGCTGGTCAGTTGAAGAACACACCAAAAATCATTCAACTCTTTGGACACAACTTGTCCTAGTTAGTCCCATCAAGCATGCCAGAAACTATTGATGTAGAAGATTGTACCCTTGGCAAGGGGCTCAGCTCATACCTTCTTCACACAATAATGGAAACTCCCCTCTCACCTATGGGACTGGTGAAGCTAGAGGGGAGAATCTCTAGATGAGGGCTAGCTCCCTCTGTATCATTTAGGCCCTAGTTTCTCCTACTACTAACAACTAAAATGAAAAGGGGGGGATGAAAAGAGAGAGAGAGAGATTTTGAAAACAAATCCTAAGCCTAAAAAAGAGAAAAGGTGATACACCATAAAATGTGACCCACCCAGTCTAAACATACACTGTTTACCAAAAAGGAGTGCCTATACACTTCATCTGACATGAGAGAACCTTGTGCATCAGTGGATTAGGGGTCCATAGAGATACAAGGAGGAAATAACTACTAGAGGAATTCTGAGACACATTGCAGTAGCATATCCACTTCACCTATTCTCCTCTAGGGACACTTCTGATAGACTTGTAAAAGGAAACTCACAAAAATACACTAGACATGCTAAAATCATTCTGCAAAAGCATTAAGAAAATGACTTAACATAGAATAAAATGCATATACACATACTAAAGATGCAAAACTCAGAATGGAGGTAAAAATGCTAAGTTTTGATTGAAGGTAAAATTTGGTAGCTCTGCCTTACAAGCCTGAGAGATTTTTGGGCAGAGTTTTGCCTTAAGGCTAAGAGCAGATCCTTTCTCCAAAGAGAATTTTACAATATATAGAAAGAAGAAGAGAAACTTGGCGCTTCTTAGGAAATATTTTGGCACTCTCTTCTACAAGTGGTCCATGTGCGTTGAACACATCAGGAAGAGGAAGATCACTGCTACTAATGTCATTCTTTAGAAAAGGCCTACTAGAACCATGCTATACAATCACCAAAATTAACTTTGGCATTCAAACATTAATCTAGGACATGGCCACACCTCTTTTCTATAAACAAATTGTAGTTTGTCCACTCATCAATGCCAACTATAGAAAATAAGCTACGTTGCTCATCTAACAATGACTCACCTTCCCTTCACCACTTGAATGTTTTGTCTTTTCTACTCCTTATCTTCTTCCTACTCTTTTATCCCTCAAGGGTGATCTTCTGGTGGGTCATTGCATTCCTTGGGCTATTTCCATGGTTGGTGCTCTTTTGATTCAAAAGCAAATGGCTGCTTCACTGAGTTAAATTTGATGTTCACACGGTTGTCACCTAATAGCTAGTTCATCTGCTTAAATTTGATAGCTTTTGGGATATCACCATCCTTAGCAAAAGTCATCAGGTCTTTTTTGTGGCTTTTCTACTTCACAGGCTTTTGTTTCAGACTTTTTTCCTGTGGACAAAAGTCTACAAGAGTTGGCCACTCTTTGTCCTTTTTTTTAGGCCCTTTGAAACTCTCTCTGCCCTTCACAAGGGCTTCTGGACTTTGAACTACCCTTCGTAAGGGCTTCTAAACCTTGAACTACCCTCCAAATGTAGGACAGACCCTTGAACCAAGCCGTTGAACCAACCCATTGAACCAAAATTGGTTCAATGGTTCAATCAGTTCAATAGTTCAACTACTGCGCACTAATGCTGTTGAACCAAGCCTTTGAACCGATTCATTGAACCTCCTTATTAAACTGTCTATTAAACCGAAGTGATTGAACTAAATCATTAAACTTAAGCATTGAACTAAACAATTGAACCAACATGTTGAACCAGTTCAATAGTTTAATGCTGCACACTGATGCCAAGTGAACCAAGCCTTTAAACTTGCTGATGAACCAAATGATTGAACCAATTGAGTTAAACCAAGGATTGAACCAAAGGCATTGAACCAATGCATTAAATTGGTTCAATAGTTCAACGCTTTAAGCAACTATTAAAACAAGCCCATTAAACTCTTTTGTTTGAACCAAAAGTCATGAAGCAAGTGGTGAACCAAGCCTAGAAATTGAAGCAATGGACTTGGAGTGATGAACTAGGCTTTGAAATGGAGCGATTGAACAATTGTTTGAACCAAGGCTCGAACCAAGGCTAATTGAACTACTAATTAAACTAGGCATTGAACCAAGGTTGATTGAACCAAGGTGTTGAATTGGGTTCAATGGTTTAACGATGCCAACCTTCTTCATGATTTTCTTTAGACTAGACCTCAAAGAAGCCTTGTAAAACCTGGAACTCTTTGAATTGATCTTTCATGCACCCAAGGACTAACCTGTAGAGTCCATAGATTTAAACTTGTAGAATTCATAGATTTAGACCTGCAGAGTCCATAGAAATCCGAAGCCTACAGAGTCCATATAAATTATGCAGAGTTTGTAGAAATGAATAGATTCATGCAAAATAAGAAAATGAAATCGCCTAGAATAGTAGGGATAGAAGGGGACTAATTTTTTGGCTTATTGGGCAAAAAATGGTCAACATAGGTCCCTTATTATAACTTTAGTAGAGCACTAGAATTCATAGACTAACACATTTAATTTTATCATAGGGGAGATGATCATGATATTACAATATTTTTGGCACATCTTCTACTTATTGATGATGGGAGATCAAATATATTAGTTCTCGAAGATCTCATTAGTGAAAAGTAATGTCTTACAGGTCATTTGATGGTTAGACATTAAATGGGGAAAATTAATCTAGACATGTGTTTAGATGATGGGACCATTATTAGACTAACCCTCACATTTATGGCCATTATCAATAGCATGTTATTGCCTAACAAGAGTGGATAATTATTCCAAGTGGGTTGGGGGATTAGTAGTAAACATGTTAGAGATTCATAATTTTTTTTCATGGGGGACTCTTATCTTAACTCATTTATAGCATGATATTCATCAGGTAACTTACAAAGGAACAAATAGTATAGAACTATCCTTAATACTATGAATATGATCATGGGAGCATATAATAGTAGAGCATCTAATGAGACCATGATACATGTGGGATCACGACAACCCTATAGTTTATGGATGGGAGGTGTTGATGGGTCCATATAGGAGACATGTGAGAGATATAATATTTTATACATGTACCTTAAATTAGTTAATTGATGCAGATATCACATGGATTCCTTATCAAAATATATAGTGGGGGTGGATGGAGGATGGAGAGTACATGTAGTATATGATTTCAAAGTGTTACTTTATAGGTCATCAGGACAACATCATAAAAAACTATCACCTTGATCATGTATTAAAATAATTTGGATGATAGTAGGGGATTCTAACTGGTCCTCACATATTTACACATAGTGTTCAAGAGAGGGCATAGTGGGAACTAAGAATAGATAGGGAAACTAACAAACATATTATGATAGTTTAGCTCTAGTAGTATGGGATTATTAGACACCCATGGCTTATCATAGATTCATATGGGATTATAAAATATGGTGGAAAAAAAGTGGATAATGAGACTTAATACCTTGTACAACATGACCAATAGTGAAGATATAGGATTGGATGCTTAGTGCAGGTACAGGGTTAGATTCAATGGCATGAGGCTCAAAGACCAACTTTAACACAAAATGTAGTAGGGGAGAAGGGGTGGAGATTTGATGAATACTATGGGTGATGGTGGTGATGGGGATAGATAGGTGATAATGACTTATACTATGTAGGTTCCCACTATCCTAGTCTAGGGAGGGAAAAATGAGGCAAGCCCATCACATCTTTCTAGGTTAGTGATGGATCAGGCATAAATTGAATAATTGGAGAGCGGGGCATAGGAAATGGATATCGATATGGTTGAGATTGGTCAAGAGAGGGATAGGTTACAATGATAGGTAGGTGATCTTAAAAGTTAGTTAATTCAGAAGGATACCCATATTGTCCATATTTTAGTATAACTGACTTCCTTATTGGGACATGTGTATGGTAGAGAGATGAGGATAGCCATACTATAGAGTCAAGTCTCATATTTATACAAATAATATGATTAGATGATAATATTTTAGACCTTTTTAGAGGAGAGACACCTAGATCTAGAGTTTATAGGTTGAGTGAGAGGCTACACTAGATAGACAAATATTTAATTACTTAGGTAGACATTTGATGAAGGCCAATGCATATACTTAGTATTGGAGGTAATTATATGAGAAACTTATTATTGTAGGTCAGAGATATCCATAATATTGAGAAATTAATAATACCATTGGTTTTAAATTGATCCAGTAAGTTCATCCACCATTAAGGTCAACATGACCACCTCCACCACAAATTCTTGATAGATAGAGTAGCATATGACTCTATAGTTATTATAGTTTATCACATAGATGTCCATGATGCATATTATATATAATTTTTTATGTATTCATGGAATAAATTGATTTACGATATATATATATATATATATATATATATATATATATATTAATGAGTTATACATTGTGTATGATGGTTTATGGATGGATATTATGTTAGGATGTATATTTTCATGATTTACACTATGCATTATGGATTAATTTATTTGCAATATGATGTTTTTTTAGTTATGATTGATGATGTATACATTATGGTTTTTGTGGTTAAATTATAAATGAGACAAGATGATGTATAATTATGTTATTGTTAGATCATGTGTATTTTTAGATTAGATGTGATGACATTTAGTTTTACATTTTTTTAGATGTTATTGTGAGGGTATGATGGAGAAAATATTGGTTTATGATTATGCCATTTATATATGTGATGATATAATGGATTATGAATTTAGATGTATATCATGTAGTAGAATAATGTAAATAGATAATTTTAATATTGATAATATATAAAGTTTTAATGTATGGTGGTATGTATATTTATAGTATGGGATATAGTGACATGGATTATGATGCAAATGATTTTATGTACCATGATGACCATTAATTGTGATGACTTAGATGGGCATAAGTTAAATTTTGTTGATTTTCATGGAATATTTAATTTATTATGATATGGTCACATGAATTATATGGTATTATATTAATGATTATTTTCCATGTGCCATATGATTATTGATTCAGATCTAAGATGGGTGTAATTCTCCTATATGTGAAATAATAATAGCCTATTTATAAGATGGGGGTGTGTGTTACTTAAATGTGTTGAGTAATAATGATAAGGAATGAAGGATGGGTGAAAAATATATATTATTGAGCCACTTTTATCATAGATATAATTTTTTAATATTTCACCAGGATATATTCAATCATGGTTTCATTTTGCCAAAGTGCATAGAGAGACCCATTTTTACTAAAGCACAAAATTTTCAACAAAATGACATTTTCATGATGCACCACTGGTATATATTAATCCAAGATAAATATACAAATTATCTTAAAAAGATACAAAAAGTGACTAGATAACAAAATAGCTTATTTACATAATGATTCATATAGATAAAAATTAAACATATTACTATCTAAGTCATGTGCATAAACAACTAGTTTTTACAATAGATCACACCTTACATACATAAAAAACACATGAAAAAATAAATACAAATGGATTTCAAATAGTCATATAGCTGAGTTACAAAAAAATTGGAAAGTAGGTGAGCAATCCATGATTTCATAATTTTTGAGTTATTGATATTACTTTGTCCCAAGTAAGGATGAAGACGTGAGAGGGAAATTATGAATAATGATAAGTAAATGTATGGAAGGAGAGAATAATAAATGGTTGATTGAATATGTGAGGGTTATGGGACTTGTCAAAGCTTTCAAATGGAAAATCCACTTCAAGAGTAACAAGGGAAATGACTAGGACAATAAATATATTATCAAAAAAATTGGTTAGGGGAGGGGTTGTAATGGAATCTCTAGATAAATATTTATAGTTATCTTAGCCCTTATTGCCTTAGGTTCTAACACGTAGACACTAGCACCATAATTTAGACACTACCTCCCCATGGTGTTAGTATCCTAGTTTTGGTGTTATTGTCCTTTTCCCTCCTTTTTTTACCAATTAATATCTTTTAAAATCAAAAAACACCTAGGGTCAACTTAGACCTATTTTTAAGACCCATATATATATATATATATATATATGAATTTTATCCCTTTGTCCATTATATGGAAATAAAATGCAAACTATACAAATAAACTTAAAACAAGTTGTGCACAATCAAGGTTATCAATCCCTATTCTACCCTACTTATTCATAAAACCATCTAAAAAAATCCTAAGATTAGATTGCTCAAGTTTTTAGCCTCAAGTACATTCAAAGCACCCAATCCAATAGTCATACTAGTTTCACTTGCACTTGAACTAGAATTTTGGTGGAGGGAACTACATCATGATTGATCCTTCTTTAGAGTATTGGTATTTATGCAATTCTTATCATAGATAGGTGTTGAGGATGTCCATAATACCCCAATAAAACACATAATTTACTACTTGTGCCAATTAGTTTCTCTAATGAAATGGAGTTTTAAGATTTTCATATAAAATTAGTTAACATAAGTTATCTAAAAATATATAGAATTCATGTTCACATGATTAGGCTTGGTAGACTCAGACATAGGTGCAACTATAAGCTTATAATAGTTCTACAAATAAGAAACTAGTGCCAAAATAGAGACACTAGTGCCTCATGGTGCCACTATCTAGGAAGGGTTTTGACACCTAGATCCTACCTATAAAACTTAGGTCAACCTCTATCTCAGTTTGTAGCCTCCATATCTCATATTTCAATCATTTTATAGGTAAGTACTTATTTACATCATTTATTTCTATTTTTATAAATGTCACTCTAAGTAAATTTTGTTACAAATCAATAGATATATTTATTTAATATTTATGTTATAATTTACTATACGTAAACCCTTTAATAACCTAGTGTTTAAATTCCATAAAAAAAATTAAATCATTTGGTGAACCTTACTTCAAATACTACTTTAAAACCCTAGTTTCATCCTAAGGTTTGCCTTATCCATTTTTTATAGTAAATTAGGGTTTATTAAATTCCATTTTTTGTTGTTTTTTCACAACACAATTGATCCATATCAGTCGTCTATTAAGGTTTTAGTGATTAAATATTTTGAAATTTTATCTCAGACCCTAAATCCTCATACTAGGTCCTCAAACACTCAAACACTAGCCTTTAAGATTTCAAATAAATTTTGACTTTTTCATATACATTGGGTTGAATATTTCCCATATTTTCACATATACTTATGTTAGACTACTTTGTACCTATTATTTGATTTTTATTCATTTTTTACATTATCTTCTTTGGAAAGTTTAAAATGACATCAAATAATCCTCTTGTACCTCACCCAATTGATCAATTTCTATGATTTTCACATAATTATACAAGTGAATGGCCAAATTTTAAATATTGCACACTAGCACATGATAATGAGCATGATTTAATTTATAATGATGAAAATGATTATTGTTGTAATGATGGATATGATGATTACTATGAACATGATAATAAAATTATTAATGAGGATATATTATATGCATCTTCTTCTCTTTCTCTTCTCTATTCTTTGACTTCTCAAAATCAAACTAATAATATAAGGCCAAAATAACCCCTTGTTCGTAGTTATTTTTTTCAATGTGATCCTAGCTTTTCAATCACTTTTTCTACATCCTTATTCAAATTAAATCAATAAAATAACAATAAAAAAAATTTAACTTTGCATAGATCAAGTAAAATTATAAATTATGTTACTAGCATATAAAATCAAAATGCACATTCTTTACCATTCTAAATTCAATCTGAAAAAACATGTACACATGATATTACACCTTTTATCGATGCATAAAATAAAGTGGATGATATTATTTTATCACATTATTTTACATTTCAAGATCAACACAATAATTATATTCAAAATTTAGATAATTCAAATATATCTAAATTTTATCTTACATGTCATAATGTGACAAATGAAAACATAATTTATACTTCTTCTACCCTTGAATCCAAGATTGAAAATAATGATCATACATGAATTACAGTCATATCTAGTGAAGACATGCATTGATTTTCACCTAAAAATGATGATATATTGCATAGTATTAAAAAGTTTTAAAAAAACATCTACTCTCTATATTAGTGAACACATAGATGAAAATTCTTCTACTCTAACCTTTACAAGTGAATTAAACTCTGATTTTGATCAACCTTGGAATAATGATGATTACTATGTTTTTGGTGAAGAATACATTGAGTCTATTTCTTATAGTTCTCTCCCCATTTCACCCATATCTAATGTTTAAATTTATTTCTTATCAAATGCTAATTCAAATGATAATATGCCTATGGATAAACACAAACAAACTTATGTGTATGTTCATAGTTTACACAAATTACATTCACATGATAATAATGTATCTTCTAGTTTATTAGCATGTGATACTTATTTGAAAATAAATAAATAAATACCAATTAATCTCCATCAATCCCACTTACTAAAGTATAACCAGTTTCTCATCCTAACCTCCACAAGGGTGATAACCCATTTCCCTCTCACTAGGTCCACGATATCAACCCTCTAAATGTTACAGTGATCAAAACCAAAGGTCCCTAATATAGTGTACCAATGGATAAAATTAATAACAAGATTCAACAAGTAATCCATCTCACATTGGAAAGTAAAGAATAATACCTATGGGAGGATTCCAATGCTATCCATAATAATCCCATCCCACAAATAATTTTCAATGCAAATTTTCCATCAAAGTTATAAATACCAACATTACCAAAGTTTGATGGACATAGAAATCAATACTTGCATATCAAAGCTTACAGGAAGTCTATGTCACATGTCACTAATAGTTTGATTCTCTTAAAATTATTTCCTAGGACTCTAGAGAGTTGGGAAATTAAGTGGTTTCATCATTAACTCCCTAGTGGTTCATTATACACATGATAATTTAGAAGAGGTCTTTCTCATGCATTATATTTATAAAAAATTACCTTGAGCCACATATGATAGGTTACCTTCATTACACTAGGGCCAATAAAAAATAGTAAATGAGTAAATTATAAGATTTAAAACATGTATGCATCAATTGATCTACTAGCTAACAATTTTAGAGGTACAATACATTTTTTACACAAGACTCATTCTTCCTCTTAAGGATAAATTTATATACAAGATATATAAATCGTTCAGACATCTATGTTACATAGCTCTAGGATTAGATAAAAATTTGGGACTAGTTGAGACACATTTAAAGACATATTTGGATTTATATCTCTCTTAGTCATAGTTATCTAATATGGTACAAGAACCTAATCTACCTATGATTATGGAAAAAGTAGAATATGAACAACCAATCAAAATACTCAACAAAAGAAAAGAGACACTTTATAGAGCATCTCCCATAGTGGATAGAGAATAAGACACTAGTAGTGGGTCTGTATAATTTTCAAATAGAGATAGGCCTCAGACATATTATTCATATTACTAAACAAGGGGATGATCACCCTTCCTTTTACTTAGCACCATATAATACACTACCTACATGATATACCAAATAAATCATATTGTAATTTTCATTAGATAAATAGACATTCAAACAACATATGTTATGCACTCCAAGATCATATTGATCATTATGTTGATAGAGGAATTATAACATTTGCACATGGGGCATCGAGATCTCCTTATCCACAATCTTATAGAATACAATTTGCTACAAGTGTATTATCTTAATAAATTACTTTTAAGGAACCATTGGCTACTCATTGTATGAGCCATGTGGGTTTCAAGATACCTACTTATGTGAGATCTCATGCATCATAGATTTAATAGATATGGTAACCAATTCATAAAGATTAGAGCACCATTTCAATTTGACCACCGATAAGATATTTTACAACAATCATAAAGATCATAGCATAGTTTTAATTCAACCATTTAAGATAGTTGGAAATAATCATAGAGATTAGAGCATAGTTTGAATTCTAACACTAATTAATATATTTGGAAATAATCACATAGATTAAAGGAAAGTCTCATTTCAACCATCAATTAAGATATTTGGCAATAATCATAGACATTACAACATAATTTCAATTTGACCATCGATTAAGATATTGGGAAACAATCATAAAGTTCATAGCATAGTTTCAATTTGACCATGAATTAAGATATTTGGTAGAGATCATAAATATCATAGCATATTTTTAGTTTGACAACCAATTAATATATTTTTAAGATATGATGCACAATAAAAAAAAAATTAGTAGGATAATTGATTAAGATATTTTATATAAAGTCTACAAATATATTTAATAGTAATACATGACAAGTAGTTTCAATTCTAAAGGCTATTACCACACCTACACATCATGAGTAGTATGGTCACTTGTTCACCATGCCATCTAGGTTCAAATAGTTCCTGTTATAGTCCACATGCTAGTTCAATGAATTTCATAGATTCATAACATAGTTCATAGGCTAGTTTATTCATCTTCTCAAATTCTTATCCCTACTCCATAGGTAGTGTTAACTATAGATCACTCAACATAGTCATTCCCTTTACCATAGATACCTTTTCACATAGTAGACACAATTATTGTTCCTTTATTTGAAACAAGCCACATTGATATTAAGTCTCCCATGAGACTCATCGGTTAATATGTTATTCCCTTATTGTACATAGCTTATATATAGAAAATAAAATAATAATATAATATGTCAAAAAAAAACTTTCAAATATTTAATCAAAAAAATACAAATTATAGATTGTATGCATTGCCATGTTTACATCTCATATATTTGCTAGAAAATACATATTATAGTTATCTTAGTATAGTCAATTTTTATCATACATACATGTTTCACTTGTTATTGTTGAGTTTTCATAGATACTTATAGGACCTAGGTCCACTACATAGATTTATATTTTCTACTATCTACCCATTAGGGCATATACATAGATACACAAGTTTTTTATTTGATACATTCACCTAGTTGGGGGAACCTTATACATAGTTTTGATTTCTAGGTTACATATTTCTAAACTCTACATCATAGATTTAGAATTTGTATATCTTACTATTGATCATCCTTCAAGTACTCACATTCATTTTTTACTAATACCACTCTAGACTTAGCCTATGTACATCTTAGATATTATATAGATTTGTACCACATGTTCATGCATACTTTCATTTATAGATTTCCTATTTAGACTTGATTGTGTCTCTGTGCTTCTTCTATTAGATAGAATTTGAATATGATATTTCCTTATGTATCTATGACACTTATTTTCATTGTATATATGATTTGGAAATGGGTCCATGTCCCTGTGGGGGCTTTCTTGATTATGTATGTGGACATTTCAACATGTCATTTAATGTGGTTCTAAGCCAACTTGCTTGTTGTTTATGTATGTGGACATTTGACCATGTCCTTGTATGCCTTTCTTTCTCAAATTTGGTGATATGTGCACATGTCCCTTGTATTGTGTTCCCTTGGACTACTTTACATACCTCATGTGTGTTGTATGTATGCTTTATTATATGTGTCATGGCCATGACACTTATCTCTTGAATGTTACACACTCTAGTTTTAGATGTCATGAGGGACCTCATGCATCTTCCCTTATACTTGGGTGCCTTGATGGACATCATGACCCATCCCCCTAGGTAGTTACTTAGTTATTACTTAGATTTACTATATATATATATATATATATATATATATATATCTTGATAACCTTGTGGATGTTAGACCTAACATACATGACACATTATAAACATATGTTTAGATTAACTTGCATTTTGATGTTATTTATGCACATCATATTAGTTTGTTTCATAAATATCATATATGATCCAACTAACACATAGTTTTTAGAGATTTTAATATTAATTATAGTTATTGCATAGGTAAAACAACTCCCCTCAAAAGAGGGGGAATTCATAGGGGTTTGTCATAGAGATTAGGCTCTCTGAATGCACTTAGAGTATAATTTTTAGCACATAGACATAGGAAACAAATATTAGTTTGAGAAAAACAAAATGGGAAATAGTGACACAAATTAGTTTCAGTTGTCCAAAAATTAGAACAGGCATTATTATCCAAAATATGGCACTATTGTGTGGTAGTCTTAGTTTAAAAAAAATAGATTGGCCAAAAAAGTATAGTAAGTATAGTCCTTGTTTACACAAGTTCAGTTACATATTACTATTTTTGGATTAGTTTATCTCATGATGCATACTAATTTACTCAGATTGGGGGCATCATGCATGACATGCTCATTCCCATTTTAATTCAAATGCTCAAATATAAATTCTTACAACTTAATCCAAAATCCATATGCTCAAATATCATATTTGGGGGCATGTTTTTGACACATTATTTCCATATCATCAATTATACACTAGTTGATCATATGGAATGACAAACTCCATGTCATTATCTATGTTTTATAACTAGACACCATGTTCTAGGTTACACACTAGATTCATACCTTACTCCATCTACAATGGTTGGTATTCTCAAGTGGTCCAGATTCACCTAATATTCTCAAGTGGCCATAGAGATGAAATTAATAATTTTAATTAAAGTTTCACATATCTAGATACATCATGTAGTTTCAATTTCATATGCATCTACTACACATGGGTAGGTAATGATAGATTAATAATCTACTTGAGTTCTTGAGCCACCTACATGAGAGGGTTGGATAAACCATCAATCCAATCTAAGTTATTCTCAGGTCATGATCTAACAAGAAGGGGTGGGAAATGATGAAGTCAAAACTAGATTGATTTATTGAACCACCCACATATGGGGATTGATAAATCCATTAACTTAGTCCAAGGTATTCACTGATTGATCACTATTTACACATACAGACATAGGTTATTATTATCACTCTAGAGTGTACCCTGCTTGAATATGTGCAAGCACACCCTCACTCCAGTTGATACAATGGTAACTTATCAGAGTGTGGGTGCCTTTGTGATAAGAAGAACCTCCAAAGAGGGATGGTTTCCTTTAGATATATCAATTATATCTAAATTATTGTGATTTTTGGGATGAAAAGGGAAAGTAGAAACTTAAAATAAATTATAATTAAAATGGGGTGATGCACCTAAATTGATCAAATCCTTTGAAGTTACTAAAATCAATGCACACATATAATCAATGAAATTTATATTTCTATCCTTAAGCAAAAATGTTTCAGATGAAGGGTTGAAAACCTCTTAAAATGACCTATAAAAGGGTGAGATAGGGAGAGATAGGTGAGGAAAGGACCTAAAAAAAGGAGATAAATCTCACTTATACATTGATGCACAATAAAATAAACACTATATTCTATCAAAACTTAGATTCAGAACAAAAACTTTTTGCATTGATAATGGTCCAACTTATAATTTCTCTCTTCAGGAATTAATTAAAAATGGCTTGAAAAAGCTAATTTATATGTTTAAAAATAACTTAAATCCAAAGTGGAGTTGATTTTATAGAAGTGTTAGTCCTGGTTAGTTAACTCAATACCTAATCCTTTTACAATAAAAAATAATTTAACAAAATCTCCAAACTTTATAAAAATTTGTATAATCTTTAAATTTTGGCATGGAAAGAAAGTGGTGGGACCCATTTGATAATTAAAATTTGTTGCATGCATGAAATTACATGAAAATATTCAAAATGGAACTCTAATTGAGTGTTTGAACATGTTTTGGAACATAATAAAGTCCCTCCTTGCATGCAAAGCATGATCTAGTCAAAAGTCAATTGAAGAGATTTGACCCTTAACTACTAGTTAACTCAAATTAAGCTCAACTTGCATGAATTGGAAATTTTGGATTGAATTGAGAATGATATATCCACTTTAAAAATATAAATTTCATGTGGTAAATCAAAAATTAATTCGTTTTATAGATTTTTAATGCCATTCTTCAAGTTGACCATTTGACCAACTAGGCCTATTAGACCAAATTGGCCTAAAAGCCAATCTATGAATTTGAAATCCATTAAGAAAAAAATAAGAATCCATGAAACCTAAAAAATAAATTAATTACACCTAAAAAAAAAATCATCACCAAAAATGTGATTTTGATGTGGAAACCTTCACCATTTAGTCAACAGGGTTGACTAGGCCCATTTTGCACCATTTTTAGTAGATTGGCCATTTTGATCAAGATAGTTGGGATAATTTTGATATTATTTATGATAAAATTAAAATTTTAATATGAATAATTTTTTTTATGATTTGAGATAAATTGATTTTATTTCAATGAACTGTCATATAATTCATTTTACATGCTTTTTTTCCACAACAAATATGATTTATGCCCTCATCCATACATCTCCATGCATAAAATTTAAATTTATTGAATCCTATCTAAGTTTAATTGACATTTTAAAAAATTTAAATTTTATCCAAGATGATTTTATGTCAATAAAATCAACTTTTTTCAAAACTAGTTTTTGAGGGGTTAGGTAGGCTTTGTAGCTAAATTGTCAAAATGATGGTTTGAAGTAAAGAAATAAAAATATAAAAATATTTAAATTTATGTGTAATATATTAACCCCCATAACATATCTAAATATATTGGGTTCCCATTCCAAATATATTAAAATTTATCATGTGGATAAATCTATATGTGGGGTTCTAACTAGATTATGAGCTACCTACACTCTTAATGATTTTTCATAAATCCTATTTCATAAAATAGTATAAAATTTTTAATGAATTATAATAAAATATGGGTCCTAAAATAATAAAAATATCATTTATCTAAACTCCACATGTGGTGAAATATATGAGCATCTGAACAAGAGGCTAGGAAGGGTGCCTAAAACTATAAAAAATAAAAAAATCACCAAAATGAAAATAAATATTCACATAATTTATAGTGACTAAAATAATCATCATGGAGTCTATACCATGATATTAAAAAAATATAAAATCATATTTTTCTTGAAAATTTAAAAAAAAACCCTTTTTAGCCTATATGCTTGTTTGCTTGCAAAAGCTTGTATAAGCATGGTTTTCTTAAAATTTGGAGTTGAGAAAATATTTAAAGGTATTATTATGATTTAAAAACATTATTATATTCTTTTAAAACTTTTACCTTAACTTATAAACCTCTATATCACTCCAGAATGATGTTTGCCCCAATGGTGACCTCCAATGAACATGCTAAGGACTGTTATAAAATAGAAAGTATCTCCACTTGTCCAATGGCCATTTAAATTTTTTATAAATTTATCCAAATCTTTATGGCCTTGTGTACAAAATTTGAGGTCTTGAAACCACATGTAGCTCCCAAAAACAATAATTTTCTCTTAAAATTATTCCATATGCATGGATTATCTGCATATTTCAAATTGGCAATGCTCTTTTGAAAAGATATTGACCCATTTACAATCCATTTTTTATGTTTTTTTACCAAAATCAATTATTTAAGGCCACAATTGATAATTTTTACTTTATATAAATGGATATTGTTGAGATTCAAGAATGTTTCAAAATAATACAAGTAGTATTTTGACCTTGATAGGTCAAATTACTAACAATTTTTGTGACTTTCAAGGGTTGACCAGCCTACTGGTCAAAGAACTTAGAAACTTTGCTATGAAAAAATTAGATATACACTGAATATTGAAATAACTTTTGCAGATAAAGACACAAACAAGATAACCGACATAACAACAACAAACATGTGCACGTGTACACTTAGAAGAAAGGACAAAAACTACTCAAAAGGGAAAAAACAACTGAAATCATGTGCAATTATGCACTTATATAAATAAAACACAAGGATTATATTATATGTATACTAACCTCCAACTTGCTGGTCCACTTGGATCAAAAGGAAAAATTGACAATTCACTCTCATGATGAGATGGATAATGGTGCATCACATGTTCCCTTGCAAGATCAGTGGTTGAGAGATAAATTATCTTATTTACCAACTCCTTTGGCATGCTCATATGCAGAATAGTAGGAGAAAAGTAACCTCTAATGTAAACATACTCACTTGGTGGCTCTTCCTCTTTGTTAGGCTTTATTTCTTCACAATTTGGTTGATTAGGCTGAGCACAAAATATACTTGTGTTACCTTTTGTAAGCATATCCTCTATAGGCCAATCAAGGAGATGATATCCCATTTTAAAGATCTAAAACAAGTCCCTATCAATAGTGAACTCTTGAGGTGGTATAATTGAATGGTTACCCACTCCTTTCTCTTGGTTTGGCTTGATAAAGATGCTCTTTTTGGCTGCAAATAAATCATAATCCCCTTGGAGAAGAGCATATCCTACTCCTAAAACTTCAAACAAGTCCTCCAATGATATTTTTGGCTGATTGGTAAGCTCTGGCTGCCCCAAAAATTCATCAATTTGATTAGTTATTACATCATTTTTTTCATTCACTTCATAACATGGTAGCTCTGCTTCCTCAACCTCTTCATGAACACTTGCATTCTCCTCAACACACTCTTCTTAAATCTCATTTGAATCTACAATTTCCTCTTCTATTTCCCACATGACATGTTCCTCTTCCTTCTTCTACATGTTGCTATAGATGGATTTCCAAGATGGAAAAGAGTTATATTCTTGAGGAGGGATGGATAGTACCTAAGTAGCTTTGGACAGGCTTGACTGCATGATGTGGTTCCAAGATGGGAAAGATAGAGGCTTTTTTTGACATTTTGATTATGTTTCTCTTCATCTTTCCTTATCTTCAGCTTCAACTGTCTAATCTATTTGTCAATGTTCTCTTGGAATATCTTCTCTTTAAATTGGTTAGTGATCTCAATAGCATAACAATCTCCTTCTTTCTTTGACATTTCTCTTGGATTGATCTCCAAGAAGGGAAGGTTTGAGAAATACATGAAGAATTTGGCAAACTCAAAGGGGCTCTTGGAATGATCTATTGAGGAGGAATGGATGGAATATAAGAAGGTTATGGTTAAATTTGCTATTCTTTAAGGCCTTTTAGTTTATCCTTAATGCTCTAAATGTAACCACCTACATCCATCATCTCACCAGTAAGATTGCCCTAATTTTGCCTATCAATAGGGGCACATTCTTCTTTTATTTTCTAAAATGACTCTCTCACATAATATATTTGGTGAGTAGGGGTATCTTGGCCATAATATCTCTATGAGTACAACTCTATTACATGATTTTCAAGGCTCACTAAAGATTGTTTAAGTGATGGTATGGATTGGGTAGCTGCAAAGTGGTCATGATTAGGTTTGCTAGATGGGTAAGATGGCTCATGTTAGGACTAGTAAGGGGAATTATTATGATGGAATGGATGTTCATAGGGAGGATTAGGGTAGTAATATTATATATATGCTTGATATAGATCCTCAAACTCCTAGTGAGGATCATAGTGTGGTTGGTCATACTGATCATGGTGAGGATAATATAGATCCATATTGAAATAATTAATTTGAGACCATTATTAATAAAAATACTAAAAGTAATCAATATTAAAAAGATACCTAATATTCTAAATTCCTCCAAAGGCTAGTGTGTAGAATGAGAGTCCCATTAGGCATGCCAAAAACTATTTTCACTCTAGAGTGAACCCTGATTGAAGATGTGAAAGTACACCCTCACTCCAATTGATACAATGGGAACTTCTTAGAGTGTGGGTGACTCTATGATGAGAAGAACCTCCAGAGAGGGTTGCTTCCCATTAGATCTATAAATAATATCTAAATCACTATGATTTTTTGGGTGAAAATAGAAAGATGAAACTTAAAATAAATTATAATTAAAAGGGGGTGATGCACTTGAATTGCTCAAATCCTCTAAAGTTACTAAAATCAATGCACACATATAATCAATGAAATTTATATTTCTATCCTTAAGCAAAAATGTTTCAAATGAAGGGTTGAAAACCTCTTCAAATGACCTAAAAAAAGGTGAGATAGAGAGAGATAGGTGAGGAAGGGACCTGAAAAAAGGAGATAAATATCACTTATATGCTGATGCACAATCAAATACACACTATCTTCTATCAAAACTTAAATTTTGAATAAAAACTTCTTTTATTGATAATGGTCCAGCATACAATTTCTCTCTTACTTCAAGAATTAACTAAAAATGGCTTGAAAAATCCAATATATATGTTTAAAACTAACCTAAATCCAGTGTGTAGTTTATTTTAGAGAAGGATTAGTCTTGGTTAGTTAACTCAAGACCTAATCTTTTTATAATAAAAAACAATTCACCAAAATATCCAAGCTTTATAAAAAAATGCATAATCTTCAAATTTTGGCAATGAAGGAAAGTGGTGAGACCCATTTGATAATTAAAATTTGTTTCATGCATAAAATTACATGCCAATATTCAAAATGAAACTCCACTTTATTTTTTGAACATGTTTTGGAATATAAGAAAGTCCCTCCTTGCATGCAAAGCATGATCTAGTCAAAAGTCAACTAAAGAGATTTGACACTTAAGGACTAGTTAACTCAACTTGAGCTCAACTTGCATGAATTGGAACTTATGGATTGACTTAAGAATGATATATACACTTTAAAAATATATATTTCATGTGTTAAATCCAAATTTAATTCATATTATAGATTTTTAACACCATTCTTCAAGTTGACCATTTGACCAACTAGGCCTATTAGACCAAATAGGCCTAAAAGCCAATATGTGGATTTGAAATCCATTAAAACTGAAATAATAATTCATGAAACATTAAAAAAAATACACCTTAAAAATAATTCTTCATCACCAAAAATACGATTTTGATGTGAAAACCCTCACCATTTAGTCAATAGGGTTGACTATGCCCATTTTGCACCATTTTCCAGTAGACTGGCCATTTTGATTAAGCTAGTCGGGATAATTTTAGGATGATTTCTGACCATACTAAAATTTTATTAATAAAAAAAATTATTCTTTGAGTTCAATTGATTTTATTTCATTGAAGTGTCATATACTTCATTTTACATGCTTTTTTCCACAAATAACATGATTTATGACATCATCCGTACATCTCCATGAAAAAAATTAACATTTATGGAATTACATATGAGTTTAATTGACATTTTAAAATTTTAAAGGTTGATCCAAGATGATTTTATGTCAATAAAATCAACTTTTTTCAAAATTGGTTTTTGAGGGTTTAGGTAGGCTTTGAAGCTAAATTTTTAAAATGATGGTTCACGAAGTGAAGATCTCCAAATCCCAAAATATTTCCATTTATGTGTAAAAAAATTACCCCCTAACATCCCTAAAAATATTGTATTCCCATTCCAAATCTATGAAAAGTTATCATGTGGATAAATCTACCTGTGGAGTTCTGATTGCATTATGAGTTGCCTACACTCTTAATGATTTTTCATAAATCCCATTTCATAAAATATTATTAATTTTTAATTAATTATAATTAAATATGGGTCCTCAAAAAATACTAATATTTTAAATCCAAACTCCACATGTGGTGAAATATATGAGGATCTAAACAGGAGGCTTGAAAGGGTGCCTAGAACTGCAAAAAATAAAAAATTCACCAAAATGAAAATAAATCTTAACCTAATTTTTATTTCCTAAAAAAATCATCATGGAGTCTATAAATTCTATTAAAACACTATAAAATCACATTTTTCTTGAAAAGTAAAAAAAAACACTTTTTGGCCTATATACTTGTTTGCTTACAAAAGCTTATATAATCATGGTTTTCTTAAAATTTGGAGTTATGACACTCTTTAAAAGTCTTATTATGATGTAAAAACATCATTAAATTATTTTAAAACTTTTATCTTGAATTAAAAACCTCTATGGAACTCTAGAATGATGTTTGTTCCAATGATGACCTCCAATGGACATGCCAAGGACTGTTACAAAATAGAAAGTATTTCCACTCATCCAATGGAAATTTAAATTTTTTATAAGGTTATCCAACTCTTTATTTCCTCGTGTACAAAATTTTATGTCTTGAAACCACCTTTAGCTCCCAAAACGTTTAATTTTCTATTAAAATTGATCGCTATGCATGGATTGTCTACATATTTAAACTTGTCAATGCTCTTTTGAAAATACAATGACCCATTTACAATACATTTTGATGGTTTTTTACCAAAATTAATGATTTTAGGTCATAATTGATCATTTTTACTTGATACAAAAATATTGGTGAGATTCAAGAAAGTTTCAAAATAATATAGGTAATTATTTGACCTTGACAAGTCAAATTACTAACAAGTTTGGTGACTTTTAGGGGTTTACCAGCCTAATGGTCATATAAATTAGAAACTTTGGATATGAAAAAATTATATATACACTTAATATTGGAAGATCTTTTTTAGACAAAGACACAAACATGACAATTGACATAACGACAACAAACATGTGCATGTCTACACTTAGAGGAAAGGACAACAACTACTAAAAAGGGAAAAAATAAAAAATAAAAGTATGATAAGATATGCACTCAGAGAAATAAAACACAAGGAGTATATTATATACAAACTAGCCTCTAACTTGCTGGTCCACCTGGATCAAAAGGAAAAATTGACAATTCACTCTCATGATGAGAGGGATAACGGTACATCACATGTTCCCTTACAAGCTCAATGGTTGAGAAATAAATTATCTTATTTTCCAACTCCTTTGGCATGATCATATGTGTAATAGTAGGATAAAAGTAACCTCCAATGTAAACATACTCAATTGGTGGCTCTTCCTCTTTGTCAGGCTTCATTTCTTCACAATTTGGTTGATTAGGTTGAGCATAAAATATACTTGTGTTACCTTTTAGAATCATATCCATGTCTATAGGCTCATCAAGGAGATGATCACCCATTTTGAAGATCTAAAACAAGTCCCTATCAACAATGAATTCTTGAGGTGGTAAAATTGAATGGCTACCCACTCCTTTCTCTTGGTTTGGCTTGACAAAGATGATCTCTTTGGTTGTAACTAGATCACAATCCCCTTGGAGAAGATCATATCCTGCTCCCAAAACTTTAAACAAGTCCTCCAATGAGCTTTTTGGTTGATTGGTAAAATCTGAATACCTCACAAATTCATAAATTTGATTAATTATTTCATCATTTTTTTCATTCTCTTCATAAGATGGCAAATCTGATTCCTCAACCTCTTCATGAACACTTGCATTCTCCTCAGCACACTCTTCTTGAAGCTCATTTGAATCTACAATTTCCTATTCTAGTTCCCACAAGAAATACTCCTCTTCCTTTTTCTACATGTTGCTCTAGATGTATTTCCAAGATGGAAATGAATTAGATTCTTGAGGATGGAGGGATGGTATCTAAGTAGCTTTGGATTGGCTTGACTGCATGATTTGGTTCCAAGATGGGAAATATAGAGGCTCTTTTTTGACATTTTAATTATGGTTCTCTTCCTCTTTCCTTGTCTTCAACTCCAACTCTCTGATCCACTTGTCAATGTTCTCTTGGAATATATTCTCTTTAAAGTGGTCAGTGATCTCAATAGTTGGTTGTCCCATAACACTCTCCTTCTTTCTTTGACGTTTCTCTTGGATTGATCTCCAAGAAGGGAAGGTTTGAGAAATACATGAAGAATTTGGAAAACTCAAATGGTCTCTTGGAATGATCTATTGAGGAGGAATGGATGGCATATAAGAAGGCTATGATTAAACCTATTATTCTTTGAGGCCTTTTAGTTTATCTATATTGATCTGAATGTAATCACCTACATCCATCATCTCACCAGTAAGATTGCCCCAATTTTCCCTCTCAATAGGTGCCCATTCTTATTTTATTTTTTGCAATGACTCTCTCACATAATGGATCTAGTGAGTAAGGGTATCTTGGCCAAAATAGATCTATGAGTACAACTTTAGTGCATGATTTTCAAGGTTCATTAAAGTTTTTTTAAGTGATGGTATGGATTAGGTAGCTACAAAATGGTCATGATTAGGTTGGCTAGATGGGTAGGATGACTCATGATAAGAATGGTAAGGGGCATTATTATGATGGAATGGATGTTCATAGGGAGGATCAAGGTAGTACTCTTGCATATATGCTTGATATCGATCCTAAAACTCCTAGTGAGGATCATAGTGTGGTTGTTCATACTGATCATGGTGAGGATAATATGGATCCATATTGAAATAATTCATTTCATACCATTAGTATTCAAAATACTAAAAGTAATCAATATTAAAAAGATACCTAATTTTTGGAATGCCTCCAAAGGATAGTGTAGAATGAGAGTCCCATCGGGTGTGCCAAAAATTATTATCAATAAAGAGTGCACCCTTCTTGAGGATGTGCAATCACACCCTCACTCTAGTTGATACAATGGGAACTTCTCAAAGTGTTAGTGACTCTGTGATGAGAAGAACCTCCAAAGAAGGTTGGTTCCCTTTAGATTTATAAATTATATCTAAATTATTGTGATTTTTGGGGTGAAAAAGGAAAGAGGAAACTTAAAATAAATTATAATTAAAAGTGGGTGATGCACCTGAATTATTCAAATCCTCTGAAGTTACTAAAATCATACACACATATAATCAATGAAATTTATATTTTTGTCCTTAAGCAAAAATGTTTTAGATGAAGGGTTGAAAACCTCTTCAAATGACCTAAAAAAGGGTGAGATAAGGAGATATAGGTGAGGAAGGGACTTGAAAAAAGGAGATAAATCTCACTTATATGCATATGAATAATCAATTACACACTATCATCTATCAAAATTCAAATTCAAAATAAAAATTTCTTTTATTGATAGTGGTCTAGCTTACAATTTCTCTCTTACTTCAGGAATTAATTAAAAATGGCTTGAAAAATCGAATATATATGTTTAAAACTAAAATAAATCCAAATTTTATTTTATTTTATATAAGTATTAGTCTTGGCTAGTTAACTCAAGACCTAATATTTTTACAATAAAAAACAATTCATCAAAATCTCCAAACTTTATAGAAATTTGCATAATCTTTAAATTTTGGTGTGGAAAAAAAGTGGTGGGACCCATTTGATAATTAAAATTTATTTCATGCATGAAATTACATTTTTATATTAAAAATATAACTCCACTTGAGTGTTTTAACATGTTTTGTAACATAAGAAAGTCCCTCCTTGCATGTAAAGCATGACCTAGTCAAAAGTCAACTGAAGAGATTTGACCCTTAAGGACTAGTTAACTCAACTTGAGCTCAACTTGCATGAATTGAAAATTTTGTATTGAATTTATAATGATATATACAATTTAAAAACATATATTTCATGTGGTAACTCCAAAATTAATTCATTTTATAGATTTTTAATTTCATTCTTCAAGTTGACCATTCAACCAACTAGGCCTATTAGACCAAATAGGCCTAAAAGCCAATTTATGATTTTGAAATCCATTAAACATAAAAAAATAAGCCATGAAACCTGAAAAAAAAATTACACATAAAAAATAATTCATCACCAAAAATGTGATTTTGATGCGAAAACCTTGGCCATTTAGTCAACAGGGTTGACTATGCCCATTTTGCACCATTTTCCAGCAGACTGGCCATTTTGATCAAGGTATTTGGGATACTTATGGGATTATTTATGACCAAATTAAAATTTTAATATGAATAAAAAATTTTAGGCTTTGAGATCCAATGATTTTATTTCATTGAAGTGTCATATACTTCATTTTACATGTTTTTTCCACAAAAAACATGATTATGCCCTCATTCATACATATCCATGCATAAAATTGAAATTTATGGAATAATATATGATTTTAATTTAAATTTTAAAAGTTTTTAGTTTTATCCAATATGATTTTATGTCAATAAAATCAACTTTTTTCAAAACTAGTTTTTAATGGTTTAGGCAGGCTTTGAAGCTAAATTTTCAAAATAATGGTTCATGAAGTAAAGACGTCCAAATAAATAATATTTAAATTTATATGTAAAAAAATAACCCCAATAAAATATTTGTTTCCCATTCCAAATATATGAAAATTTATCATGTGGAGAAATTTGCATGTGGGGCTTTGACTGCATTCTGAGCTACCTACACTCTTAATGATTTTTCATAAAGCCCATTCCATAAAATTGTCTAAATTTTTCACTATTTATAATTAAATAAGTGTCATAAAAACATAATAATAGTGTTTATCCAAACTCCACATGTGGTGAAAGATATGAGCATCTGAACATGATGCTTGGAAAGGTGCCTAAAACTACAAAAAATGAAAAATTCACCAATAATAAAAATAACTCTTCACCTAATTTCCATTACCTAAAAAAATCATCATGGAGTCTATACCATGATATTAGAACACTATAAAATCACATTTTTCCTTAAAAAAAAAAAACCCCTTTTTGGCCTATATGCCTATTTACTTGGAAAATTTTGTATAACCATGATTTTATTAAAATTTGGAGTTTTTAAACTCTTTAAAGTTCTTATTATGATTTATAAACATCATTACATTATTTTCAAACTTTTACCTTGACTTAGAAACCTCTATGGCACTCCAGAATGATGTTTGATCTAATGGTGACCTCCAACAGACATGCTAAGGACTGTTACAGAAAAAAAGGTATCTAAACTCATATAATAGAAATTAAATTTTTTGATAAGGTTATAAAAATCTTGATGACCTTGTGTAGAAAATTTGAGGTCTTGAAACCACCTGTAGCTCCCAAAAAGTTAGATTTTCTAACAAAATTGATCCTTATGCATGGATTGTCTGCATATTTGAACTTGACAATGATATTTTGAAAAGACAATGACCCATTTAAAATAAATTTTTTGATGTTTTTTTACCAAAATTAATTCCTTATATACCATAATTTTTCAGTTTGACTTGCTACAAAGGGATATTGGTGAGATTTAAGAAAGTTCCAAAATATTACAGGTAATAATTTGACCTTGACAATTCAAATTAAATAAAAATTATTACTAGGTTTTTGAATTGGTTCACATAAATAGTGAGGTGTATTCATTCATTTTCTCTCTCTTATATCTTTACTATTTTATATTTTGGTTTTGATATCTCTTAATTAAAGACTAATATATACATATTTTATTTATAGGACACGTAAAGGATAATGTTTCACATACTTAGATCTAAGTTCTTTATATTTTGGTTTTGATATCTCTTAATTAAAGACTAATATATACATATTTTATTTATAGGACACGTAAAGGATAATGTTTCACATACTTAGATCTAAGTTCATGGGATTCACCTCTTATGTAAGTCTAGGTAGGCCTATTTTTCCTTTTCCCTAGTAATTTCACATTTTTACATTTTTAACATAAAGGTGGGGGAATGTAATCACCTAAAATGACACTTGAGAGCTAAGAGTGTTACTTGAGACCACCCATCCCTACCTTAGCCATAAACCTATCTTAGGCCCTATTTAAACACTTATCCAACCTTCATGTAGGCCACATGCATCACTAAACATCCCTAAAGTAGTATTAGACCCTCACTTTAACATCTTGTCCCTTACTACCTCAGGTTCTACCACTTGGACACTAGTGCCATAATTTGAACAATAACGCCCCATGGTGATAGTATCCCAATGTTTTATTTATTATCCTTTTCCTTCCTTTTATTACTAAAGAATATATTTTCAAATCAAAAATAACCTAGGGTCAGCATAGACCTCTTTTTAAGACCAGCAGAAGCACTAGAATATTATATATACATGAATTTTAGCCATTTATCAACTACATGGAAATCAGATGTAAATTATAGAAATAATCTCAAAATAAGTTGTGTAAAATAAGGGTTATCAATTGCTATTCTTCCCTAATTTTACATATAACCATCTAAAATATTCCTAATCTTAGATTACTTAAGCTTATAGTCTCAAGAACACTTAAATCACTCATCCAACATTCATACTAGTTTCACTTGTAATTTCACTAGCACTTAGTTTGGGAGAACTACATCAGGATTGATCCCTCTTTGGAGTATTTCTATGTAGGTAAATCTCATCACAATAGGTTGTTGAAGATGTCTATCCTAACCCACTAAAAACACACTTTATTATTTGTGCCAATCAAATTCCCTAGAAATATGGAGGTTTAGGGTTTGCATATAAAACTAGTCAAAATAGGTCATCTATAGAGATCCATAACTCATTCTCATAAGAACAGGCTTAGCAAACCTAGACATAGGTGCACCTAAAAGCTTAGAATAATTTTTCACAAATAATACTAAAGCTAAAATAGGGACACTAGTGCCACATGACATTACTATCTAATTACAGTGCTACTATCTAGGAAGGGTTTTGACATTTGGATCTTGTTCACAATACTGAGATTAACCTATATCTTAGTTTATAGCCTCTATATCTCTCATTTCAATCATTTTCTATCTAAGTAATTATTTACATTATTTACTTCTATTTGTAGAAAGGTTAGAGTAAGTTAATTTTATTACAAATTAGTGGCTATATTTATTGCATATTTCTACCCTAATTTACTATACTCAAAACTTTTAACAACTAGGGTTTATACTCCATAACCCTAAAAAGTTAAATCACCCCAAATCATGTAGAAAACATATGCAGTTCAAGGGGGACATATTATATGAGGTTCCATCATGAGGCTATATATTTCTTTAGTGTCATTTTCCCTTTTCTCAAGATGGTCATTAATGAAAATTACCATTTCAATAGTATAATCAAGATCATTCTCATCCTCTACAATAGATTATGAGGTAAAGTTAAATGGATCAAGAGGTTGGGAAGTAATGAGTGAATAATAGTTTGTAGTCCTATTAGTCACATGATACTTAATTTTATCTTAGTTATTTATAGTGTTAAAATGATACTTAGGATCTTTGTGGGGATTAGTTAAGTTTATCATGTCATCTTGTGTTCCCTATTTAAAATCAATAAAAATATACTGCATGGTGAAAGGTGAGGGTATAAACTAAATCAGGCTAGTAAATGTAGTTAAATTATAAAAAATAGATTTTAGTCATGAAGTAAAATGATGTAGTTAGGAAGTAAAACATGGATAATTAGAAATGTATCAAGTAGTTTGATGTAGAAGGATGAAGCACAGAGATTGGATCTTACTAGTGAATATAGTCTAAAAGGTAGGCTAGAAAATACATAAAAATTATATTGGTTTGTCTAATGTAGTTTAGTCTAAGAAAATTAAAAATAATATGAAACTATTTTATGTGAAATGGGTCTATTAAATAAACATACTATACCTAGAAATTAGTGCCACCAAGGGAAATATTACAAGTATATGTTAGAATACATAGGCAAAGAGTTATATGAGGAGGAAGAAGAAACATAATTTGTCTTTTAGAAAGTAGTGCACACTAGTCAAGTGTGCAAAAACATCTTAAGAATTCTAATGGTTAGTATCACCACAACTTCTTCTTTAATTATAGTTTACATTATTGTGGAGTAAGAAGAGAGGAAACATATAATGACAACCATATTACAAGGCATAGTGGGGGAAGGATAATCTGCATAACAAACTACACAACTAAAACTAGAAGAAACATAAGGCACATGATAATAATAAATCCATCAACAACCACTTGTTTCTAGACCCAAATCTCCCATAATTCCTTAAAACACATCCTTCCATTGAAAAATTCATTTGATATTTTTTCACACCATAAATGTTGGAGGAGTTTGAGTCTTAATAAGAACAAGTTACAAAAAAATAGCATACTATGATAGTCTATGCTTATAAGCAGTTGAAGAAGCTTCTTATTCCACCCACCTACACAAAATCACCAATAAATTAGTACATAGTGGAGACATCATATCCATATCCTTATCCTCATGATTCACTAGTTCATTCATCCCTATCCCTATCTCCATCTCCATATTACCCCACACATGCACATGAAGCTCAAGCAAGTGAGCACTAAAAATAAGAGAAACCAAAGTTGAATGAGGATACCTCAATAGAATAATAAGTTTCATAGGCCAAAAAAATACAGTATAAGGCACAAAAGTAATTAGAAAATAATATATGGGATGAGGAGAAGAATAATAAGAAAGAAGAAACTAATGCACAACAAAAGAAAAAGGAGAAAGAAGAAGATAGACAAAATAAACAAGTAGAAGAATTAGTAGGACAAATAATAAGAATCAAGAAGAAGAAACTATAAAAAATAATAATGAACAATAAGAGAAGGAAGCATAAGAGGTGCAACATACAAAGATTGAGGATAACTGAATATCTAAGACAAATAAAGAGATAAAAAGAGGAATTATGAAAGTAGGAAGAAAATAATAAACAAAGGTCCAAGGAAAAAGCTAATAATTAACTATAATTAGATAAAGAAAAGGTAGAGGTAGATACCAAATCCAATGAGGATCAAGGAACAAATAAGAAGGCTAAAGTTTCAACCCAAATGCAAATAGAGCAAGCCAAGTAGGTGTAGAAAATAAAAGCTTAAGAACTATCTAACACATCACAAGGCTCTGAATCAACCTAGGGAGGCACAAAAGTAAAATAACCAAAGTGTATGTTGATATCTAGTCAGTGGATATGGGATGTACCAACACCATCATCATGAAATAAAACATTCATAGTCCTTATGGTAGATCTAATACCACCCAAAAATGATAATAGTTATGACTTATTCACTTATCGTGGCCATGATATTGAAGGAAGTGTCAATTTATATGACCAAATTTTCATTGTAAAATAATATTGGAGGAGCTATGGTGTTCCAAAAATCAATTTCACAAAAGGCATATAAATTAGAATAGGACATAATGCATCTTAATAGGATAATGTGGAACTGCATTACTACCCCGATAAGGCTAGACAAATAATTGATAATACATTCCCTACATTGGTTGTTAATGTCCTAGGTTACCAAGTCATGTTTGAGGAGAATAAAATCACATCTCTTCTATCCTAACTTATAAAATATTGGCTTGTTATACAAAAGATGAAAAAATTTTGAACTCAAGTTCAAAACTTGAAGCAAAAAATATAGGCTATGTTTGAGCCCCTCAAGGAATATGATGAAGTCTTAGATATTATTGCACTCCAAGATAAACAAATAGATATAATCAATATTTAATGGAAACATATAAACAACACATGGAGTAAATTCAACCCAGAGTTCACCAAGGCCAATCAAGATAAATAAAAAATGAGGGACCATTTGGCTACATTTGAGTAGTTGGATGTCACACTAAAGAAATCTCTTACTACAAGATATAATTTGATGGAGAAGCTTCAAACATGTCAAAAAGAGGACCTATGATCATATGGTCACCATATCTTGTCTCTAAAATCTTTAAATATTCAATGCTGAACATTGATGTTGTGTGCAACATTGGAATTCAACCTCCTTCACCTTGAAAACTTAGGTGTGCTTGTGAGCACTAAAAACATAAAAATATTGGGAAATATTTATTATAAGTTCCTATAAAACTAATCAAAACATTCTGATTTTTGTTTCTATGTGAAGTAAGCTACATGTTCAAAACAAAGGCAAAATTATATAAATATTGAGTGTTTATTCAATTCAAAATTACATGTTTATCTAGAAAATGTAGAATTGAATTATATAGAGTGGTAGTTCATGTTATAAAGTTGGACAATGTAATAAAAACAAATTGTACACTACATTTTAAATAAGTAAAAAAATACATTTATAAAATCCATCATTATATCTCTATTTATCTCTATATTTTAAAACCATTTTCCTTTATAATTGATCACTATAAATAGACCTCTCAAATCTCTATAGCTTCATATTTTATCTTTCCATTTCTATCTCAAAGGAGTCTTTTCATATTTTTTAGTATTTTAGGACACATACATAGGTTGAATACATACAAAAATATATGCATTATATATATCAATATACATTTCACACTTGTCATGCATCTACACTCCAATATTTTACAATTCTAAGTCTACTACCAACACTTTCCTAGACTTAATTAGTTGCCTCATTCTGAGATTTTTTTCAACAAGTGTGTTATGTGTTGGAGCTGGTAAAATTGCCTATGCTAAGGGGTTGGTCCAAAAAAATTAATTATGGTAATCACTCAAGGCGTCATTTATCAAATTTCACCACTTTTTCACTACTTAAAGGTCCTTAGAAGTTTTTTGCTAATTAATGTACCAATCTACCACCCTTGTGGGTTTTCAATATATTGGTATAACTAGGAGGTTGTCCTTTATAGGCTTTAAGCCATGTTGTCCCTTATACTAATGATTAAGTCCTTAATTATAAAATAAATAAATAAATAAAAAATTTGAGCTCATAGTACTTAGAGATAAGATGGAGGAATAAGTTGTGCTATTGTAATTGAAAGAGGCTACAAAGATGGTGTTACTAAAACTATTATTGATGAAGATACACTAGAATAATCTACCATCAGAGGAATTTGTTTTTAAATTTATGGTTGTTTTAAATACATTAAAGGATTTTTCTTGTTGGATCTCTTGATGGAGTTGGTTTAATGGAATGAATTTGGGCTCCTCAATGATTTTTGTGATAGAAATGTCTAGATGAGACAAATCCTTCATAAACATCTTCTAATTGATGATTGTTTTTGTATCATAATGATCATAGTGCACAAAGGAGATTAGAAAACCATTATATTTTTTATGTCCTCATCCTCTATTATCATGAGGGTGGTCCTATTATTAAACACTTTCTATTTAATTTCTAATAATAATTTCTCTAGTCCATCTACATACTTATACATCTGAATGCAAATAAATGTATTATGAAAAATCTCATTTTTCATGTTTGGATATTATCTATAACATTATATATTTAAGTAAGAGACAACTTTAGTGTGACATCTAGCTACTTATATGTATCCAAATGGTCCCCCATTGGTTTTTTGTCTTGATCAGCCTTGGTGAAGTTTGGGTTGGATTAAATCCGTGTGTTTTTTAGTTGTTTCTTATGGATCATGATTATTTTTGTGTGTTGATATTTGATCATAATAGTGTATAATACTTGATTTTATTCCTCAATGAGATCATATATAACCTATATTTATGATTTAAAGTTATGACCTTGTGTTAGATGTTTTTATAGATTTTATGAAATGAGAAAATATTTTGTAAGTTGGGGAAAAAGAGTTAGAGTTGATTCTCCTAAAAAATGACTAGTGTAAGGAATGTGTCATAAACTATTTATCTCACATTATTGAGGTATAAATGTCATTATGCATTGTCATATTTAATTTGGGTTACATATTATTCCATTTATGAAATTAATTTGTAAAATACCATAAATCCCTCAATATGCTTTTCTAAGGACAAATTAGTCACATCAAGTGATGTTTTCTATGATATTATGGCCACATAAAGTTAAGAAGATAACTATTTAAAATTATAGGTGGTGTATAATATGTTCCACATGGATATTTAATGTTTTCATCCATGGCATGGGACATCTCATAGCCATTGACTGAATATTGGAATATTTTTGAGGCTTCATCTTGTGCACCTCCATAGGTTGATTTAGAGCCTTGTGATGTGTTAAATTATTTTTGAGCTTCAATTTTATACACCTAATAGCCTTATTTATTTTTATTTTGGATTTAAATTCAGACTTATTATTTTTACCTTGCTCCTCCTTAGATGTGGCATCTCCCTCTACCTATTCCTTAGCATCTTTTGAAACCTTCTACAAAACATATTTGACAACTTGCTCCTCAACCCTCTATTTATTTTCTTCTTCCTAAATTTTTAGGGAATATTTTTTTTTATTCCTCTACCTTAAATGTTTCATCAACCTCAAAATTAGTATATTTTTCCTCTTATGATTTGTTATCTTCTTTTTCCTTGTTCTTTTTCATAGTTTCTTCTTATTGCTTCTTCTTTTTATGCTCTTCTTTTACATGCTGCTTCTTGTTCTACGTAACTTATTCTTCTTATTTCTTCTATTTATTTTATTCTAACTCATTTTTATTTTGTTTTAATTAAATTTTTATTTATTATTCTTCTTATCATCCTTATTTATATTATTTTACACTTCATTATATAACTTCTCTTATGTTGTTTTGGCCTACACAACTTCTTGTTTTGATGTAGTATCCTCCTATGTCTTTTAGATAATTTGGTTGTTGATGATTGTTTTCTTCAGTCTCTTATGCATAAATGGGTAATATGGATATGGATATAGACACAAGGATTAATTAACTATATAATAATGATGAGAAGGATATGGTTAGGACATCTCTATTATGTACTAGTTTATTGGTACCTTTGTGTAGACAAGTGGAATAAAAACATTCTTCAAGAACTTATAGGTATGGAACATCATATTAGTATTTTATTTGAAGCTTGTTATTCTTCAAAATTAATCTTCTATAACACTTGTGGTGTGATAAATGATCCCATTCATTATAAAATAGAGGGAGAGTACTTCAGTAGTATGTGTGATCGAGGTCTATGAAAAAGTGGTTGTTAAGGGCTTTATTGTTAATTTGTGCCTTGTGATACCTTTGGTTGTGGATGTGTAACTTGTCCTATAGATGAAAATTATCAAAATATGACTTATAATATGGTTTTGATTTTGATTTTTCTCTCTTCTTCCTCCATGATAATGTCGACTATGATTCAAGTCAAATGTGTGGGGATATCAACTATTAGAATTATTATGTCATTTTAGTGCACTTTACAAGTACATATTGATTTTTAAAATAAAATTATTTTCCATATTCTCTCTCATATAAATTTATCATTATGTATTCAAAAATATACTTGTAAAACTCTTCCTTGATGATTCCAAATTATGTGAGATCATATTATGCATAAATATTGGGTACATTTGTATCATTGAGAAAGATATTAGTTCTATGAGTCTTCCTTCTTTTATGGATGAGGTGTTTTTTTCCTTTTTATTTGTGCCTTTAATTTCCACATAATAGTATCTAATAGGTTTGTCATTTCCTATGGATGTGCTTATGTTTTAGCTTATGGTTTCATCAAAGGTAATTGTTATAAATGTTGTGCACCCAAAAGAATAAATCACATCAGTAGAGTGGTTTGGGAGATAGGGATTTTTGTTGTAGGAATTATGCCTACAAAAATAACATTATGATTAAAAAGGGAAGTGAAGTTACTTTTACCTTGGGCAACTCATGAATTTTACTTTTAATGCCATCATATAGCTTTGTAATGGTTTTATGATAACCCAAGTATTATAGGATGTATTTTAGTACATGAGGGTGCATAATGATGAGACCTTGAATATCCATCCACTATGCATTTAGTCAAACCAAATGTTTATAATGATGATGCTTTTGTCTATACAATGTTGGTGAAGGTGGTCATAGGATAAAAATCAACATTTAGGATAATAGAACCATCAGGAGACTTCTATTATGTGAATTAGAGGAGTAATACAAGGAACTAGTATTGGAAAGCATGCAATGTGCCATTAACTACCTTATCAATGTTTGTGATGAGTTAAAATAATAAAAACTTGGGATAGTTGAAGTTCTCATTCTACCAGACCATTTGATACACAATATTGATGACCCCTTTGGTATCTTGCCTCAATATTTTGGTACTCTACAAAAAGTACTTGGTAATACATTAAGAAAATAATCACATCAAAACATTATCATATGAGTCAATATAGATCCATATGTATGACATAAAATACTTATCTCTAGTATCTAAGTAAATGGGGAGGATTGCTTTTATATGATAGGATGGATTTGACTCATGTTGGAAGTCCTATTTCCTTTTCCATTATTTTTGGGTTGATGAAGATGGTCACATCCTTGGATAAATTAAATGTGTTTCATTATATATACTCAAAAATTTCATCGTTAATTTTTACAATTGGTTAAATTTGGGGAGGTTAATGAGCCACTCTACATCTATTCCTCACATAGAGTGTTACAGAGCTAGGGCTCTTAGTTGTGCTACTGTAGTTTGGTCTATGATAAAATATTGGTTTTTATCTCATCAATAAAATCAAAAAAATATAGATCATGGCATATTATTTACCTCAGTGCGAGGCCAATCCCCATTTCTTATTTATATGCATATTTTAATGGAATCAAGAGTTGTGATTAATATATACCTATTATATGTTAGACTTTCAGTAGATGGATGAAACTCAAATTCATTATATTGAAAATTATATGCTTATGTGAATGAATTATGATCAAATTGTATATAGCTCTTATGCACATAGGGTTATAATGGTAGTTTACTACATATACCCTTAATTATATAAATTTCTTTTTCTCCACTCATCTACCACTTCACATTGAATAGTGTTGATCCATCCTCATGTTTTTATGATTTTGGTTTGAATGATATGGATTATTGTGATGTGATCTTGGCACTTCACTAGATATGTTTTATGTTTTAGTTTATGACATTCCTTAATGTGATGTTGGAACTTCACTAAATAGGTTTTATGTTTTTATATAATGAATTTCCTTTATTTCACATGATATTATTTTGACACACTAATCTACTTTAAGAAAGATGTAATATTTAAAGTGCATTGTCATCAATTTATTTGTGAGTGATCATTGATTACGTATGCTCAAATTGTATATATTTATTGTGCACATAGGGATATAATGGTAGTTTACCCTATATGCCCTTAATTATATAAGTTTATTTTGCTCCACTGATCTACCATTTCACATTGAATAGTGTCAAGCCATCCTCATGTTGTTATGATTTTGGTTTGAATTATATGGATTATTGTGATGTGATCTTGGAACTTCACTAGATAGGTTTTATGTTTTAGTTTATGACATTCTTTAATGTGATCTTAGCACTTCAATAGATAGGTTTTATGTTTTTATATAATGAATTTCCTTTATTTCACATGATATTATTTTGACACACTAATCTACTTTGGGAAAGATGTAATATTTAAAGTGAATTATCATTATTTGATTTGTGAATGATCATTGATTACCTATGCTGAAATTATATATAGCTATTGTGCACATAGGGTTATAATGATATTTTACTCTATATTCCCTTAATTGTATAAGTTTCTTTTGTTCCACTAATCTACCAATTCACATTGAATAGTGTTGAGCCATCCTCATGTTGTTATGATTTTGGTTTGAATGATATGGATTATTATGATGTGATCTTGGCACTTCACTAGATAGGTTTTATGTTTTAGTTTATGACATTCCTTAATGTGATCTTGGCACTTCACTAGATAGGTTTTATGTTTTATTTTATGACATTATTTAATGTTATGAACCATATATTATTCTATAATGAATTTTATTTATTTCACATGATATGATTTTGACACATTGATCTACTTTGGGAAAGATGTAATCTTTAAAGTGCTTTATCATTAATTGATTTTTGAATGACTATTGATTACCTTTCCTCCATACCCATTTTATCACTTCTTCATTATTAGAATTTATTACTTCATCTTGTTTTGACCCCGTGTTGACTTATATTTGTATCATTACTTTATTATTTTGTTTATTTTCTTTGATACTCAGTGACATTAAATTTTTTTAAAAATGTTTTGATAACTTGAGATATAACAATTTTACTATACATAAATACACTACAAAACTAAAAAAATACAATAAAATAGTAAATGAAATAAAATCCTTAACTACATGGTGATACTTATCACCCACTCAATTTTTGGCTTGATATTAAAAGAGATCATTGGTGACAAGTCTTAATATTGCATCAATTTACATTCCCCAAAAGATTGGTTCTTTGAGGGTCCATTAGTACTATTTTTACTTGTTACGATACTATGTGGATGATGTATGGTCCTTTATGCTAAAGGTGTATTTTACTTGGGCATGCTCAAATTATGCTATCATACAATTAATTCCCTTAATATTTATCTATTAAAACTGATCATTGTTGCTTTTGGATGAAAAGGGGAAAGGGAAACTAAAGGGAAATCCTAATTAAAGGGGTGATGCACCTGAATTATTTATATTCCCTAGAAATTGTGGAAACTAATACACTCATATAAATCAATAAAATTCCTATATTTCCCTTAAGCATAAATATTTTAGATTAAGGATTGAAAGAATTTTGGATTACAAGATTCCTTTTTACCTCTTCAAATGACCTGCAAAAGGTGAGATAAAAAGCTATAGGTGAGGAAGGGACCTATAAAAAGGTGAGATAATATCAATTATATGATGATACACAATCAATTACATTATAATATCTATCAAAACTAATATTCAAAGTAAAAATTTCCTTTATTTATGTATGGTTAATATTACAATTTTTGCTTCAGCTCCAAGAATAATGAAAATTGGCTTGATAAAATCCAATATATATGTCTCAAATCCCAAATATAGACAATTTGGCATTGAAAAGGGAGAATTATTAGTCTTGGTTGAATAACTCAACAATTAATCCTTTTAAAATATTAAAACTATTCTTAAAAGATCTTCAAACTCCATAAAATTTGCATCATCTTTCAAAGTTAGCATAGGAATAAGATGGTGGGTACATTTGATGAGCCAAATATTATTTCATGCATGATGCTATGCCAAAAATTGGATGGATAACTCCACTTTAATCTGATTTGGAAGTGTTTGAAAGGGTTGGATGACATGTTAACCAAGCATAGATGTAATACTTGATAATTAGTCAACTGGAGCTCAAGACTAGTCAACTCCAATTAGCCTTCCCTTGCATGAAAATGGGAATTGAAGAATGAAATTCATGTTATCATTCATGATAACATCATAAATATGGTGTGTAGATTAAAATTTAACTCCTTGAACATCCATCTAATGCCAAACTCCAACTTGAATATTGATCAATTAAGCCATTTAGACCAAAAAGGCCTAAAGGCTAATATGTGCTTTTGGTCACCATTAAACCTGAAATAAGAAGGCATAAAACCTAAAAAACCCAATAATTATAAATTTAAAAACTTTATTCATCATTAAATATGTGATTTTGATGAGGAAACCTTCATCATTCAATCAACAGGGTCAACTAGTCCTATTTTGCTCCATTTTCCAGCAGGCTAGCCATTTTGATCGAGCTAGTAGGGATACATATAGGATTATTTATGATAAAATTAATATTTTATGATGAATAACAAGTCTTGTGATTTGATCTCCATTGATTATATTCTATTGAACTGCTCTGTACTTTGTTTTACATGCTTTCTTACACAAAAACATGATGTTTGCCCTCATCTGTACAACTCTATGCATAAAATTGACATTTTTGGAATATTATCTAAGTTTAATTTACATTTGAATTTTTTTTATGTTTATCCATGATGATTTTATGGCAATAAAATCTATTTTTATCAAAACTAGTTTTTAGGGGTTTAGGAGGGTTTTAAAGTTGAATCTTCAAAATGATGAGTCATGAAGAAAAAACCTCCAAATAATGAATAGTTTATATTTATACATATAAAATTTACCCCCTAACATCCTTGAAAATACTGGGTTCCCATGCAAAATAAATGAAAATTTACCATGTGAATGAAATTTTCCTGTAGGGATTTGACTGCATTCTAGGCTACCTACACTATTAGTGATTGTTCATAAATCACATCCCATAAACTGATATAAATTGTTCATTAATTATAATTTAAAATGGGTCCTCAAAACATACTAAGATCATTCAGCCAAACTCCACACATGGTGAACAATATGAGCATCTAAACAGGAGGCCTGGAAGAGTGTCTAGAATTGCAAAAAGTGAGAAACTTCACCAAGATGAAAATAAATCTTCCAATAATATAAAAATCCTTAAAAAATCATTTTTTTACCTTTACCATGCTATCAAAACACTCTAAAATCATATTTTTATTAAAAATTCAAAAATGTCTTTTTGGCCCATATGCCTATTTGCCTGCATAAGCCTATATGAGCATGGTTTTCATAAAATTTGGAGTTTTTACACTTTTTATAGGTCTTATTATGATTTATAAACATCATCCCATTCTCTTAATACTTTTAATTTGGTTTAGAAGCCTCTGTAGCACTCCAGAATGATGCCTACTCCAATGGTGACCTTAAATGGATAGGCTAAGGTCTAAGACCAAATAGATAGTAACCCAAATTTTCCAATGGATATGATACTTGTTAATATTTTTATCCAACTCATTATGACCATTTTTATCAAATTTTGAGTCTTAAAACCACCTGTAGCTCCCAAAAACCTTAATTTTCCCTCAAAAATGACCCCTGTGCATGGAATGTCTACAAAATTGACTATATTTTTCATATTTGAATGTTTTTTTATGGTATTTTGAGGTATTAAAGGTTAAAAAAATCATTATTTTTCACAAAATTCTCTTTAATAACTTAGAAACCTCCTCTACCTCTATTTTCAAGCATACTTTGACCTTCAAACAAGGCAATTAGGCTTCAAATAATTGTGTTCTATATAATAGTTATGTAATATCACATTATAAGCTTGGAAATTCTTAACTAACTTTATCTAGGTATTGATAATTGTGAAATTTTCATTTATTTGAATAGAATAATCCATCCCAAACCACCTTCTAACCAATAGGTACTTTGAGTTATGCTTGCAAGTAGAAGACTGTGAGGGCTATTATGGATGTAGGAGTAAGTTAGGTTACCTTGATTATTACATTTGATGTCCTTTATGATGATTTATTACTTCCCATGGACATTATGGTGACTTTCAAATAATACATGCCTTTTGAAGTGGTCAACCAATCCTTTAAGCACACTTGAAGCATTAATGACCTTTTGACTGTGACATCTTCTTGGTGACTATAGATGGCTCCTTAAGTGGTTGTAGATCACTTTATTGATCTGATTTTAAGTCATTTATCCTCCTTAATCCTTAATTTAAACATAAAATACCTCCTTTTATATGCATTACGTGAATGTAAGCTTATTAGTATGAGAAACCCTATAATGATCACCTCCCTCTTAAACACTTGCTTTCATGCCTTCTCAGACTTTATAAGCCATGTGTACTAAGACTATAGGGTACCTTCATGCATTCTGAAGTGAAAAGATTTTGAGAAAATCATGTTAAGTCCTTAGTGAGGTTTTTTTAAAGAAATTAATGTCTCTTAGAAGATTCACTTGCTACTTTTCTTAACCCTTGCAGCCTCCTTTGAGAGTTGTAGCCCTCAACACTATGATCATATAGGATTGTAGGTTTTGTCTAAGGTTGTAAGTGAAGAATTTTTAGTATAAATACTAAAACCTTCCCTTGAAAGTGTCTTATTTATAGTTTATCTTACTTGATTCATTGGAACACAATCAATCACCAATACCTTCTTGAACATTCAAAACCCTAAGACATCCTTGACTGTGATTTCCTTCATGGGGCTATATGTCATCATTTAGTGTTGGCTATAGGTGGTTATATAGACATATAGGTCACTTTTACTAGCTTCTTTATACCTATCTCATCATGATTTATGTATTAGATGCCACATCACTATGTCTTCCAAACCCTATATTGAGGCATGCTTTCTAAATAGCTTGGAGGGTCTATTGGTAACCAAACCCTGGTAATTGTAGTCATATCCTACAATTCCTATAAGTGACTGAGTATTTGTGAAAACCTATGATTGATCTCCTTGTTTAAAAATACTATAATGAAAAAACATTATATCTTCCTTGAAAATGTCTCTATCTTCTTTATAAATAGCCCACTTTTGACTGTGTCACTACTCCTAGGGTTTGTTTTAGGTTTCTTTTGTTGACTATAATAGGCTTTGCCAATGCATATATATTTGATTCTTTAACTATTCTTGGTTCATATTCCTCTTGATTGGATCATGAAATATCTTCTCATGCATAAAACCCCTAAAGAACTCACCATGAGTCCCTTCACCCACTTCAAACCTAAAATATGACTACTAAAGTCCTTCATATGAGCCTGTAGGTTCTCAATGGTGGCTATAGGTCAATTTTGAAAATCCTTAGCTTTTCTAGATTGAAATTTTCCTATTCTCCTTTCACTTCATACTATTTTTCCAAACTCAATGTCATGCCTATCACTTGAAAATCAAAATAATTCCTTCAAACCAACTATCCTCTATGACTTCATTTCCCCTGTACAGACAAAGCATGATCTTTAGGAAGGTCTATGGGGTTTGAAAGAAGAAAAAAGATTCCTTTGATTGAGATATCAATCAAGATGACCATTCTAGTCAAAACTCATTTGAAACACATACCTTTAAGGCATCATTTTCAAAACCTTCTCAGGAGTGTCCTAGTTGTAAATGAATTCTTGTAGTGACTATAGGTCACTGTCTTAAGCCTACTATAGATGTTTTCTTCCTTTAGGCCTGTCTTGAAATTTGGATTCTCTTTTCCTCCCTTGAAACTTCATGAGATAAATCCCAAATTCTATTTATTTTTCATTGAATCTCAAAAGGCTAATTAAGACTCATTTGGGGATGACGAACATGAAGGTAATAGAACTACCTATAGGTCTTGATTAGGAATTTTATAGGTATTCACCACCTAGGTTTTGGATATGAAAAATATAAGGATTTAATGAAATATTAAATTAGTCCACTAATCAATACACCTACCTAGTAAACCATACTTCACTCAAACCATACCCATCCTTTGATCATAGACCTTATAATAGTATTGACTATGATTTTCATGTTTATTAGCCCTTATACAGATTGTAACTATGGAGTAGCTCTTAGGATGTGGCAAAGGTGGAAAAAGCAAGTAATGTATTTATCAAATGATCTAAAAAACAAGATAAAACTCTTTTGGACAAGAAGTGAAATATTGAGGTCATGTCAAGGATGAACAATCTACTATATATACCCTTCCTTATATGCCAACTACAACATGCCCTTTGTTTGAGTTGACTATGGGTAATATACCAGCTATAGATGTAGGTTTGGTTGTACTTGATTCTTTATAGATGATTCCTTCATACCCATGGTGGCCTTGGAGATCATTCTCTATTATGATAGTGGTCTTTGTTCTTCAAATGCTTGATTAGATAATTATATTAAGGCCATCCATGAAGTGATCTCATTCCAAGACTGTATATGATGCTTTACTTACTTATATACTTCTTGATCATTCTTGATGGTTACCTATCAAACGCTTAGCTCTAGATGATGGAATTAGGATATGGAGATGGGTGAGGGTGGTAGGGATGAAGGAAGTTATAAATATGAGGGAATCATGAAATGATGGTGGAAATGAATTGATACCATAGTAAAAAAGGTTGATTATGACAATGATATGGGGTGAGTGGGGTGAAGGTGGGAAAGGAGGATGAAGGAGCATGATAAAGCCATGGATGATGGAACACATGCAAACTTGAACCCTCCATTCTATCACCACATGAAATTTGAGACCATTTAAGGAGGGAAAGAGAATCCAAATCAAACCTATAATTTAGTAAAAACCTCAAAATTTGCAAACAAACCTTAAAATATGCTAATCTAGGCCTATTCGAGACACAAGGAAGAATGGATATGGGCTTAAATAGTGGATTTATTAGATTATTTCCTTGAAAAACTAATTTAAAACATTAAAACCATGATGGAAACCCTAAAAACATTAATTTATTGAAAACTTGAAGCTACCTCCTTCTCCCATGACCATACAACCCTTCCTTGCAAGCTTGCTAATACTACAGATTGACTGGCTAACTTTGTGGCCTTTATTTGAATTTTAATTGGATGAATAATAGATAAAGGAGGCCATGGAAAGGTATAAAAATTCCTCAAATTTTTTTAACAAGTTTATTTTCTTTGAAACTCTGCCCTGATGAGGAGAAAATGGAGAATAATAGTTGCCTTTCTAGTTGTAGGACAGCATACTTTGACCTATCTTCAAATGGATAGCTCATGAGCCTAGATAATCCATTTGAGAAACCACTTAGACTATCAGTAATCCCTATGAGTCTAGTTTCTTCACACCAAATTTGAGATCTTTACCCTTCTCTAGAAGACTATACCATCAAAAAACCTATAGGTAGGTCTCTTTGTGTCAATAAGGGAAGCAATAAAAGAAGTTTGGTTTAATTCCTGTATGACCATGAATCACCATATAACTCTTTCTAAATCTTGGTAATGACCTAAAAATTATAACCCTTGCCCTGGATGTACATAATCCATATTATTTCTTGTGAAATGAAGGGGAAAAGCTCTTTTTGCCCTTTAAAAACCAAAATTACACTCTCCACCACTTGGAATGTATTATTTGATTATTGTGACGTGGTATAACATGAAAAAATATAATTTTAACCCTTTTTCATGTTTCAAACTTGCAAATTTGGCACATGTGGGGTGAAAGAGGATCCTTTTTGGCTTATATGACATATCAAATGACCTTTTGAAAGTTTGAAACTTTAGAATTAAGCTATTTTCACCTTTTAAAACATATTTAAAGCTATTTTTCATGATTTAAAGAATTTTTAAACCATTTTCAATGTGTTTTACCCTAATTTTTGACCAAAATTTGCATTTTTGGACCATAATTGACTAGTTTGACCAATTGTAAAGGGGGAAGGACCAAATTTTTGAAATTTTAAAATGATAGGGATAGTAATTTGACCTTGAAAAGATAAATTAATAACAAAACCCTAATATCCTAGCTTCATTATCAATTAAATTCAAATATTTGGAAATATATATTCCATAAACATAACTAATTCTTTTCCATAGACCAATTGGAAAGGAGTGAACCCCATTGAACATTCATAATTAGTCTTGTATACCCATAAGATCATAATAATTTTATGCTTCCAACCATCTATATATACATTTCATATTTTTTAAAGAATATGCTCAAGTACTTTGTTGAATGCTTCTTCCTATCTATTGGATTGGGGATGATATGTTGTGTTATTTTGGTGTGATATTTATGCAATTGGAAATGCATCATGTCCACAAATAAATCCTAGATCATATGGGGTAGATCACACCTACACTATGATTGATAAGTATACAATTTTTAAGTTGGAGCATGACCAATGTGAGGATCCACTATACCCAATTAGTCGATCACTTGTCACAACACACTATGCAAGATAGGGTTCCAAAGCCTATAGTCTAACACAATCACATAACAAACCTAAAAGATTCCTATGATTTAACATTTCACTAATCTAATAATAATAAAATTAAATCTAATCTAGTGCACACAAAATCTTATGGCATAAAGTGGGGGTTAAAAACAAAACAAATAAACAACTAAACTAACCATGTATAAGAGACATATACTCATGTCAATGTATATGAAATACTAATACATGGAAGATAAGAATACAAATACTCTATCTATCTACTCTTACAAAGGAGAAATAAATTTATGAATACTTACCTTTGAAGATGAACTCACTGAGCCTCAATCTCCCCCTTGGACAAGATGCTTCACAAGAGATTGTCATGGTATGTAAGGACAACTAAGATAAATTAGATCTAGGCTACATAACCTATCCAGAATATAAAATACTTATCCATAAGATGATATCATAGCTCCAAATAAAGTATTTAACCCTAAATATTTATTCTCCAAATAGAATGGTCAATAGGTAGATGTTCATTTGCACTTCTTCACTTAATTCTTTGTTCTTATCAAATGGTGGTTAATGACCTTGTATATATAGTAGTATCTCATCTCAAATTTTTTTTGGAATGTCAGCTATGCTAGGTCGACCTGGTCCACCTAAAATGTTTTTGGTGCTAACTCTATAGGTCAATGTTAGGTCAGCCAAGAGGCCAAGAAACTAAAAGAGAAAAAAAAAGTCCCTAAACTATACTAGGTCATCCTAGTTGACCTAGATCAACTAATAGGTCAAAATGGTGCTAAGTTAAGAAATGAAGGATAAAATATAGAAAGTGACTGGAATGGATATGACTAAGAAGAATAATCTTGGGTTTAATGGTTTCAAGAGGATAGAGTGTGGATGGTAAGAGGAAAAAGGAATGACAATCTTATGAAGCATTGATGGTTTGCCCACCCCTTTCTTGATGCACCCCTTAAGACATGCACGCAGAGAGATTGAGACTTAATAGCTTCTTGCAAGATATGAAATGTCAATAATCAATAAAATTTTAAAAAGATTATCTATATACATATTCCCTAGCTAAAGCTCATCATGTGTCACATAAGTGCAACACGGGATGCTGCTTCAAAAGAAAACATGATAACACACAATGCTAATGCTAATTAGGGTGTATTAAGCAAAAAAAAAGATAAATGAAAGAATTGTATTGAGAAATACATAACTTTAACTTACCTTAGTGCCATAGATAAAGAAGTAGACTCAAATTAAATGAAGGTATTTAATGTAGAGTACACTGGGTGAAACTATAGAATTTAGTGCAAAAAATAGCCAAAAATAAAAAAAATGGAAGATAGGCATATGATAGTGCAAAATAATCTCTACATCATCATGATTATAATGCATTTTATGATTTTTAATGAGGTAGATATAAGTGTAGAGAGAGGGTGCAACCACAAGTAGATATGGGTGTAGGTGAGAGACAGGCTCGATAGGCCTTGGTAGATGAGAGAGTTGTGCATCTAGAGATAGTGACATAGATGATGCAAGTATATATAGTGATGAAAAATAAACTGACATAGGCACATATAATGACCCAGGCTAAGTTTGTGTAGGCACAAGTGTAGATAGCACACCTACATGGATAGGTAGAGGGATTAAGATCTCAGACTACCTCATTACAACATATTATTCAAAGGAGTCAAACTAAGGCCTTAGTAGGCAACATGGATAGTCCATGAGATAGATAGGATGGAGATTATCCCTAGTGTTGTAGCTTTGTATATGGTATTATATGTTGTATTAAATGCATATTATATATATGATGTATCATTTTGGCATATTGGTGTTGGTTGTCTATGTTGTCTTTATGATGGTCATATTTTTTCATTATGGTTGAGGCTATGGATTCTTTGGATATATTTATTTCTAGCACATGTATTTAGATTTGTTGTATATGTTATAGTAAATATACATGGTGTGATTTATTTTCTAGCATTATGGAATACACATACATGGTTAAAAAGAAATAAGCAAAAAAGGACTTGGTAAAATATAATTAATCAAACAAATATACTACACTCTAGTTCAAGTTGGGAAATGTGTAATAACAAAAAAATGACTAAGTATAAAAATCCAAGAAAATGGAAAACAAAATGGTAAAAGGGGATTTAAACCAATGTAAAATATTTTTGCACCAAGCTAAAACAAGTAAAATCATACTAAATATCACGTTGGGAAGTATGACACACAATGTAATAAAATGGAAGGTATGAAAAATGGCACAAATGGTAATAAAAAAAAATTAAAATTAAGTCAATCAATTATATTATTTCATGATGGGAAGTATAAAATAAAAATAAAATTTGTAAAAATTTGGTCTTAAATTTATCATACTAATTCAAGCCAAGAAGTATGAGAAATTCAAAAAATGGTTGTAATCTTACATGCACTCAAAAAATAAGAAAATAAAATGTGAAAGAAAAATGAAATAATCATTAAACACAATAAATATCAAGATGGGAAGTATTTCAATGATGTGTAACCTCATGATCAATTAAATCTTATCTTTTATTTGACACATGTAATTTAGATGGTGACTTGTTTATTGGAAATATTTTATGAGGATGGTCAGGTCCTATCCACAATCTTACACTACAAATCATAAAATAAAAAACCAAGGGGTACCAAATTAAGATTGGTAATCATAAGGATAAGTAATGGTAAATCAAGGATGTTGGTAATAGGATGGAAAAGGTGGTAATTTTTTAGGATGGTTGGGTCCTATTTGCAGCCTTACAAAGCAACTCACAAATGAAATCCCATGGGGAGTGATTAGTAAGCAAAACAGTTTTTCCCAAGAGGAAATATTAAGGAAAATGAATGAAAAAGGGATTGTAATAAGCATGACTTAGGAATCTTATGAGAAGAACTTAGGAGGCAAAATGCATACTAAGGACATGAGAAGACACTAAGGGACTAGTGGTCATCTATGTACAAAGGAAACCCGCTTGCTATAGACACAAAGCTTTGTAGGAAAAAAGGTGTGCTACTAAGATCAACTCATGACGGTAGATTGGTACAAATAAAATTAACATGGACCTACCTTCCCACAACATGTTCCCCACTCCTCAAGACCCCTTACAAAGTTGTCAGTCTACTATGAAGATTGGGTACTTGCATGAGAAAGTAGGTAGCACTAAAATATTTTTTTATTCTTCCCTTCTAATCTACTAGCCTACCACACCCAAAAGGACCTCAGCTCTACCATGAGGTCAAATATGGAGTTTTATCTTCAACTATAATAAGGTCATGTGCTTTGAATCATGACTTTTAGTGTGATTATACTTTTAAGAATATTCAATATTTTTTCCTTTTGATATCCTTGCCTTTTGTTTAAATAATTTGGATTTTAACTTTGTTTTGAAGGTTTTTTTAAGATTCTTCCTCCATACATATTTGGAATGACTAATCATGAGAGAGATAGTGATACACACAAATAAGTTGTAGGTTAAGGCTAAATAAAGCTAAGTAACCCAAGACAAAAGACTAACTAGAACACTTAGGCTTAATAATTAATTGAGCATGTGATCTCAAGTCTCAACCATGTATATGCTTAGATTAAAAAAAAGGAATAAGGGAAAAAGGAGATCCAAAGGAGGATCTGGTGAAAGGAAACAATAATGAGAAAGATTTCTTGCTAACTGATCACATGGTAATAGTAGATAGTAATCAAAGGGAAGAGGGTAGATATAACCAAGTCACCATGACAACTATCTATGAAAAATAAAGATAAGAAATGAAACAATTAAATAGATACACGAGAAAAGTTTTGAGAAAAAAATTAAAGGAAAATAAAGAAATGATAAGAAAAAAGATAAGTATATGTGAAATGTAAAATAATTACATAAGCTAACTATAGTATAACAAGAACGAGAAACATGATATAAGATAGGAAATAATTTGACACACTTTAAAATGATATACTCAGGATATAAATAAGATTGGATCACATGTCCAATCCAAATATAAATGAGGAATCACCATGCATGTGCTCATAAATACTATTAAATTTATCCACACACATTATCTAATACATCAGATAAGTCTCTATGAAGCTATAATCAAATTTCTACTAAGGTCTCATTAATCTTTAGTGAATACTAGTAAAATACTTATTTTCATAGCTCCTCAACTAAAAAAGTAGGAATGCTCAAAGGATTATGTTGAGGAGGAAAGTTAGGCAAATACTACTCAGTAAAATGTGTGGAAATAGGATATATAAGAGAGGAAAGAATCATAGGTGGAGAAGGATCCATGGGTGAAGGACTCATGGGTGGATAAGGGTCTACAATTGAGGGAGGGTCCATAAGGTGAATTAATCACAAGTGGAGGTGCAAAAGGTGGTGAAGGGACCACAAAAGGTGATGGAACCACTAGAGGTGGAGGCATGGGAGAAGAAGGAAGAGCCTTCTTGTGATAATGACCTATGGGAAGAATGGTAAGAGGTATATGGATTAATACAAGGTGATCTTTAAGTTGTTGTTGGATAATTCATTAATGATCGATGTGATGTGTGCCACATAGGTTCTATAGATAATATACCTCACCATACTTAATTAAATATTTAGGAAGTACCTTCGGGGGAGGTATGGATTTATCTGATGATGGGGAAGAAGGATGCAAGGTATCAAGGTATTATCATAAATTATGATAATGGGTGTAAGAATTATTATCTATCCCATAGAAGTAACATATATGTTTTTGAGCAGTTTTAGGAGCACTCACAAAAGGAGGTAAATAGGAGTGGAAGTAGTTAAAGAGGACTCATCAACCCATTTGGTGGGTAAAGGATCCATCTTAGGTAGTGGAAGTAAACCATCATCAATGAAAGGTGATTATGGGGAAGGATTGGAACTAGAATCAAAAGGAGGAGCACTAGGAGGAGAAGCAGGAAAAGGCTCAGGAATAGTAGGAAAGGAAATAGGTTTAGCTAGAGTAGAAAAAGGAACATGCTTAACTATAGTTGGCCCTACTAAAGTAGGGGCTAGATTTGTAGAAGGTATAAGGAAGACTACCCTAGGTGTGTAAAAGTGATAAAGTCTAATCATAACATGATCCAAGAGCATGGTACTAAGTGGTTCCTTAGAAATTAGAGGTATCGGTGTCATCTCTACCCTACAATAAATATAAAAAATGCAAGAATCAAGAACTATGAAAGAAAATGAATGATAAGATGAATGAGAATACTAAAGTAAAGAAGAGTGATAATGAACAATCTTGGAATCATGGTATTAAACAAGGCTGCTTATAACAAGATCATCCAAAGAATAGCCAATAATAGGATAACCTTATCATCAGAGGAAGATTGGTGAATAGAGTGCTTAGTCTTTGTTAAGACTATGGGAATGTCATCACAAGGAAGATTATGATAATGAGGCTTCAAAAAGGTAATAATTTATGAGATGAGATGAGGTGAGAGATCAAAAAAAATTATCTTTAATTTAATCTCATTGGTCTCATCATCATCAAAGTCTAAAAGGTTGAGAAGAATGTTACCAATGAGCTCAAGATGCCCATTGTAACCTCTGGTTGAGTTGACATGGAATTTGAGATTTTTTAACTCATGGAATGAAACACTAGGTAAATGTTCAAGAGTAAAAATCTTGAAGACACCATGATCTTGGAATTGTTTGAAATTCCAAGGGTTAGTGTCTCTTTGAATCCTATAAATGGCTCCATTGTGAGGAAATTTTACACATTGTCAAATGAAAGATGCAATGGTTTGCATATGATGAGTCCACAACCTACCAAGAAGGATGTTATATGAAAGGGTAAAGTTTAATATCATCACATTCACATGAATGGTGATAGGTGGGATGGTAATGGGAAGCTACACACACCCTAAAAGAGGCATTTTCCTTCTATCATATCCTTGTCATGTGATACATGTAGACTTAAGATTACATTCACAATACCTAAGAGTTTTAATGAAATGAAGGGAAGTGACATAGGTTCCATAACCCTCATCAATCAAGGCTCACTTAACTTAGATATCACCTACTTGGATGCTATTAAATAGTAGAAGATCATCTATATGAAGCAGCATCTCATCTGGAATCATATATGTGATAGGAAATTGTAAAGAAAGAGAAGTGTGTAGATTTTCATTAATGTTAATGGGAATCTCTTCACATTATTATAAGATACTATCCTCAGATCTAGATAAAGTAGCCTCCCATCCTACTAGAGGAGGGAGAGGGATATTAATCTTGACTAAGAGTTTCATGAGGTGGTTTCTATGATGTCCTCATGAGTTCAAGAAAAGGTATCTAGGATGGAAGATTAATAAGTTCTACAATGGGATCCCACTCATCATAACCCTTAAAGAGATTATTAGATATAAGTATGTAATGATTAAGAAGGTCTTAAAAAGGTAGATTTGAATAATATTGAAACTTATGCTGATAAGAATGAGAAGGTTGAGAAGAAGGTTGTAAATTGTTTGGTGATGAAAAAGTAGTTGGCTTAGATTAATCTTAAATTATTGGAAGAAGTGTTAATATAAATTGGATTATCATTAGTATTAGAAGATAGTGGGAGATAATTATAAATAGTATGATATGTGTCATCCAAGGTAAAATCATCAATTACATCATCAATATATATATATATATATATATATATATATATCTTTTTACCCCAACTCATTTAAATGAGTTAGAGAAGAATACTGGATAACATGATATGTCTTCTGGGAAGGAGTGTAAATAGGTTGAAAATAAATGAAAGGCACCAATCTTCACATATTATTCATGCTAACCACATTCTCTTTATAATTTGGTTTAACAAGACTCTCTACTTTATTGGTGGATGAAGTGGTCTTGTCTTGAATTTCTTGGATTGGTTGATGATTAGGCAAGGGGTCTTTATAGATAGCTAAATGAGCATTTGCTTTATTTAAGGCTTGATTTCTATCATGTGATTTATAGTCATTAAAAGCAATCTCATAAGCTTGTTGATGATTCTAGATAATGAAATCATGATCAAAATTTGGGCCAAGAATAAAGTCCATGGATAAATTATAGAGTTGTTTACAAGTCTCATGAGAGTGACCCCAGCTAGTATGAAACCAACAAAACTTATTAGGATCATACCATGATTTCATAGGTCAATTAGGGTCAAGATCTTGAGGGAGAGGCTTCGGTAGATGTTTAATAAATTTAGTTGAGGATAAAGGCTTGTGAACATTAATTTTATTTCTTGAGAAATGAGGATTCGTGTATTGTTGAGAAAGAACTAATTTTTAAGAAGGGGTAGGAATGACAACTTGAACATTGTGAATGGTGTCATATGAACTGGTAACACCATCATTGGTAATAGTGAAATTTTTGTTCTTTACTAATAGGTGAGGGCCCATGGAAGGTGTAGGTGGCACAAATTTATGCATGAGGAAATCCTATCTTTTGGCTTGATCAATAGCTTCCTCCAAGGTACATAGAGAAAGGGTACATATTCAATATTGTAATTTAGGAAACAAAGTATTTTTAAAGAGATGAAAGAGATTATCATCTGCCTTGTTATGTTGACATTTATTTGAAAAATTCTTCCATTGCTTAACAAATTCTTGGGTAGTTTCATTTTTATTTTGTTTATAATTGATGAAATGGGCCAAAGTGTTTTTTGGAAGATCACCAGTTTGAAATCCTTGAACTAAATCATTTAATAAGTCATCCAAACTAGTGATAGAGCGTGTTCTATGTTGATTATAAAAATCCAAGGCATCACCCATGAGGGTTTTGGCTAATATTTTGGTAGCAATAAAGGTATTTATCTTGACCCAATCCTTGTAAATATTTCCAAATGTCTGGAGGTGAAGGGTAGGATCGATTGATCCATTGTAATAAACTTTAGGTGTTATGCCTCCAATATCAATGTTAGAAATTTGGGTGGTAAGAGGTTCATTTTGTAAATTATTTATGAATTTATTGACTAATGGAGGTTGAGGAATGAAATTACCTTGAGAATCTCTAAGAGGAGGAGGAGGAACACTTTGGTTATGTGTGCCCCAACTCATTGGTTGAGGATTAGATTGAAGATTAAGAAGGTGGTTTTGCATTCACATATTTTTATGATCTTGGAAAGTGTTCATTTGATTGAGTGTTTTAAAAAATAGTTGATGATTTTGATTAGTGTTACTAGAATAAGTTGTATCAGTGTTTGTGTTGGTATTAGTGGCTTGAGTACCACTATTAGTGTTGATATGAGCTTGAGAAGAGTTATGAGAATTTGAGGCACTAGTGGAAAAAATTTGTTGTGATGCAAAAAATGGATTAGTATATGGTTGAGAAGAAGAAGCATGAGTGCCTTGGGTATCAAACAATGAACTAATGGAAGGATTAAGGATAGTGGATCTTATGAGAGGCCCACTATGTAAGAACTACCATGTTAGTTGAGATACTAGGCATGGAGGTGGAAGAAGTTAAATAAGAATATGTCATAGCATAAAAAGGATTAAATATTGAAGGAAGAGGTCAAGAATCAAAGAAATTAGTATCCCCAAATCTAGTTGATAAAGTGGGAGTAGGAGAATGAGGTTCTTCAACTTAATGGCTAATCATGATGTTATAGATGGTGTAAGAATCCTTACCTCTATGTGGAGGGAATTCTATGATAAAAACAATAATTTTATGAGTATAATCTAACACAAGGTGATCCTCTAAGAGAAGAGGAGGGTTTTTCTATAATGTGGTATGAGGAGGAGTCTTATAGTCCACCATGTGGGTTGCAATATGAACCTTACTAGCATTTACGAAAGGAGCCCTACTTTGTCTATGGGACACCCTATTAGGATTGATAAATTACATCATGTGTATTGAATGAACTTTAGTGTTGTCACCAAATAAAAATTCCATGATGAAAAGAAAAGAGACAAAGTGGGAAAGCAAAGAATGAAAAAGCAACTCACAACTATACTAGGTTGACCTGGTTAACCTAGTGTAAAATAGGGACCATAAAACTATAATAGGTCTAAAAATTTGACCTAATTTAGTGAAAAGTGAATGGAAAAAATAGGTAAATATGTTGAAAATAATACTAGGTCGACTAGGTCAACCTAGCATAGTGTATAGGGGATGAAAAAGATACTATGTCGACAAGGTCAACCTAACACAATAGATAGAGAAGAAAAGAAAATGAATTGTAAGTAATGTAAGAAATAAGTAATTATTAAAAAGGAAACAAATTGTCAATTAAATTTATGTTGACCTATATAATTGATGCACACAAAGCAAAATCTTTCACTAACACTAGCTAATGCAAGATTTTGTACACATAATTGATCATAGAACAAACAAACAACTTGAAAGTAAATCTAGTTATTTGATCAACCTAGAATGTTGATTAGATTATTTAAAATGATTTTAAGTGTAAAGGGAGATTTACTATAAGCAAGCTACTAAATAAAAATCTAAGGATAGTTTTAGGTAAGCTTAGGATGAAAGGGACTATAGTGGTAATGATACATGATTGGTATTGAGGCCTACCCCCTTATTTCACACACTAAAATGATAAGGGTAATTTATGCTTACCTAAAATATACCATTAAACATTCTTTATACTTGACAAGAGCATCAAGTCAACTTCTCATTTGGTGATGAAATCCAATTAGGTTGGCTAAGGTAGTCAAATGTTTAAATGATTGTTGATGTTTATGTGATTTGTTAGTGTGTGCAAAAGAATAAAAATAGTGCAACTAAATGATTAACTGAAAACACCCCAATTATACTATATGATCTATTATAATCATGTAAGAAACTAAAAATAAAGATGTGATTAACATATATGGTTTATTTCAACTTTGAAACAAGGTATAACTAAGAAACTATATAGACAATCATACAGAATAGGGTTGATAGGGTTGAACCTATACTATGGAAGAAAAGTATAAAAATGAATTAGGTCATTTAAGTCAACCTAGTTATTTCAAAAAGCATATAACAAAAAAATAGAACCACAAGGTCAACCTGGTTGATTGTGTAGAGGCAGTTTTGAAGAGTGTAAACTATGAAAGGAAAGTATATAAATAGAAAGATATAAAAAAATAGAAACTAACTTGAATGGTTTAGAGATGAAAAGGATAAGATTGTTGATCAATAACTTTGGTGAAAAATATCTAAAAATTGTAAAATGGGTCAAGATGGTTGACCAAGTAATATAGGAACTTACTAAAAAAGTGTTAAAAATGCACTAGGTCAACCTAGTCAACCTAGTTAACTAAACAAGAAGTCTAAAAATTGGAAAAAACTACACTAGGTCAAGTTGGTCGATCCAATTATATGAATGAAATTCTACAAGTTCTAAAACCTATACTAGATTGAGTTGGTCAAGCCAGTTACATATTCTTGCAAACCTGTGCATAGAGATAAATAAACTATGTTGATAGGGTTAATCCAACATAGTAAAGATATGATATAAATAATAATGAATAGAAATGAAATAAGTGAAAGAAACCCTACAAATTTTTATTTCACATTGGGTACAATAGAATGTATAAAATCATAAATGCAACATGTCCATAAATCAACCCTAGATCAGATGGGATAGAACACACATACCTTTTTTTATTGGGGAGCATATAATTTTTAAGCAGGATCATGACCAATGTGAGGATCCACTATACCTGATTATGGGATCACTTGTCACAACACATCATGTGAGATAGGGTTCTAAATCTTAAAGTCTAATATAATCACATAAAACCCTAAAAGAGTCTTATGATTTAACATTTCACTAATCTAATAATAATAAAAGTAAATCTAATCTAGTGCACACTAAAGCTTGTGGAACAAAGTGGGGGTTAGAAATAAAATAAATAAACGACTAAACTAAACATGTATATGAGACATATACTCATGTAAATGTATAAAACATCCTAATACATGGAAGAGAATAATAAAAATGCTCTATTTATCTACTCTTACAAAGGAGAAATACAATTATGAATACTTACCTTTGAAGATGAACCCATCAAGCCTCAATCTCCCCTTTGGCCAAGGTGCTTCGTAAGAGATTATCATGGTATGTAAGGAAAACTAAGATAAATCATCTGTAGGATAAAAAACCTATCCAAGCATCCAAAAGACTTATCCATAAGATGATATCGAAGCTCCAAAGAAAGTATTAAAACCTAAAGCTTTATTACCAAATTAGAATGGTTAATAGGTAGATGTTCATTCACAATTCTTCTTTTAGTTTTTTGCTCTTATCAAATGGTGGTAAATGACCTTGTATATATAGTATTATCTTACACTAAAACATTTTAGGAATGTCAGTAGTGTTAGGTTGACCCAATCGACCTAGCACATTTTTGCGGCTAACTCTCTAGGTTTGTGTTAGGTCAAATAAGAGGCCAACAAACCAAAAGAAATAAAAATTCCCTAAACTGTACTAGGTCAACCTTGTCAACTTATCACAACTGATAGGTTAAAAGGGTTTTAAGGTAGTAAAATAAGGATAGAACATAACAAGTGATTAGAATGGATATGACTAAGAAGAATAAGATTGGGTTCAATGGTTTCAAGAGGCTAGAGTGTGGATTGAAAGAAACAAAAGGAATAATGATCTTATAAATCACCAATGGTTTTCCCACCCCTTTCCTGATGCACCCCTTAAGGCATGCACTTAGAGAGATTGAGACTTGATAGGTTATTTCAAGATACAAAGTGTTAATAATCAATAAAAGTTTAAAAATATTATGTGTATACATGATATAATATATTATTTTTTTAGGATATTGATAATTATTTTCATGAAGTGTTCCTTTATCCCTAACAAAATTCACTGGACATCCAAACTTGGTAATTATTTTCTCATAAAAAATATTTATTATGTCTCTTACACTATAACTTGGTGTTTCAACAACTTCTACCCATTTTGTGCAGTAATTATATAACTAGCATGATTGTGTTTTTTTAGTATATTAATAGGTTGTTAAATTCACTTTCCCATTTCTCAAAAGGTTGTGTTGCTAACATTAGATTTAAAGTCATTTCATCCCTTTGATTTGGTATTCCTATTATTTGATAAATGTCATAGTTCTTTGTGACTTTATTCACAACTAATAATAAGGTAAGGTACCATAGGCCACTATGTAACATCTTTCTCATTGTTGATTCACATATAAAGTGTCCACCTATAATTATCACATGTGTTTTTTCCAACAAATATGGTTTATTATGCTCTATGGTTATTTTGTGCAACACAAAATCCTTGCCCATTTTTTAGAGAAAGCCATTTATAGTATTGAAAGGTATGGCTTGTGTGATCAAATATTTTTTATATTATTTGACATAATGTCTAGGAAAGACTCCTTGTTTTAGGAAATTATCTATGTCCTTTGGATTTTATGAAATCAAAGTGACTGAATAAGTGTACATATGGTGACTCGTATTTTAATTATTTGGGATTATCACCATTCCTTATTTGGATAAGATGATTTGGTCCAAAATTTTCCCTTTTACATTTCACATTGTTCTTAAACTAAAATTCTTATAATAACATCAATCACATGTATATCCTTCTACCTAGTATAGGCTTATTCACCGAGTATCATATAGCATATTGGTCAAAAAATAATTCAAATGGTGTTTCTAAGAGATAGTTCCTTAATTTATTAAGTTTAAACACCATATATAAGGCCTATCTCTTTTTTGTAATGTAATTATTTTCATATGCTAATAATTTTATGCTTGTTAATTGAATAAGGTGATCCAAAACTTCATCTCTTGGATGAGCCAAAATAACTCATAATTTAGTTCCTTAAGCATCTACATGCACATGAAAAGACTTACTCCAATAGGGTATGCCAATATGGCGGATGCTACCAACCTTTGTTTAATATCCATAATGGCTACTTGTCATTCATTATTCCACTCAAACTTCATATATTTTCATAAAAATATGTCTAATGGTGAAAATATATTTGTGTACCCTTGTATGAATTTGTGAAAATAACTTATATGTCCTAGGAAGTATTTCACTTTGGTATATATTTTAGGAGGTGGCATACTCAAAATGACTATGTTTTTATATTGATCAACTAAAATCCCATTGTTACACACTATGTGGATAAAGAGAACACAAAATGGTGTAAAGAAAAAAAATTCAAATTCAATGAAATTCACATAGATTGACATCTTTCTAACATGAGTCACATCTTGGATCAATGTTCTTTAAATTGAGAGAATACAACCCAAACATCAATATTGATTTCTAAAAAGTCATGGATGAAATCTTTGAACATAATGACCACAAACCTAGAAAAAACATCAAAAGAATTATTGAGACCAAAAGGCATTACCTTGTATGAGAAGGAGCCCCATTCTATTAAAAATGTGGTTTTGTCCTAATCATGGCTATGATAGGTATATAATGATAGTCACTTAATACATATATTAAGGAATAGATTTCGTGCCTTGCATATAAATCCAAAACTTTATTTTTAAATAAAATTATAAAAGGGTCATTTATGTAGGTATTATTCAATATCCTATGGTACTCACATACTATGACTTCCCATAAATTTTTAGGTTGTAACACCACTGGACTTACGAATTATACCTTCACTACCTGATAGATAATCACTACTTCCTACATGTTATCAATTTTAGCTATAACTTTAAGTTTTGTATTGGGATTTAACCTATGTAGATGCTTCTTAGTAGGCCATGCACACTCCTTGACTTATATATGTATCTATTCTAATGAATTATCTATGCCCTTGAATTCCAAAAACTTTTTTGGGAATAAATATTGATATCTCACACTAATTACAAGCCTTATGATAGCTATTACTATGTCCAATAGTCACCCAAAGTCACAATTTTTTGTGTATGCTTGGTAATAATGTTCCCTACTAATTTATTTAATATATATTGATATATATTGTTGGATGAATTTTTTAGAGTCTTAGAGTGTCCTTTTCCCTTCTTATTCTTTAATTTTTACATTTTTTAGCTAGTTTGCTCTATCATTTTTTATTTTGGTTGATCTGATTATTTATTAGCTTTAAATGAATCCTTGAAGTCTAGGTCCTCATCACTATAACTAAATTCTATTTTTTCTCTATCATACATGTTTATATTATAGAGTTACACTAAAAAATTCTCTTTTTGCTTACTAGCTTTGTAATTTTTGATAACCATATTTAATTCTCTAGTTACTTCCTCCTGTGAAGAGGAGTTTTTCAAAGTGATTACATCCTCTTCTTGGCCATGACATAAGAAAATTCTAAACTTATGAAGAGTATTATGTACTAGGGTATTTTCATCTTCAAAGACAAAGGTTTGAATAAAATATTTTTAAACTTGTGGCTAATTTTTAATTTCTCACCTATGTTCTTAGTGCATATACCATGTTGTTGGAAGAGTTGATAAAGTATAATTAAATAAATGTACATAGTATCTAGGTTATATACCTTAAGAAGACCATACATCAACACATTTATGAATATGCATCATATGAAACTATCCTTCTAGGAAAAAATGGCCACTAATTCATGATTATAGGTGTTATTTGATTTTGAGCTCACATCAAATTTTAAGCATCTTCCCAATGTATTTTTTGACCTATATACTTCCCACCATGTTTCAATAGTTCCCTTTAGAACATATTTAATTTTACTAACTTGATGATCTACATTTGGAACATGTTTCTTTAATTTGGAAATAAATTATCCTAAGTCCTTTGTTTCAAAGTATTAAGGTAAGTGTTGTATCCAAATATTTCACCCTTGGATGAGTTTTTTTATGCCTCTCCACATTTGGACAACATGGGATTACCTCTACGCTTGTGGGATGCCTATATCAGAGGTAAAACTTTAGGTTAAAGGGATAACTCCTTTGATTTATCTTTTATGTTCAAACTACACTAGGCTAATCACTATTGGGGGTGAAAATGTAAGAGATAAACTGAAATTAACCTATGATAATGGAGGTGATACACCAAATATTATTCCATAAACACTCTTATAGCTGCACAAAGAAAGGAGAATCCTAAAATTAACCTTAACTCATTATGTTTCTAGCATAAGTATTTCTCATAAAGGCAAATTACTATGAATATCTAGAGGTGGGTGAAAATAAGGTCTGATATTAGACACTACTATTCCCTCTCATATTTCAAGGCAAACTCAAGAAACAAATACATTTTATGAAACCTGTTAGAAGAGATATCACTCACACAAAACATGCACAAGCAGAATGGAATAAAGGAGAACATATTCATCACTTAACATCCAAGTACACTACTTAACACAATAAGGTAAAAGATTTTATAGATAAAATAAACTTTAGAATCTTTATTTCAAGGCAAAATAAGGTTCTATACTAGGTGTGTACTAGATACATTTGCCAAAATGGCTTGCATATATAGGGCATAAGAGAGGAGAGAGAAGAAGAGAAGTGGAAGTTTCATAAAGCCAAGTGTCAAACATTGAGAAATAATTAAAAATCAATAAAATTAAGTGTAAAATAATTCAATAAGTCCTCTTAGATAGGTGCTCATCATAAACATGACACATTCTTCAAGTTGGTGTAGAGACTCTCCATGGTTCTTCTTGAAATTGCCTTTTTAGTGATGGGTCCACTTGACTATCTTAAACTACCTTTGGGGGATTTGACACATTTTAACTATCATGAGAATATATAATATTTATGGTAACATTCATCTATTCCTCTCCAACTGATAACTCCTTCTTTGCCAATTGCTACTCATTAGCTTTCTAGGTCTATCTTCACACTTGTCACCTAAGTGACATGTATTTTCTTATGGAGATATGTTTTATAGGTTTTAGGAAACCTATTGAAGACTACTTCATCCTTTTGTCTATCATAAACTTCAATGGAAACCTTAAGCTATACTTCTCATATAACACTTAAGTAGTCACTTCATTTCGTCACTACCTGATTCAAGGCTGCCTATAATGAATGATGTAACAGAGGTATTTTCATGTAAAAATAAGGTGATAAATGAGTGTAAGGAGTTATAATAAGTATATATAGACCTCCCATAGTTATCTTCATCCATTAATCCCCTTATTTACCTATGGAACACATCAAATCATTTAATAAACACCATATTATACCTATCTATGCAAGTGATGGTATGGAAAAAATGGATGTCAAAGGGCCTAGGAGAGTGATAAGTATGTCCAAAAAAATTTATAGGCCATTTTATGACCTTTAAATTCATCACTCTCTATATCTTTTCCATCAGGTTTGTACAAGGGTTTTAAGAGGGTTTTTGGTTATTTTGCCTCTTAGTGATGATTCATAAAATCCAAACATCTAGATCCCAAAAAAAATCAACTAAAAACAAGTTATATACCCCGTTAAACTATTACCAACTCCTTTATTTCTTATGAAAACCCTCTGTACAGATATGAGTGTGTGAAACTGGCCCTCGAGCTCCTTCAATGCACTTTGAGTAATACTGAGAGGAAAACGGTCTTGAATGAAATTTTTTGTGTAAATCCATAAAAAATGGTTCTAATAAACATTATACTTACCCTTGAAGGAATTAAATTATATTATAAAGGTCAAATGGTCATATGACTCAAGTTCGGGGCCATGAGGGCTTAGGCCTAATTCTAGGTCTAATAAGCCTAGTTGTATTTGACTATGCATTTGACCCTCTATAGGTTTCCAATAACTTGGGGCCTATTTTTTATTTGTTAACATTTATTTAAACCTTATACATCATCTAAAAATGCTCCTTTTCTCTCCATTTCATATTTTCATCATGGATTCATAGGTCTCTAGTATAGACTGCTTCTGGAGTGCCCTTTATATAAGACATAACAAAGAGCATCTCACCTATTCAAAAAATAGGAAAGAGACCCTAAAAATATATATTAGGAAATTTTAATTATTTTTACCAAGTCTCAAGTTATAAATATAACTCTATAACTCTCAATACCTCAAATACTTTAGGTTGGCTTCTAGGTCTATAGTCTATGCACAAGGTTTAGGTAGACTGAGTGTGGAGTTTCAAAACCCAGTTATTTGTTTTATTTATTTATTTATGATCACCTAGAAATGTGTCATTATCATAGAGTGTGTATTCAATATTTTTATCCAACTTATACCTTTTCCAACCATATAAACTTGCATCTCACATGAACTAGAATTAGTCTACAGATTATTTTGATGGTGTCATCTATAGGTGGAAATTAAGGAGTTAAATGGGCTCTTGTATATGCTCATCAATGTTTGAGAATTGTGTTAAATTATATTGATTACCTCTGAGGATATTCAGATAATATCATTCCATACCTCTGTTCATCAACTAACTAGCATCCTTCCTTAGGCTAGTCTACAGTATGAGAGTCCAAACTGGAGGTGTATATTTTTAGCAAATGTAAAATTATTGTAGGTCTACATTTATGCTTGAAAATTGTGTTTTCACACCTCCATATTCTCTTGAGTTCACTGAGGATAATTCCGCATTTGAATTTATTCACCTCTATTTGTAGTCCATACTCTCATCTCTAGACTTTCAATACACTAAATGTCTACAGTGAAAACTTACGTAAATTGGGAGCCACTCAACCCTCATACCCTATTTATAAAACATCTTCCTCTCATGTTAATAATTGACTTATATGCCTAGTCTACAAAAAGTGAAACATTAGGCCTATATATACCTCATCAACACTTACCAACAAATGCTTCATTGTATGAATAAGAACATATAAGTAACTTTTCAATCCTGAACCTATATCCATTGCTTGAGGGAGTCTTGAATATATTTTATTAACCTTTTATGACTTGATAAACTCATCAAGTCATGAAATTGAGTCCAACATGTGTTTTAGACTTTAGATTGGATTCAATTATCTATACATACATATAGATAAATGTATATGACTATATACACTAGAGTTCTTACCAGTCCTTTCTCATGGTCTTGGAATACCACCTATATCAACCTTGAAGTTCCTCAAATTCAGATCATCCATGGAAATATAAACTTCCATGAGTTAAAAATAGATACATAGGTGCATTATCTTGATATGAAACCATTCGCACAAGGATAACTCTACAACTTTAAAACATGTTTTGTAGACCACTGTGATATTCATTTATTAAAAAATGAGATTTTATTTCCTAAATTCCATGAAAACACATGAAAAACTTGTTGAAAACAACATGAAGAGGAATAAAAATATTTTCATGTACACACACACCACTTGGAAACATCATATCATGTAAATAGATGAGAAAACCTAAAGGTTTTGGGAATGTGCAATCAATTTGGAATCAATATAATTCTTAGGGATAGTTCATGAACCAAATTACACTAATATTAAAACCATTTCCATGGAATGGAAGGCCATAAAGACTAATTTTATCCACCAAAAATAATTATCTCAACTCTACCCCTCCTGTTCCTACCAGCTACAAACCTATTGACTTGTTTGACATTATCCAAGAGAGTGATAAGGAATATGGACATATTTTTTTATAATTTTGAAACTATTTAATCTTATAAATCTTTAAAAATACTTGTGAGGTCCTATAGAGATCATCCTAAAGCCTCTCTATGTGCCATGTGGCTATCTTTATCTATACAATTGATTAAAAATACTTGAAACTATTTGATCTTATTGAATGTAAATTAAACACACATCATGATAGTTACATAATATTTCGTTGAAACTCAAATAACACCTTATACTTTAGATAAAACTTTGACACATTTGTCCTAAGCGGAAAATTGTACAAGTCACCTAGAATGACCAAAATGGTGATATAAAGGAAATATCAAGAGAATGGCACATATGATAAATATGAAACATATAACATGAACCTAAACATGACCATGTGAAAATTTTATGACTTATAAATACCCTATTAAATTTTTAACTTGGATGGGGGTTGACTTATTTGACCAGCGGGTCAAACTAGTCAACATTTTAGAAATTTCCTAGGGGTATCATGCTTGCTATACTATGGACCAGTAGCCTTCTCCTATCCATTGGGATATGGATTCACATATAAACTAATAATTACCATAATAAGTCTCTAATTATAAACCAAACACACACCAAATATAATATGAACACATAAATTAAGATAAGGACCCACACTTGTGTTCTCATGAACATTTAAGGAAAACATAAATCGACACTTAAGCAAACTAAGCTATGCACAAAGAAAAATAAATCAAGTTTCTCCTCCTATATCAAAGGGTAAATTTTAATCATATTATAATCCATGAATTATAGGAACACATGAGGCAAGTCTCCCTTTGACTATTGGCCTTGATGTCTTCTAATTTGTTATGTTTGCCAATCTCTTTGGTATGATATTCAATGCAACCATAATAACCATAAACATGTCACCTATGAATATGAATTATTATTTAAATTAAAAAACCTATATATTATTAAGATACTCCTCAGCTACAACTTGACTCAATTATTCTTCCATAAAGCATATTTCCTTGACTTCCATAGTACCTTTAATGAGACTAGTTTTATTATCAGTTGCAAGCTCTTAAAGATATTCAAGGAGTTTCAGATAGTCAATCCAATCTTGGTCATTGTATTCCATGAGGACATATTTCTCTATCTTATTGTGCACTTGACCTTAAAATTTTCAAATCTCTTCAATTTCTTCAAAAAATTCAATCAACTATAACTAATCATCTTTGCTCTCTTTCTCCTTGAGAACCACAACCTCTTCAATCTAATCCTCTTGATCATGTTACTTAATGTCATAATCATGATAGACTACTCCATAATGTATTTGAAAATATTGATTATGTTCTTCTACTTGGTTTTTCATAAAAAACTTTGAATTTCTCTTCCACAATCTCAATTTTCTCTCCTTCAAGTAGTAGATTCTCAAGACATTCATAGTCATTGAAAATTTATTGATAGGTCTATCACATGTATTTATCAAGATCTTTATGAACACCTATAAATTAATCTATATCTTATCTTTATTAATTAAATAATATGGATGAATTGTGCTTGTTCTCACCAAGGGGATTCCCTATGGTGATCTCTTCTTCATAATCACTTGTGTTATTTTCTTAATCAACTACACATTGAACTTGTTCTACTTTACTTGCATCCCATAGGATGTGTTATCCTTTAAGAGGGAATGAGGTAAGAGGCTAGTGAATGGGTTCATGGTTTTGATAAGGAGTATGAGGATTGATTAATTGCTCATTAATGGGCATTGGGATGGAAGGAGACACTCGAAATAAGTCTTACAAATAAAGAAGGTTCTACTGAGCTATATACACTTTACTTTTTTTAATAAGCACCTCTTGATGTTCATTGTCTTATTGAAGTTATTCCAAAGTTGAAACTTTGTCTTTCAAATTATAAACTAAGGATTCATTTTCATTTTGAATCTCTTATTGGATGGACCTCTAAGATGGACAAGACATAGGTTTTTGAAGAGAAGGAAATGTGGTTTGACACTACACAAAGTTTTAATTCTTGTCATCAAATTCATGGTTACAAATTGGAAATTTGAGGCTACTATAATTTTTTAAGGATTCGATAGGACATTCATGAGGAAAATTAATATGAGAGGACTAACATGGAATAGAGTAAAATTATTGAGGATGGGAGGGAGAGACTTATTCTTCAAATATATTTTCACTTTTTCCATAGCCTTCTTGAGGATCTTCAATAGATGCAAGTTGCCTCTCAACTTATTGGTTTTCCCACCTTTTAAGCCTATCAACCCACCATTGTATATATAATATAATATCATGAAAGTATTAATTAATGAAATATTTAGCTTCCTCTTCAACCAATATCCACTTATTCATAAGGAAATGAAATGATCTTCTCATTTTTTCTATAAAATTAATAGGGATCACAACAAGCTCTTGATCCCATTTCTTCATCAAATTTTCTAATTTTAGCATCTTAGGCATAAGTTCCAATAAGGAATTATCTTGAGGTGGAATTTAAGGAGGAGAGGGAGAGGATTATGGGTTTTGGTATTTATTTGTATAAGATTATATAGGAGTTTGATAGGATGGATAGGGTTGTTGAGGAAGAATGTTTCCAAGAATTTTCCTCTTAATAACTTTGATTTCTTCCTTAAGAACCTACATCTTAAAATCTTGGATCTATTATTTAAGAGATTTAAACTTATCTTATTGATATCCTTTTTCATATCCTTATTCACAATATTTTTAAACAACTTCATTAACATATGGAGGAATGGTTTGACCAAAGGGTTCATAACAACTTTGATAAGGTTGTGTATAGTAACTCTCAACATATCCATCCATATCAGATTTATTAGTCAAATAGAACATAATAATTGATTAAAATATTTTACAAGAGGTACTTTGGATTCTCAAATTAAAATTATTGCATTTAGAGTTATCATTAGTGTTTACTTAAATGCTTCCAAAAGTTGACTGTAAGAAGAACACACCAACACTTCTTCTACTCTTTTGGACCTTGGTCTTGCCAGGCATGTTAAAAATATTATAGAAAAATATTTCACCCTTGGATAAGGTGTTTTATGTCTCTCCACATTTGGATAACATAGTATTACCTTTATGCCTATGGGTTTCCTATAGTAGAGGTAAACCTATAGGTTAAAGGCTAGGTCCCTGGATTTATCCTATATACTCACACTACACTAGGTTAATCACTATTTGGGGTAAAAATGGAAGAATGAAACTAAAATTAACCTATTATAATGTAGTTGATACACCAAATATTTTTCCACAAAAAAAAATTAATCTTCACTAAGAAAGGATACTCTTAAAACTAACCTTAACTCATTGTCCTTCTAGCGTAAGTATTTCTCATATAGGTAGATTACTATGAAAATATAGAGGTGGGTGAAAATAAGGTCTGATACTAGAAACTAATAGTCCCTCTCAAACTTTAGGACACACTTAAAAAACAAGTACACTTTATGAAACTTTTTAGAAGTGATATCACTCACATAAAACATGCAAGAGTAGAATGAAAGCAAGGAGAACATATTCATCACTTAAAATCCAAGTACACTACTTAACACACTTAGGAAAGAGATTTTAGAGATAAAATAAAAATTTAAATATTTATTACAAGTCAAATAAGGTTAAAAACTAGTAGGGATTCACCATAATAAGTGTGGACTAGATACAACTACCAAAATGGATTGCATATATAGAGCATAGGAGAGGAAAGAGAAGAAGAGAAGTGGAAGGGTAAAAAATATAAGTGTAAAAATATAATAAAAATTAAAAATAAAGATAATTAAGTGTAAAATAAGTTAATAATTACTCCTAGATAGGTGCCCATCACAAACATGACACATCTTTTAGGTTGGCATACAGACTCTCCATGGTTCTTCTTGAAACTGTCTTCTTAGTGATGAGTCTACTTGATTATCTTAAACTAACTTAGGGGGATATAAAATATTTTAAATATAATTATAATATATAATACTGATTGTAACAATCATCTATGCCTCTTTAACTGATAACTCCCTCTTTTCTAATTATTACTCACTCTCTAACAACTACTCACTAGCCTTCTAGGTTTGTCTTCACACTTATCACCTAAGTGACTTGGAGTTGCTCATGGAGACATGTTTTATAGGTGTTAATACACATATTTAAGACTCATTTGTATTATTGTATATCATAGACTTTAATGAAAAACTCAAACCACACTTCTCATATCACATTTAGGTAGTCACTTCATTACCTCACTGTCTTATTCAAGACTACTTGTAATAAATGATGTAACAGACAGATTTCAATGAAAAACTAAGGTTATAAATTAATTTAATTAGTTATAATAATTCTCTATATATCTCCCATAATTATCTTCATCCATAAAACCCCTTCTTCACCCATGGAACACATCAAATCCTATAAGAAACACCATATTAGACATGTCTATATAAGTGATGGTATGGAAAAAGTGGATGTCAAAGGGCCTATTAGAGTGATAAGTATGTAAAAAAAATTATATACCATTTTACCACATTTTAATGAATCACTCTCCATTATTTTTTGTCAGATTTGCATAAGGATTTTCAGAGGGTTTTTGGTTATTCTGGCTCTTAGTGATGATTCATAAAAACTAGGCATCTGACTCCCAAAAAAATTCCATTGAAAAAATTTTATATAACCCCTTCAAATATTTCCACCTCTTTTAAGTCTCATGAATACCCTCTATATAGATATGAGTGAGTGAAACTATCCCTCAAGTTCCTTTAATGCATTCTAATTAGGCCTGAGAGGAAAATGGGATTGAATGACAAATTTTGTGTAAATACCTAAAAAAATGGATTGATCGACCTTATACTTCCTCTTTAAGTATACAAATTGTATTGGAAAGGTCATATTGTCTTATGACTCAAGTTGGAGGCCATGAGCACTGAGGCCTAGTTCTAGGCCTAATAAGCCTAGTTATATTTGACTGTGTTTCAACCTTTTTAGGTTTCCAATGACTGTTGAGACTCCTATATAATTTTTAATATTGATTTAAACATTACACATCATCTCAAAATTCTCTTTTTCTCTCCATTTCATCTTTCCATCATGGATGCATAGGTTTGCAGTATAGATTACATGTGGAGTGCCCTCTATCTGAGATAGAAAAAAGAGCATCTCCCCTATTCATCAAACATCAAGGAGACCCTAATAAGTTATATTAGGTCATTTAAATTCTTTTTACCAAGTCTCAAGTTCTAAATATTCCATTATAACTTGTAATACCTCAAATCTTATAGGTTGGCTTGTAGGTCTATAGACTGTGTAAAGGGTTGAGCTAGACTAAGTGTGAAGTTTCAAAACCTAGTTCTTGATTATATTTATTTATTTATGAATATAAACTATTAAGTGTCTCATTATCATTGAGGGTGTATTCAATACATTGATCCACTTTATACCTTTTCCAACCTTCTAAACTTTCATCTCCCACTAAGATAAAACTAGTCTACAAATTATTTTTATGGTGTCCTCTATAGGTGGCAATTTGGGAGATCAATGGGCTCCTATAGATGCTTATCATTATTTTAGAATTGTGTTACATTATATTGATTACCTATAAGGTAATTATTATCATCACACTATATACCTCTATTCATCAACTAACTAGCATCCTTCCTTGGTTAGGCTAATTTGTAGTAGGACAGTGCAAACTATAGGTGTATATTTTTAGGGAATGAGTAATTCCTGAAGGTGTACATTTATTCTTGAACATTGTGTTTTAACATATCAATATTATCTTGAGGTCACTAAGGACCATTCCACATTTTAATTTATTCACCTTTGATAATAGGCCACACTCTCATCTCTAAACTATCAATGCATTAGAAGTTTCCAAGTTTCAGGTTCACTTAGACTCAAATGGGACTATAGTTCACTTAATGCCTATAGTGAAAACTAGCCTGAATTAGGAGTAACTCAACCCTCATTCCATCTTGATCAAATAACTTCCTCTCATGTTAAAAATTTACTTCCAATCTTAGGCTACAATAAGGGAAACATTAGGCCTATCTGTATCTCATCAACACTTACCAACATATGCCTCATTATATGAGCAAAACCTCATTAAGAAAAGTTAAGGTAGTCAGTCCCATTGATCAATGTTTCAATCCTAAACCTATATGCATTACTTAAGGGAGTCTTTAATGTAGTCTATGAACCTGTATGACTTGATAAGCTCATTCAATTCATGATTTTGAGTCCAACCTATGTTTTAGGATTTATATGGTCTTACATTATCTGTACATGCCGATAGATAATTGTAGATGACTATATACACTAGATTTTTGACCAATCCTTTCTCATGGTATTATAATACCACTTATTTCAACCTTTAATTTCCTCAAATTAAAATCATCCTTGGAGAAACAAAATTCCATGCTTTAAAAAGAGATACATAGGTGCATTATCTTGATATGAAGCCATTCACACAAGGACAACTCTAAAACTATGAAACATGTTATATATATCTCTATGATGTTCATTTAAAACAAAATGAGATGTTATTTACTACCTTCCATGAACACACATGAAAAAACTATTGAAAACAACATGAAGAGGAATAAAAATCTTTGAAAGTACACACACCACTTAAAAACATTAGATCATGGAAATAGATTAGAAAACCTGAAGGTGTTATGAATGTGAAGTCAACTTAGAGTCACTATAATTATTAGGGATTGTTCATGAATCACAATAAAATAATATTAATACTATTTCCATGTAATGGAAGGCCATGAAGACTAATTTCATTCACCAAAATCATTTAGCTCAACTTTGCCCCTCTTTTCCATACTAGTTGACTTGTTTGACCTTGTCTGAGAGATTAATAAGGAATATGGACTGATTGAAAAATAATTTTAGGGGCCTATAGATATACTCTCTAATACTCTCTAGATTTTTAGTGGTTGTCATTGTCTTTATTATTACTTAAAACTGCTTGAAACTACTTGATGTTATTAGATGGATGTTGAACTTGCATCATGCCAGCTACAAAATAATTCCCTAACTCTCAAATAACACCTTGGACATTAGAGAAAACTTTGACACATTTGTCCTAATTATAATATTATACAAGTCACCTAGAATGACCAAAAAGGTGACATAAATTAAATATCAAGACAATGACACATATGATAAAGATGAAACATATAATGTGACCCTAAACATGACCATGTGACAATTTTATGACTTATCAAAACCCAATGTATTTTTTAAATTTTAATTGGGTTGAATTATCTAATGAGGGGGTAAAATTAGTCAATAATAAGTTCCACTCATTAGCAAAAACCATTCCTATTATTATCGGCTCCTAGTCTCCTCTTATTCAATTTAGCATATGGGTATTTGAATCACCACTTATTAAAGACCTAGCTTCCAATTGTATAACACATTCCTAAGTTGGTTTAGTGTAATCCATGTCTATAACACCCACTTGATAAATCAAATATACTTTATACCTTATTAAAGATCACACAGATGGATGTTTTCAGTCCACTATATGGAACTCTAGAACTTTATATTTTATAATTATATGTATAGATGAAATCTTCTCTATTTGATTCAAGGTCCAAAATGGTTATATCTGTGGATTGTAAAATATTAACTCTATAACTTCCAGTGAATTGTGCTTAGGCTTTGTGTCTAATTTAAACTAATTAGTGTCCCCATAGTCATAGGGTGATTCTGGTTCTTTAGGGATGATATAAGGCTTGATTTCAATTTTATTTAGAGGTATGATAATAATCTTATCCCTTTGGTGCACTTTCAATTGACTTCCTACTATTTTTATTATCATCTTCCCATCATATGGCCATTTCATACCAATCAATGTAGGGTAGTCCATTTCATCAAGTTTAATATCTATGATCTAGTAAACACCTTGTAGACTTATATCATCAAATTTTATGTCTACATATTATAGTAACCTAATAGGTTCTACAACTTGATAGACTATGAGACTCAATGTAACTGAGAGTAGATCATTCAATCACTTCATATGTTAACTAAGGGATCATATTTACTATAGTTTAAAATTTGACTACAACATCTAGAACCTCATATCCTACCAATTAAATATCCATTAAAGAGTTTACATGCCATGGCTTCTTAGTATTTATATTCCATACCACCTTATCAATTCACTACTACCATATTTGTGCATAGTCTAATAAATTATGAAATAAATTTGTGATGTTCATTGAAATATCCTCATTTGATAGAGTGCTACTAGTTTGAGTAAATATATAAAAAAATTAAATTATCCATGATACCTCATAATCCATGATTTGATCATATATTTATGGATCAATATCTACAACATCTCTCTATGATATAGTCTAGTGTTTTATAATATATAGTATCCAAGCTATCTAATACATCCAACCCTTTTATATTGTAGAATGAAGATATTTTTCCTACTAAAATTTTCTAATTTACTGATCTTGTGTAATATCTAAGGGTTTTAATCCTTATTTTTGCATGTTGATTTTGAGTTACTATTTGTCTATACATAGGATCCCTTGGGTAAAAATTCACCAAATTTACATTTCACACTGGTTTTTATTTTATCTAATGTTATAACATAAGACTATATAATTATAAAATATGCACAATAGACCTATCTTTGCATATTATCTAGATAATTCTATGTGAAGTGATTATAATCTCCACACAAATAACAAATAACTAATTTTTAAACCTATCTCTCATATGGTCCCTGATTACCTCCTTGGTATCCACCTCAGTACCCACCTCTATATCCCCCTTGTATCTATTAAAAAACCCAAACATTGATGTTAATGACCATCATATCCTCCTTATAACTTCATTTAAGCCCAATCCTTTTTTTAGCCATCATATCCCCCATATGGCCCTTGGGGTGAAGATGGATCCAATCTTATCAATTATTATTGTGGTGACATAGTTTTCCATGATTCTTGATACTAATGAATATATAAGTCTATAACTTTTTTTTACTATATAGATTAAAGTGTCAATTCTTCTAAGCCTTGAATCTAATATCAAGTCACATTTATCATTTATGTATCTAGGATATGAATCCCTTATTTTGAAGTAGGAATATTTTTCACACTACTACAAAGACATTATTGGTGATGTATTCCTTAAATTTTTGGAGAGATGTAATTTATATCATCATGATTATATTAATTTAAAAAAATTTAGTAAAAACTCTAAGATTGGTTGGTATACCATTGTAAGACATGAAATTTCATTATCGCATGCCTTACTACCTAATAGATCTCATAAAATTTTATTTTAACCTTTTGGAAGTCATTCATGTGGTGCCCCTCTTTTCCAAACTCAATACACCATAATCCTAGATTGGTCCCCTTATTATCTTGTATCTCATCCATATTGAGTAAAACATCATCTATTATTACATCAACTTTCACAATAGCCCACAAACTTTCCCTAGTGTCTTATATTTTCTCCACCTAGAGCATAGCTACTTTAGAATATACCTTGAAAGTGAAATAGTTTTTAGAAATGGAAAACCTAATATGAGGTCATAAACCTTACATAAACCATGTGGACATATTCCCTTTGATCATATTCCCATACTAACTCTCTTGATTTTTGTAAAATTTATTTTAGATCATGCATTGTCTGATTCATACATTTATTCTTTTTAAATTCTCATATCATCTGATTTTTGACATCATGAAATATCAATTTGGAAGCATAAATTTTGTATGTGAACTCTATAACTCTATTGTTTAAGGATCATATGAGCTCACACTTATTTACATCATCTATAGTTACATTTCTAACCTACCATTTCATCTCATAGGTTAATAGGTTCTGCTTAGGGTCATTAAACCCATCAAAGTGAAAAAAAATCATGCGATGAGAACCATGCTTCATTCCCTCACACATAAAACCACTATCTACTATGGACTATACTTTTCCAACATATTAATATTTTTGTGACCTAAAAACTAGACTCAATAAATTTATTCTTATCCAACACTTTCTTATTGTCTTTACAATATTTTCCAAATTTATCTTTAAAAAAATCAAACCAAATAATATTTTTAATAAAGTTTGCACTTTTTATTATATTTTTTGTTGATAAATTATGAATATGTAATGTATTCCCTTGAAATTAATTATCATTTTCTATGACTCGTACTTCATTTAAACTTGAACTTGATTTAATCCTACTAATTAATATAACTTCTTGAAAATATTATTCCTTTTCTTCTCCAAACAATATTATCCATTGTAACTATGATCTAAAACTACTTTCTAACTAATATAACCACTATTATTCTCTATTTTCACTCTCTTCTATCTCATTTGAATCCATTTTGAAATATTTTTTGCATTTTTGTGCTCTCATCTATGCCTTCTCTTCTTTCAAGCCCTCTAATTTCCTCATCCCCATAATATCCATAATATCTAGCTCCTCCTTGATCTAACATTCTTTCTTCATCTTATAAACTCTATATTCTATTCATATTCATAGATACATTAGGATTTTGCTTTTTATTCAATATTCTATGTTTGTCTTAGTTCTCACTCTTTTTCTAGATTTCACTTTTTATTTTATTTATTTTATCCTCCATATTTTGGGATAAGGTTCAAGTTTATCTTCTTAGTTCTTCATCATTCACTTCATTATCACACACATACCCATAATGCTTGAAGTTAATATTACATATTATTTATAATAGGTACCATGGCCTTATCCATAACTAACATTTTAATTAATGTATGTAGTTATTGTATAAATTTTATGCGGATACCTCTTACAAATAAATCTTATACAACTTCAAGTGCAATGTACCATTGCATAGTGAACTCAGTAATATATCCATAAATGGTATTATTTACCAAATTATATATTACACACATCTAATTGATGTCTATATTTTTTAGTTTTTTTAAATCTTTTTCTTATTCCACATAAAACACTTTATTTCTCTCAGCTTGAAGTAATAGTACTTAATTCTTGACAACAATGTAGCTAGAAACCTAGTAAATTTGTACCAAAACATTTTATATATCTTGCCATGTATATGCCCACTTATAACCTATATCATAGATCTTCCTATCCTTTTTGCATTATCTTTTATGAAATTTTGAATTATCTCATCTAGCCATCACTCCATATCTTTTTTTCCAGGTAACCATCTCAGTATGTTTCAAAGTTCCATGATCACCACACAATTGTTAGTATAGGTTCTTAGAAAACCCATCATAATAGGCTAATGTGTGTTTCTATTTGAAGTAAGTTATGGGTTTAAAACATATGAAAATTTATAAAAATATTTAATATTCATTTCATTTATAATTACATGGTCATTTAGAAAACACATATTTGAATTATACAAACTGGTAGGTCATGTTATGTAATTAAACATATGTAAAAAGAAGTATAAATTGTGCACATAAAAATTACAAAAAGATATTTTATAAAACCATAATAAAATATATATATATATATATATATTTAAAAACCATTTTAATTTAAAATTGATCACTATATATAGGCCTTTCAAAGCTCTATTACTTCACATTCTATCTTTACATTTATATCACAAAGGAGCATTTTCATATTTTTTAGTCTATTGGGATACATACATATGCCAAATATTTATAAAAATATGTGTGTTATATATATGTATATACATAACACACTTTTTGTGCATATACACTCTACAATTCTACAATCCTAAGTCTACTACCCAAAAAAATTGTAATGCATTGTTTGACCCTAATCACCCCATTAATTGTTAATTGTTGTCTACATATTTAATAATCTAAGGATGGAAATAAATCCACACATAGCTCTACCACTTAGTGTGATTTTTAAATCATGTTCCTTAAATATGTGATGTAATTAATGATTTGTATTTTATAATTTATAATGGGTTTTTTGACTTAGCTTTAGTATGCTTCAAACTTAGCTTTTGACTAATCCTAGTTGTTGATTTGAAAATTGGGTAGAATAGTGTAGTTTTTCTCAATTTTCAATAGTGTAAAGGTGTGTACTAAATAAGTGATTTAAACCCTATCAAATTAGGCCTATATATATATATATATATATATATTCAATTGGGTAAATTATCTGTATTAGGAGAATAAGTTAAAATTAAAATTCAAATGCCACAAGTAATAACAAAACATGCAAATGAACAAACTTCAATAAAGAATCCTATTACAACCTTGAGACTAAGAAAGATAGATAAATTAGGATTAAATCGTAATTTAACAAAGGATTCTTACCATCATTTTTTCGCAATTTATCTCCAATAAACATGGTGTGCTACAAAGCATTTTGACAAGTTGATTGTTTGATGTTGGATTGATTATGATTAGATAAATATTATGGATATAATGGATTCTTGATGGATTTTTTATAAAACATAAGATTTATTGAATTATTACCTATTCTACATGCATGGGGATTGCATGGTTTAAATATATGGTGGTGGATTTAAATGGAGGGTTGGATTTGTGAGATGGGGGAAGTGTGATCAATGGCAACAAGTTTTGGTAATTTTAAATTATAAATAAGGGGAAGGTTCTTAAGTTTCCAAAATAATTAAAAAATCATTTGGATAGGCCTATAAATTGGATATGGGGATATAGGAGGTTTAAATGCTTCTAGATTTGGTTAAATGGAGTTAAATAGGTATTAAGGAATTTTTTAAGGGATGATTTAAATGAGGGTTAGTTGGGGGTAGTTAGGATTTTTGGAATTTAAAATTCCAAAAGGGTCATGGATGGATTAAAGGGGTTAATAAGGGAATTAGTAATGGAATTAATAAATGGGTGTGGAATGTAAAGGTTAGTGATGGGTAAGAATTATGAAAGGGGGTTAGACTATTGTCTGGGCTAGGTTATGTGGTGGGGACAAATGGATTATTAACTAAACTAGTGGATGGAATAGATAATGCATTAGGTGATTTTAGACATAATTAGGCATTTTTGGATGGTGATTGGGTATGGAGGTAAGAAATCAAAAATGAGTGCATAAATCTTTATTGAAATGCCATTACGACTAGAAAAGGAGTAATGGTATTTTAAATAAGAAAGACGTTCATGGATGTTACTAAATTAGGACAAATGATGCCCACTCAAGGGAAAATATAGATAATAATGAGATGAATGGCCCATAGAAAATATGAAGTGAGGGGTAGGATGGATAAATAGATAAATGGGTTAGGATACTAGTCATGTGATCAATGATGAGGAAAATTAAATAAATATGAGTATTGAGATATAAATTGGTGATGCCCTAGGCAAAGACATATGCATAGGGGTGAACATGATGATGTTATGATTTTTGACATCTCCCAAATGGGAAACAACCATAATTTTAATACAAAAGGTCATAATATTTTGACATATCTCGATTAAGGACACATGCCAAGGAGAACTTTTAGAACAAGAGAATAAAGAAGGAGACAAAGTTTCAACATATCCTAGGCAAGAACACATCCTAGGGAGAGATCTAGGCTAAAAGAAGATGTACTACCTACATAGTCTCAAAAGACCTTAGGCCAATGTAGTTATCCTATCTGAGAAGTTAGATTAGAGATTTATGACGGGGTAGACTATATGGGAAGGTATAAATAATAGTATATAGGAGGAATAATAATGTTAGTAAGAATAATGAAGTGAAGATGAGGAAAATAAGTTAGAGTTAGGGGGAAAAGGATGAACAAGTGTAAGAGATGGGGGTTTAGGGGGGAAAATGGAGGGGTAAATAGGAAAATAGGGGTAAAATTAATTATTTTTTACCCTAGATATTGATTTTGAGCTTTGGTTTATGAGAGTGTTAGATAGAGAAAATTTACCTCTTTCCACACCACTTGCAAGGAGAGAGGGTTTGGGAGAGCTAGAGACCAGATGAGGAAAGAGCCCCAATGAGTAATTTTAAACCTTCCTTTAGTGTTATTTATTAACAATTAATAGGGGGTAATTAAGGAAATTAAAGACACTACTAGGGGTTTTACCTTAGTAATAATTTTGTTAAACAAAGTGAAACTTTGTTAAGTAAAGCCATAATTTTATAGTCAAGAAGGGTGATTTTGTGAAGATAATAATATTTTGAGGTTTGAAGTAAATTTTTAAAAATATAAATGGCTTCTCAAAATGGTATTGATAGTTTCGTCAGGACACAAGTTACTTTAAAAAAACTAAATGTGGATATACACGATGAGTAATGACTTTGTAAACAAATCCACTTTTAGGGTTTTCTCATGATAATTGTTTTTTTTAGTAATATAAATAGTTTTGTGATGCTTAGTGGTGGTTTTTTTTATAAGAGAAGAAGGGATATGAAAGGTGATAAGCAAGGGATGTGAAATAAAGTGAGATTAGTTAGGGTTAACAAAATGATGAGTTATTAGGTTTAGTTTTAAGCTAACATGATGATTATTCAATGTGTGTGTATGAGGGATTAGGACTTATATCATCTTATGGGGATTATCAAAGTTTTTTCATGAACTTTATCACTTGATAGATGAGGATTTTAGTTTCATAAAGTTAGTTGGTCTATATTATGTTACTCACATACGAGTGATTCAGATTGATAGGTCCCTTATTATAACTTTAGTAGAGCACTAGAATTCATAGACTAACACATTTAATTTTATCATAGGGGAGATTATTGTGGTATTACAAGATTTTTGGCACATATTCTACTTATCAATGATGGGAGATCAAATATATTTGTTCTCTAAGATCTCATTAGTGAAAAGCAATGTCTTACGGGTCATGTGATGGTTTGACTTTACATGGGGAAAGTTGATCTAGACATGTGTCTAGATGATGGGACCATCAATATACTAAACCTCACATTTATGGACATTATCAGCATCATGTTATTGCCTAACAAGAGTGGCCAATTATTCCAAGTGGGGTTGGGGGATTATTAGTATACATGTTAGAGATTCATAGATTTTTTTCATGGGGGCCTCTTATCTTAACTAATTTATAGCATGATATTCATTAGGTAACTTATAAAGGAAAAAATAGTATTGAAACATCCTTAATACTATGAATATGGTCATGGGAGCATATAATAGTGGAGCATCGAATGAGACCATGATACATGTGGGATCATGAAAACCCTATAGTTTACGGATGGGAGGTGTTTATGGGTGCATATAAGAGACATGTGAGAGATATAATATTTTATATATGTACCTTAAATTAGTTAATTGATGTAGATATCACATGGATGCCTTATCAACATATATAGTGGGGGTGGATGGAGGATGGAGAGTACATGTAGTATATGATTTCAAAGTGTTATTTTATTGGTCATCAGGACATCATAAAAAGGTATCACTTGGATGATAGTAGGGGATTCTAACCAGTCCTCACATATTTTCACATAATGTTCAAGAGAGCGCATAGTGGGAAGTAAGAATAGATAGGGAAACTACACAAACATATTATGATAGTTTGGCTCTAGTAGTATAGGATTATTAGACACCCATGGCTTATCTTAAATTCATATGGGATTATGAAATATGGTGGAAACAAAAGTGGATAATGAGACTTAATACCTTATACAACATGACCAATAGTGAAGAGATAGGATTAGATGCTTAGTGTAGGTGCAGGGTTAGATTCAGTGGCATCAGGCTCAGAGACCAAATTTAACACTAAATGTAGTAGGGGAGAAGGGGTGGAGATTTGATGGATACTATGGGTGATGGTGGTGATGGGGGTGGATAGGTGATAATGACTTATACTATGTAATTTCCCACTATCCTAGTCTAGGGAGGGAAAAATGAGGCAGGCCCATCACATCTTCCTAGGTTAGCAATGGATCAAGCATAAATTGATTAGTTGGAGAGTGAGGCCTAAGCAAGGGATATGGATATGGTTGGGTAGGTTACAATGATAGGTAGGTGATATTCAAGGTTAGTTGATTCAGAGGGATACCCATATTGACCCTATTTTAGCATAGCTCTCTTCCTTATTGGGACATGTGTCTGATAGAGACATGGAGATAGCCATACTATAGAGTCAGGTCTCATAGTTACACCAATAATATGATTAGGTGATAATATTTTATACCTTTTTATAGGAGAGACACCTATATCTAGAGTTTATAGGTTGAGTGAGAGGCTACATTAGATATACAAATATTTAGTTAGTTAGGTAGACATTTGATGAAGGAAAAAGCATATACTTAGTATTGGAGGTATTTATATGAGAAACTTATTATTTTAGGTTAGAGATATCCATAATATTGAGAGAGTAATAATACCATTGGTTTTAAATTGATCAAGTAAGTTCATCCACCATTCAGGTCAACATGACCACCTCCTCCACAAATTATTGATAGATAGAGTAGCATATGACTCTATAGTTATTATATTTATCACATAGATGTCTATGATGCATATTTTATATAATTTTTGATGTACTCATAGAATAAATTGATATATATGTATGTGTGTGTGTGTGTATATATATATATATATATATATATATATATATATATATATATATACACATATGTATATATATATACACACACACATACATACATATACATACATACATACATACATATATATATATATATATATATATATATATATATATATATATATATATATATATATATATATATATATAATGATGTATTGATGAGTTTTACATTGTGTATGATGGTTTATGGATGGATATTATGTTAGGATGTATATTTTCATGATTTACACTATGTATTATGGCTTACTTTATTTGCAATGTGATGGATTTTATGTTATGATTGATAATGTATAGACTATGATTGTTGTGGTTAAATTATAAATGAGACAAGATGATGTATAATTATGTTATTGTTAGATCATGTGTATTTTTAGATTAGATGTGATGACATTTAGTTTTAAATCTTTTTAGATGTTATTGTGAGGGTATGATGGATGCAATATTGGTTTGTGATTGTGCCATTTATATATGTGATGATATAATGGATTATTAATTTAGATGTATATCATGTAGTAGAATAACATAAATAGATAATTTTAATATTGATAATATATAATTTCTTAATGTATGGTTTTATGTATATTTATAGTATGGGATATAATGACATGGATTATGATGAAAATGATTTTATGTACCATGATGACCATTTCTTGTGATGACTTAGGTGGGCATAAGTTATCTTTTTTTTTATTTTCATGGAATATTTAATTTATTATGATATGGTCACATGAATTATATGGTATTATATTAGTGATTATTTTCCATGTGCCATATGATTATTGATTCAGATCTAAGATGGGTGTAATTCTCCTATATGTGAAATAATAATAGCCTATTTATAAGATGGGGGTGTGTGTTAGTTAAATGTGTTGAGTAATAATGATAAGGAATGAAGGATGGGTGAAAAAGATATATTATTGAGCCACTTTTATCATAGATATAATTTTTTAATATTTCACCAAGAAATTTTCACCAGGATATATTCAATCATGGTTTCATTTTGCCAAAGTGAATAGAGAGACCCATTTTTACTAAAGCACAAAATTTTCAAAAAAATGACATTTTCATGATGCACCACTGGTATATATTAATCCAAGATAAATATACAAATTATCTTAAAAAGATACAAAAAGTGACTAGATAACAAAATACCTTATTTACATAATGATTCATATAGATAAAAATTAAACATATTACTATCTAAGGCATGTGCATAAACAAATAGTTTATACAATAGATCACACCTTACATACATCAAAAACACATGAAAAAATAAATACAAATGGATTTCAAATAGTCATACAGCTGAGTTACGAAAAAATTGGAAAGTAGGTGAGCAATCCATGATTCCATCATTTTTGAGTTATTGATATTACTTTGCCCCAAGTAAGGATGAAGACATGAGAGGGACATTGTGAATAATGATAAGTAAATGTATGGAAGGAGAGAATAATAAATTGGTGATTGAATATGTGAGGGTTATGGGACTTGTCAAAGCTTTCAAATGGAAAAATCCACTTCAAGAGTAACAAGGGAAATGACTAGGGCAATAAATATATTATCACCAAACTTGGTCAAGGGAGGGGTTGTAATGGAATCTCTAGATAAATATTTATATTTATGTTGTCCCTTCCTTTGATTATACCTTTAGATAATTTCCTTGTTGATGCCTTGATTATGCCCCTTGTATTTGGTGTGTCATTTCATTTTGTACACTATGCAAAGACCAAGGACAAAAGATGGGGAAGTGGGTGGAATAGATTATGAGTGAGATGGTATGGATGGAAGACATGGTAGGAGTGGTGACAAGGGTGCCATCAAGTATTAAAGGTGATATGTAGATAGAGGGTTTTCATAAGTGACACTAAGAACCTAGTTTTCATCATTGTATTTATCCAAGGCATCATGTGCTCTAGTTTTCATCATTGGATGATTTATTTTTTAGTAAGACCATATACAGTAATGTACAGAGATGAATTATAAGGATGTAAACATAGGTATAGAACATTTTTATGTGTATGATGTTCATTGGTTCATCTAATTCCTAGCCATCTTGAATGGCTATCTTATAGATCCCAGATCCAAATTTGGCTACTATGATATAAGGTCCTAACCAATTAGGCTCATTTTTTCCTTTATTTTCCTATTATGTATTAGTATTTTTCTAATTCTATTTGAGGACTAAGTCACCATATCAAATTAATGAGGTTTAACCTTCTTATTATATTTATTTCACAACCTATTTTTATATGATCATAAATGATCTAAATCTTGTTGATGTTTTTCATCCAAAAGTTATAGTTCTTGTAATGGAGTAATCTTATAGGACTCCTAAATAATAATGCCTTGAAGATAAATTTTTAATGATGGGATATTAACCTTAATTATCAAGGTGGCTTCAGTGCTGAAGATAAGAAAATATGGAGTAGCACTAGTAGAAGTTTAAACACTAGTACGATATGACCATAGTACAATATAAAGTTAGAGATGTCAATCACTATCATCATCATTAATAATTTTATTGATAATTTTGAGGAGAATTTTTTTCATCACCTCAACTTAACCATTACATTATGGGTGGTACATTGTTGACCTTTTTTTGGATGTGATATTTTTGACATAAAGCCTTGACATCTTGGTTTTTGAAAGATGTGCCATTATCTAATATAATTAAGGCAAGAACTCCATATCAGTAAATGGTGTGATTAATGGTAAGTTTATAAATTTGTTTACTAGTGACATAAGTGAATGGCATGGCTTTCACCCACTTGTTAAATTAATCATTGGTGATAAGAATGAACTTATGGCCATCAAAGTATGTGTGATTAATCTTTCCATTGAGTTCAAATCCCCAAGTAGAAAAAGGTCATGGACTGACTATAGGTTGTAGTTATTAAGATAGAACATGTATCAGATATCCATATTTTTGAAAGGATATACATTTTATCACATATTGATAATCATCATGGTCTATGGTAGGCCATTAATACCCAATCTAAGGGAGTTTCTTGGCTATGACCATCCCACTAGTGTGATCCCCATAAATGCCATTGTGGACCTCCTTGATTATCAAAAGAGCTTCCTCTAAGTTTAAACATCTTAACAAGGTTCTGTCATATCCCCATTGATAGAGAATGATTCCAAGGATAGTGTAATAGGAATATTTCTAGATTAAAGCCTTATAATGGTGATGATAAGATTGGGTGGAAGGATGCTATCATAGAGATGGGCATATATATCTTGATACAAAGGGGGATTGGGATATACAATATTAGATACATGTTATGATATGGGAATTTTATGGGATGGTGATAAGAGTTTATCTACTAATAAGTGGGCTTGATGTGTGTCTAGAGTCATTTATAATAATTATACACTAGTAGCTATCACATATGTGGATTTATTATTATAGACATGTAAAATTAGACACCAATGGTTTTGTATTAGACTATTAGACCAATTCTTACCAATCATCAAATATTTAGCCTAAGAATTTCTATTAGTCTTGAATTTGGATTCGTAACCTTAGATTAAATAAATTTATCCTATTAAATCAATTAAACAAGACAAATATACACATTGAATTAATCAAAATTAAAAAATTGACCAAATTCATAAAAATAATTAATTAACCTGCACACCTTAATCAAAATCAATTAAAAAGTTAAATAAATTTGAAATCCTAATTGAGTTCACCCATGAGATAATAAATAAATTACTAAAATATAAATTCAAGATCATCTTAAAACATCTTAGAACACACTCATTACCTTTATGAGGTGTCACTTTTGGAAAGAATCTAAAATAATATCTTAGGAATATGTCAAACTCAACTAAGGTTAATAAACTCAATCATGGTCATATTTAACCCACTCTAAGGGATTAAAATCTTATAAAATCAAGACTAAATATCTTAATTTATATAGCTCAATATAATTAGAGTTATAATGCAAGAATAGATTCATGAAGTTAAAATCCTAGTGTTATAAAGCCAAAATCGAGCCAAAGCCATCAAGCCATTGAATCAATCAAGCCATCAATCAATCCAAGAAATCAAAAATGGTGAATAGAGGAGATGGTGTTCGTTATATGTCATTGATTAATACTTATTATGCATAAACTGAACAAGCCAATTGAATTACCATTTGGAGCTATCAAGGATTTGGTAAGGAATTTGTGCTTTTATGTTTATATTTCTCATTTCCTTCCATGTTTTATTGAGTTCTCATTTGGTTTATTCATTATGATCCCCCCATGATCAATTTTAAAGGATTTTAGATTTTTAATGAGTTAATTTTTCATTTTTATTTTTTTTGAGACTAACTCTATACTAACCTCCTACTTTGAGTTAAAATCCTAGATCATAAATGACATGCTCGATGGGACACGATTGTGCATCTGACATCTTTGAACAAAAAATACTATTAAAATAGCTCTTATTTTTAATATGTTTACTATTTTTTTTAAAAATTTGATAGGTTTTTCTTAAAATGTTCTTCCTAATTCTCTCAAAATTTTATTAAAATCTAATTTTTATTTTAGAAGTTATGACTCTTTTAGTGATTGTCACTTTTTATTTTCTAATTTTTTGGCAAAAATAGCTAGTACATAGCTAGTAAATTTTTTTACTCACTATTTTGACCTTAATTTTTGTATATAGGTGACACCTAGACCTATAAACAACCTCAAAAAATTTAGTGATAAATAGATTTATATTTTAAAAGTTATGGTTAAAATACTTACTACAAATTTTTATGTATTTTGTGTTCAGTTTTATTTGTTTTAACCTTCTAACTTGTTTGCATGTTTCATCAGTTTATTTGTTTATATTTATTGAGATATTTATTGATATTTTTTAAAACATTTTCCTAACCTAAAATATTTGATTTCTTAAGGTTTTACCTTCGGGTCGATAGATTTTACCCTTCAAAGTTACTTGTCTCATTTGATAAATAAGTTCAAGGCTAAACAAAGTGCTAACCTTTTTCTTACATGGTCTATTTGAAAAATCCTCAAAACAAGATTAATTAGTTATTTCCCACTTTTTTTGTGATGTTTTAAAATAAATTAGGAATTTCACTTTAGGTTTAAAAATAATTTTTTTCATGTTTGTGCTAAATGTTTTGATTGTTCTTTCAAAGTTTACAACTTATAGATAAGGGGTTACAAGAACACCACCACACATTTTGTTTAGTTCTATAAAATTGAATACACTTCAAAGTTTTTTCAAGTTTTTTTCATTATTTATTTATTATAAACTTGTTTGAGTAAATAGGGAGTTGTGTGTGTATGTTCTCCCATCCATCCCCTTTAGGGAACTTTTGGGATCAAAAGTGCTAACTTATTTTTGGGTGGTTTGTAATTATTTCTATTTGTACATCTTAAACCCAAGGGGATATTAAAGAATCTAATAAAACACTTTCAATTTGATGTAATTAAATTAACCTCACTCAATTATTTATAAACTTGTTTGTTGATTATGTGATTTAATGAAAAGTGACATGCATGTATGCTCTTTCATCTATCCCCTTTAGGAAACTTTTGGGATCAAAAGTGCTATCTCATCACACTTTGAGATATTCCAAGGAATAAAAATAATGTCATTTAAATCCCTCCCAAAAAAATCTCAAGGGTAATCTTGAGGTGACCATAAATTCATTCTATTGTGTCATTTATTTCATGCATTTTGGCTTGTGAGGGGGACTTCAATACCTCTCACAAGTTCTTTAGGGAATATTTTACTAGGGTTTCATCTCTCAGCATCATCTTAAAACACTCTCCATGAGGGGGTATATAAATTAGGATCTCCTCATTAGGATGATGGTTTTAGTGCTTAAACCATCTCCATTAGTAGAGGCTAAGTCTAAGATGTTTGAGTGTGTTGGGCATCGCACTACACTAAGCAAGTGACAGATGTAGTGGTTATAAAAAGGAAAAGACATTTTTATAAAAAGCCATATGACATGGATCCCAATGACATGAAGCTTATATTTTTTTCTAATGTTAAATTTTTTATACATGGGATCCATCTAGAATGATTGAAAACTAATTAGTTTTAGTCAACCCCATATTTCCATACCCTTGATAGGATTTGGACAATTATAATTAGTGTATTTTGGTCATTTTTACTTGGTGTGTTAGAATAAAACTTGTATTATTCAAACCATGTAATTTGAAAAGTCATGATTCCAAATCACTCCACTATTTGAGGAGGTGTTACGTCATCCATATGACACTTAAATTTAACTTAACAAACATTTCCTTTTTGTGTCAAAACATTGGTAGTAGTACTTGATTAAGGAGGACATAATTACATTGCCCAAATCATTTCAAAATCTTGTGGCTTTGAAGTCTTGAAACATAAACCATTTATCATATCATCTTTCAAGAGTGTTAATGTCGTTACGCTACCTAGTTTATTTCAAAAGAGTTGTCTTGTCTTACATCTAAACTATCATTATTACAACCAATAATGTGACCCTCATTGGATATTTATCTAAGCCTAGTCAAATTGTTCAATATTTTATAGATTATTTTATCATTAGATCCTAGTTTCCCTCAGTTGATTCCTTGATTAACTATTACAAGTTCAAATTCAAATATTGGTTGATTTTGGTTTAGACCTCAATTTATGGGGTTGATACCTAGATCTTCATATTTTGGATTATGTAACTTGGGTTAATTCATCACACAAATTTGTAAAATTATATTATTTTGTACTTTTATTTTGGTCAAATTAGTTTATCTTCAAGCATCTCTTGTTTAGCATCTTATACCAATCCAATCATGTTTTATGCCTAGATTTATGTACCTTGTCTATGTTAAATTGTTCTAAGTTTGTTAGATTAATCAATCATCCTTTTGAAGTTGAGATTTTACCACCATTTTTCCATTATTCCTCTCATATCCTATTTGATCCTAGATTTTAAATCTATATTTAGACAAAATACCTAGCAACTTTTCCCTTTTTTAGCTTAGACCTACTTGGAACACATTTTGACATTAGATTTTGGTAGTTTGATTCTTAGGTCATTTTGTATGACCTTTGCATGTATTAGAAAATTATAATTTGTTGTTTGATGCTACACTATTTTTATGAAGTCTTTGCATATACTTTTTAGAGATTTAGCTCCATCTTAGAACAAGATAGATCATGTTTGAACCCTTTATCCTTTAAACACTATTATTTAGAGTTTGTAGAACTTTCATGCCTTTTTATTTTGGATATTTATTCATTAATATGAATATATATAGCTACACTTATGATGTAGTCACTTATAATTTAACTTATGATGGAATGGTCATAAAAAATAACTTTTATTTTTATGGCTTTGTTCAAGACCCCTTTAATGATAACATGGTTTGTGAGATGGATTTTTATCCACCTTAAAATAATCAAATCAAGGACTAAAATCAAGACTCCACCTGGAATGATATGGTTGGTGAGGAGGAATTGGGTGTAAACCTCTATGATGAAGATGATTGTGAGATAAATTTATACCCTCTTATAATAATCAATTTAGGGATTGAAGACAGGAGCCAATTTATAATCCAAATTGAGACCTCTTTTATGATGATATGGTTTATGAGGAGGATTTAGATGATTTGGTTTATACACATAACCAAGCTCCACAACATACAAGGAATACCATTACCATTCCAAGACCTCATCCTTTGGTTTGTGTGAGTAACCAAGCTCCATAATGCCATTTCATTATCCATCAACCAATTCAATCCAAATACAAGTCAATCCTATCAAGATTTTGACCAATCTAATCATGAGCACAACCTATTATTCAGCCTCAACCAATCATTCAACTAATCATTCATCCCAAACCTCAACCAATAATTTAGCCATAATCCCATCTAGTCTAATCAATACCTTAACAGAGCCAATCATTCAAAGACTTAGATATATTCAAAACTAGTGGTTTTCAATCTATTGTAAACTAATATCAAAACAACCAACCAATCCAAGATACTTTTGTTGAACCAACCATTTGTAATAAGTCAACCTATGATGAATCACCTTTTATTCCTATGCATTTTTTTCAAGACACTTCCCTTAATGAGCTAGTAACTAAAGAGTTGTCTAATTACCTTGGTCCCATAATTGTATAATCTCCCTCAAACAAGCCACTCTTTATGAAACCCATTCTACCATTACACACTGTTACTTATCTAATACTAAACATTCAAAAAGACATCATTATAATAGAGTATCTATCAAATGAAGAGTCATAGTTAGAGTCAAGTTCTATTCTTCAATCATCATTTGATTTAACATTAGAAGTAGAATCAACATTAGTCTCATCATTGGATTCAAATTTTCTTGAGTCAGAATCATAATACATTTGTAGCTGTTACAACATTGGTTACGCATGCGTAACATATCGATTTGAATACATTTTTCACCCTTATTTAGTTTTTGAGGATGATTAATTCATCATCGATACAAGTTTTCCTAGCATCTTCTATGAGGATTATGAAGCCTTCCCTCATCCCATTACCATTCCACATGCCATTACCATCAACCATCATAGCCATATCATTGACATTCCACCTCTCACAAGTATCGATTAGGACTGATATAATTACACTTTGTTGTATTTCATCCATGGTGACATATCAGATGAAGAAAAGAAAGGAGGCCAAGACCAATATCATATAAATGAAGAACACTCTCCAAGTGAAAGCTTTTTAGAGGTGCTAGGGGACAATCAAAGTTTAAACTCAGCATATTTTAGTGAAACATTTTTGAAGGTGATATAAGAAAATCAAAGTCAAAAGTCAACATTCCTAAGTGAAACCTTCTTGGAGGCACTCTGGGACAATCAATATAATTTCATTGGTAGAAACTTCTTTGAGGCACCAATATTTGAGCACAGAATTTATTCACTACTTAATGAAGACAAAATCAAATATGAAATCAATATAGCTTCCAATCTATAGCCTAATCAGATGGTAGCTACTCTCAGGCCTAAATAATAGAAGAATTTGGTGGTCTTATTAAGAGAATATTTAAAAATCTCTGGCCCCACCACATCCAAAATAATGTCAAATATAGAATCAACAACATTGTGTGTGTTTTAAAACCTCGATCTTCATTTATTTATCAATCACTACACATTCTATTATCATCCACCACTACATCATAAAATCAAACCTATCATCCAAAATTTATCCATATTTACCATCCACAACTATAATTTCCTTTGCAAAGGCTATAAAGATACCTTATATTGAAGTTTTAAGCAATCAAAATTAATGACCAACAAATATCACAACAACATCATTTACATACAAATCTACAATAAGTTTTTGATACAACAGCTATTTAGATGAGGTGTGGGTTAGCAATTAACATGATTGAATATTAAATTTAGCTCATTCATTGATTAAGACATACATCTCACCACTAAAAAAATAATAGAATCATTTACCATACCTAATCAAAACACATATAAAACCAACTAATCATCAGCCCACACACAAACATGTACCATAACATTCCTTTTACCATTATCTCATACCCAACCAGTCACTTTACCACTTGGGGGAAACCATTTATAATACTAAATTTATCATCCTACCATCCTAATAGTCTATAACTATTATATGACTTATCCATCTAACCATTCCATTCTTACTCGACCAAACATGTTTTGAATCCTATCAACCTAGCCTGTTTGACCTTGGTTCGTCCATTGGTTTCCACATTTTTAGCATATAAAATTAGATAAGTTTCAATAGTTATTTTAAGTAATTTAGATAGAGGTAGTATTTTGGAGCAGTATGATAGAATTTTTTGTAGTTACATCCTTTGTTTCTTATTCCTTTCTTATCAAGTTTATTTATATGAGCCTGATTATATCACCTATTGGGGCAAATCAATGTTCATCAATATTGATAATAATTATATCTCCTACTAGGGTAGATTGGTATCATTGATCTATCAGTTGTATCTTATTTATAACTACCTATGGGTAAAATAGGGGCAACATTTGTTTATTATGCATTGACATATCACATGGCCATTCTAATGTTGTACTATGTCATCATACCAACTATGCTTATTTCATTTGAATTGGATGTTATAATAGTCAGATTATTCCATTATGAGGTGAACTAATATGAACTAAATCCATTTTGGGACTATGTGGGTCATGTTTGATTCATGTTGAGGTCAACTCAATCCCCTTTTAGCCACACTCTCACCATTTTTTGAGCAACTTCAGCCATGCTCTCACCATTTTACAAGCATCATTTCAAGTTATAACACTCACCATTTTGTGAGCTTGGACCATTTTAGTGTCTCATCATTCTTTATTGAGTTTAGATGCTTCAAAAATTCTAAAAACATTTGAAAATCATTTAGAAAAACCAAAAAAAACATTGACCACTTCTTTGCCTTAAGGATTCTGGGAACCCTCACTAAGTCACAAAAAAATCACTTGTTCCTTATTTCCCCCATCTTTTTTGGCATTTTATCCTATTCCATCACCATTTTTCAATTTCATCCCTATTCTTATATCACATCCATCATGTCTTCTATCAATCATCATTTTCTTCCCATTTCCTGGGAGAACTACATTTGGCCTTAATTTCTATTGGATCATCATATCCATGGAACTATGTAAGAAGCATCCACTTGCCTAGAACATATTGAGATAGCTCGATGACCCCCTTCCTTTTCTTCTATTCCCCCATCTTGGTTTTTTTTTTATTTGTCACCTAATTTCTATAGGCAATGTTCATTGTGTTATTTATACTAACATAGGAGCTAACACTTGTTTGTTTCTTTATTTGTCTTGTTTGTTTGTTTTGTTTATTTGTTTATGTGCTTGTTTTTTTGTTTTCATCATTGTGGCCTTGATTCAATCTATGTGTGTTCATTGGGTGATTTCTTGCACATTATTCATGAATCTATCCATATTCAAACATCTACATTATCATCATGTTTTTATCATCAGTGCAATTATTTTCCATTGAGTATCACATATTGAGAGTCCATCCTTATGCATATTTTGGCCAATCCCCCATGGTTTTATATGATGAGGCTTACCATCAAATTTTATATCAAAATTTAGCTTTGAGAGGTCTAAAACATCAATGTATCATCACCATCTCCTCAACACTGACATCAGTAATAATCCAAATCATATCCCAAATAGATTAATTAAGTAATGAAAGAATTTCAACCTTTGTTAGATTATATGAGAATCTCCCTACTATCAAGTTGTCCCAAATTCATATTTATCCTCTATATCAAGTTATCAATCCTTAGTCATTAATCATGTTTATCATAATCAAGGTATACTACATCAACATTATACACCATCCCACATGCATTCTCAATGATTATATCACATTCTGGGGCAAATCATTATGTTATCACCAATTTCCTTTTTTGATTATCTATCCTAACTAGGGTAGCTCCATCTTCTTAATGATTATATGACCTAATGGGGCAAATCATTATGTTATCAGACCACATTACCATTATCAGGGTATAATGCTTATAATTGCCTTTGGGTAAACCATTGTACACTATCCCACTTTCATTTCTTAGTGATTTTTCCTAATTTTGGGTGAATCATTGTGTTGTCACCCCAACATCTTCATTTATTTGGTCCCCTTATTTCACTTCTTTCTTTCAAGGGACCAATTTCCAACCCACTTTCCAACTACTCCTTCAAGGGGGAAGCTACAAATCAATCATTACCATTATATTCATAAGAATAAAGAACCATTTTATTCTTTGAAAATATGTTACTATGATTATAGCTTGCAACATCTTCCCAAACAAGGGCAAATTATAGATATGTAAAACTAGTCACCAATGGCTTTACATCAGACTATTAGACTAATTCTTACCAATCATCAAACATTTGACCTGAAAATTTATATGAGTCTTGAATTTGGCTTCATAACCTTATATTAAATAAATTTGTCCTATTAAATAAATTAAATAAGGAAAATACACACATTGAATTAATCAAAATCAAATAAATGAACAAATGCCTAAAAAGAATTAATTAACTTGCACACCCTAATCAAAATTAATTATCAAGTTAAATCAATTTGAAATCATAATTGAGTTCACTCATAAGCTAATAAATTAATTAAATCAATTACTAAAAAATAAATTCAAGAGAATCTTAGAACATCATAGAACACACTCATTACCTTTGTGAGTTGTCACTTTTGAAAAACATCTAAAAGAATATCTTAGGAATATGTCAAACTCAACCAAGTTTAATAAACTCAGTCATTGTCATATTTAACCCATTTTAAGGGATTTTAAAACCTATAAAAGCAATTATAGAGCTATTCATTTAGAGAGCTCAATTAAAGTAGATTTATAATGCAATAATAGATTCATAAAGCTAAAAGCCTAGTGGTATAATGTCAAAATTGAGACAAAGCCATCAAGCCATTAATCAAGCCAAGAATTAAACAATGGTGCATAGAGGATATTATGTTATCCTTATGTCATTTATGAAGACTTTTTATGCATAAATTGAGCAAGCCAACTGAATTACCATTTTGAGATATCAAGGATTTGGTGAGAAATTTGTGTTTTTATGTTTATATTTCTCATTTCCTTTCATGTTTTGTTGAGTTCTCATTTGGTTTATTCATTATTCTCCCCCCATTATCAGGCCTAAAGGATGTTATATTGTTAGTGAGTTCATTTTTCATTGTTTTTTAGACTAGCTCTATAATTACCTCCTCCTTTGAGTTAAAATCCTAGATCACAATTATTTCCCTTGGGAACCTACTCAAAGGATATTAAATAATTTTTTTTTAAGTGTCAAACATTTGATTATATGGAAGAAATTTATCATCCTTTATCTACAATTCATTATTGACTTATTTATTATGAGATATCAATCCCAAAAAACTTTAAATTCATGGATATTCCATTAAGTAGGCAATAAGAAACATGAGATTAATGCTTCATATTATGCAACATTAGTTGTACATGGAAATGCAATCCTTAAAGCTTTAGGAATGAAGTCTCCTCAAGGAGTGATGAGGATTATGTTGTCTCTAAAACCATGAGACGTGAAGGAACCATCCAAATACAACTTCTAGGATGGATATTCATTAGTTTCGAAGATTGATTCATCAAAAAAAGCTATTATTAATGGTGTTGAATCAATTAAAGGAAATTTTACTAATTGATGTACTAATACTTGACCTTTAATGGAATTTTGGTTCACAAATTCAATATCAAACTAACTTAGGAGCATAATACACTTGGCCATTCTACTATTAAGAGTTGATTTAGAGAGTAGGTATTTAAGTGGATCATTTTTTACAATGAGATTAACTCTATTATTGAGCATATAATGCCTAAGCTTTTGGGAAGCAAAGATAACTACTACACATGCGTTTTCCACTAGAGTGTAATTAATATCATAAGAGACAAGATTTGAACTAATATAATATATATCCATTCTTCTTCCATTTTCATTATTTTGTACTAGGAAAGCTCTTAGAGCATGTGGAGTAGCTGAAATATAAAGGATCAAAGGATTTCCAAGTATTGGTAGTGTAAATATTGGAGGTTTGAACAAATACTATTTAAGATCATCCAATGTTTTCTAAAATTCTAGTCTCCAATTGAATTGGGATCCTTTTTTTAGATGATGAGTGAAGGTTTGACACTTATCAACCATATGGGAAATAAATTAGTGTATGGCTTACAATTTTTATTATAGGCTACATAATTGATTGAGGTTTTTGGGTGGAGATATCAAAGTGATTATTTTAACCTTTTTGGGTTGAATTTAATGATTTGATGAGAAATAATAGATCCCAAGATTTTTACATATGTTACTCAAAATACACACTTCTTAGGATTTAGATTGATCTTATGTTTTCTTAATATTTGAAATATTTTTCTCAACACTACTAGATGTTTAGCTCTTATTTTGGACTTTCCAAGAATACCATCGACATAGTCTTCCACTATGTCATGAATCCTATCATGGAAAATAAAATTCATGGATCTTTGGTAAGTATTACCTACATTTTTTAATCTAAAGGGCATTACTTGATAACAAAAAGTGACATAGGGAATATTAAAGGTAGTTTTGTGTTTATCATCTAGCACAATTATGATCTAATTATAATTGGAGAACCAATACCTAAGAGATAGCATTTCATAACTAGATGTAGAATCCATGATCATGTTTATGTTTGATACCATAAATTCATCTTTGGCACATGCCTTATTATTGTCACAGATGTCAATACAAAATGTAAACTCCTCCATTTTATTTCATAATAGGGATAATATTAGAAATACAATCAGAATAATCAATTAGATGGATGAATCCTACTTTTAATAACTTCTATAGCCATTCTTTGACTAGTAAATCCACCTTGGAATGCATATTGTGAATATTTTAATTTAAAAGTTTGGAATTAGGATTAAAAACTAATTTATGCATAACCAAGGTTGGGTCAACAATTGAAATGTTAGCATAACACTAGGAAAAGATGTCTATGAATTACTTAAGAAGAGTGATAATAAATTCTCTTTATTCTAGTGTAATTCTTTCCCATAATTTAACTATATTTGGATCCTCCTTAGTAAAAATGTTGAATTTAATAGATTTGTATACTAAGGAGGGAGATTTATTTGTAAAATATGTAGATGAAGGAGGCAAGTGATACTCCTTGAATGATTATAAAATGTTGTGAAGCTCTTCAAATAGCTCATCATATAAATTTTGATCTTTGGGACTAAGAGAATCACAAGATGAAATATCAAGAATATTTTTTGATCCAGAAGGCAAGCCATTTAGATATTTGTTTTATTCAATTTGATTTAATCATTGGGATTATTCTATAAAATAGGTAAAATCATCCAACTTGATCTTGAACCATTTATTATCATCACTGGATGACATAACCCCCATATATTTAGTTATGGCTTCATCATTTTAGAAAATATATAAATAAGGTTCATTATGTTGATCCCATTAAATGAGGGATGGTTGAAAAAGTTATAGATTAATGTTGAAAATTGATGTTTCAGTGAAGAGTTTTGTGGTAGAAATATATTCATAAAGACTATGGATAAAACTTGTTTCAATGTCCTTATTAGTCAAAGACTCTTTATAAACTGAAGAAGTATCTAAGATAACATCATAGGGATCCTCACTAGGTGGTTTGTATCCTAAGACTATATTTCCCCTATGTCTTAATGCTAGAATGGGTTCTAAAATCCCTTACTTATATAGGTCTAAACCTTTGCCTTTATAGTCTTGTTGTTCCCAAAATTTGTCACTCATTTTTTGGGACAACATATGAACTGTTTTGGTCCTGCATGCCAAAATTATCTCTTCCCTTCTCAAAAAATTGTTCTGAGCATTCAAATTTTTCATTATTCAAGATTTTTCAGTTAAGGGACTAGTAGGTTCAACAGGTTCAATGGCATCAATAGGTGAATTCTCACAAGGGAACAAGTTCCCATCACTTAGGAAATTTCAAGATTGGTTCAAGGCCTAAGTTCAACCAAAAATGTTCATCAGCAAGCTTCAAATGAAGGATTGAACCATTGAACCCCACTTCCAAAAAGGTTCAATATTTCAATGGGTTCAAAGGTTCAACAACATCTGAAAGCTTAAATAAGTTAAGTGCTTCAGCAAAAGTTCAAAGTTCAATTGCTCCAACAAGTTCAATGGCTTTGAAAGACTTAGAAGAAAAGAAGGCTTTGAAGAACAAAGGAATGAACCATTGAACCATTGAATCATTGATCCTTTAATGAAAATGGTTCAATGGGTTCAAAAGGTTCAATAGGTTTGAAGAGATCAAAAGACTTAGAAGAAAAGAAGGCTTCAAATGCAAGATTGAACTGTTGAAGCATTGAACCAAAGTTGGTTCAATCGGTCAATTCAAAGGACTGCCGCAAAGCTAAAAGAACAAGTGCCCTTGTCGAGGGCAGGGAACATTGGTTCAAAGATCAAAGAGAAGGTCAAAAGGGTAAGGTTTCCTTCAAATTTTTGTCCAAAGAAATTACTAAGTAAAAGAACCGAAATAATTCATTTGAAAAGATTTTCTGTAGAAGAATTTCTCAAAGATAAGGCAAATTCTTTCAGACAAAAAGTATGAAGGAATTCCTTCAAACTTTTGTCTGAAAGAATTCACCTGAAAGGAAAATCCCAAAGAAAAACAGACAAGGCAAAGGAGAGGTTTGCTTTGGACAAAATGTTTGAAGAAATTACTTCAAACATTTTGTCCAAAGCAACCTTCAAACATTTTGTCTAAAGGAATTAACGTGAAGGAATTAACCTGAAGACCACTCGAAGGACCCCAAATGGTAGGTACCCTTGCGAGGGGCTCTAAGCACCAAGAAAATGGACCTTTCTCAAAGACCCAAAGGGACACCTTCCCTTCGGGGTGTTCTAAAGACATAAAGTTTAAGGAATTTCAAGGCTTCAAAAGACTTAGCCAAAAACAAAGGATTATAAAAAATACATTAAACCATTGAACCTTGAACCAAAATGGTTCAAACATTTAAAGGCAGCCCTAAGCAAAGGAAGAACATGAATGATTCTAGAGACCAGTTCAAAGGGATGGTTCAACCAAAGAGTAAAGAATTGATTGAACCAGGGAAACGATGGAACCAAGGAATCAATAAAGACTGCCTTAACCATTGAACTATTGAACCAATGAACTTTAAAAGGTTTAAAGGTTCATGGTTCAATATGATTCAAACAACTAGTAACCATCGACATCCCTATCGATGTCAAATTTAAGGTAATGGAATATCTGTTAATGTTTAAATATAGCACAAAACTTGAAGGATGAACTAAGTGACCAGCTAAAGAAGATAGCCTGAGAGCTCTAATTACATTAGAAAATAAGAGAAGGATACATAAGATATTGAAATATCTATGAGAGAGTTACTTTCAGTAGGTGAAATAGTCCACCAAGTAGTCATCTGAGCACACCAAATCAAGGATGTGGCTTATTTTTCTTCCATTAAGTAAAGGCAAAGTGAAAAGGTTTTCAACTAAGGAGGAAAGGACCAGGTGACCTATACTTTGGAGGAGACATATATGATGAATTGGCACGCTAAATTTAAGGCTAATGCACTGTTCCAAACATGATCCTTGACAAAATTAAAAATGCATTCAAGGCATTGATTGCAGTATGGGCTGTACCATGGAACAAAACACCAAGACTTTCTTTGTGCCATATATTGTAATCTCTTGTTAGATGTAGAGGAGATATCTCCATTATAGAAGTAAAACTCAACCCAAATTGAAAGGCGATTACTGAGACTTTGAGCTTAGATTGTTTATCATATTACTTTATCTGAATGAGAGAGCAAGTTACTTTTAGACGTTGTGATGTTATAGCTTGTGTTATTTTAGTAAATTGTTCTTATGTCCATTTATTAGGAGCATTCTTGTTTATTTGATTTAACAAGTAGAACTAGTGGAAGTAATCTAGAAGGTGTCCTGAAGCCAATTATGGAAAGACTTTGTGCTATCACAATTGTCTTCAGTATGTTTGTTTATTTCTTTCTATGTAAAGGATCTTGGGATGACTTTGTGTCCCCATTATTTTTTGTATCTCACTCTTTGGGTAGTTGAGGTGTAGAATTTGTGTTACACTTCATCTTATTGGTTATTTTTCCCTTGTTACCTGTTGGTTAGCCACCATAAAGAACTCCTATGCCCTGCTGCAAGACCACTTCTAAAAGAAGAGAAGTGCCTTCAGTATTATCACTAGGATTTCTCCTTTGTCTGTGAACATTATCTCTAAAAAAAGGGAGATGGATGGTGTATTCCTACCCCTGAGTGTTATTTTTTGCTTATATCTATATAGTATATAGCTCGTCATATTTATAGGGAACCTCCCCTTAATGAGAGGAGAGATTTGTCCACCTCTAATGTGGTAAACCTGCACATTTGGCTGACCAATCTCCCTATACTATGGTTAAAGAGACCTATTTTTCTCATTAGTTAGCTGGTGAAAAAATATTCACCCAATAGTTATTTGGTGACTTTGTTGGGGACATTACGTGCAATCTAAAGCCTCAAGTTTTAGATTGAATCAATCCCTATCCTTATCCATTTCCCTTATCAATTATATACTCTAGCGACTCCAGTCTATGTCTTACCCATTATCATTATATCCTTACCACTTTCCTCTAGCTCCATGCCAACAATTTTTGGCAACTCTGCTAGGGAAGAGCACATAGTTTAAAGCTTCAAGCTGAAGCAGGATCAGTTCTTTCCCATTTTACTCTAAAATATGGAAACTCCATGCTGTACTAGAAGACAAAGAGCCCAAGGTGTTGTTGACCCTATTTTTGATTTGGTGTAGCAGGGAAATTTTGATTTGTTCCCTCCCCAACTTCAAGTTCAATGATATAGGAGTGTTCCTCCTACCCTTACCAGGTCACCAACACAAAGTAGAGCTTCTTGTTTTATTGTTAGTAAATCTTTGCCTATACATACTCCACCAAAATTATTTATCCCCCTTTTCCATAATCAAATCATGGTGGTTCAAGGCCCCTGGGGTAACTCTTTCAGCCCACTCAACTTAACCCCACCTCTACATGAGCTTCCACGTAGTTCAAGGAAGAATTTCTCCAAATTCTTTGGTGATGGGAGAGTTCATCCTGATGAACATATTTCTACCTTCAACATAGCCTATGGTGTGATAGGTGTGGATTATGAGGATGTAGCAATTAGACTATTTGTGGAAACACTACAAGGTGTTGTTACAGACTAGTTCTACCATCTGTAGACTCAGTTAGTGACTAATTGGGACACTCTCAAAGCCAAATTCAAAGCAAGGTTCAAGCCTGTAGAAGATGCATATGCCTTTTTGGCTTAGCTCACATAGATGAAGAAGGAACCTCATGAACCTATGAGGGATTTCATTGCCATGTTTGACAAGCTAAGGAACTAGATTCCTATAATTACTCAGCCAATAGCTGAGAATCTCAAATGCTTCTTCATCAATTCTCAGCTGCCTAAAGTGAGTTTTCTGCTGAGATGGGCTAGCCACATAGACCTTGCTTTTACTCAAGATTTGGCCACTGAGGTGGAATATGATCTCATCTTGGTAGGGAAGATAATAAGAGATCCCAATAGAGGCAAATCTTCTTCATCTTCTGAGAATTCATCTATAGGCACCACTGATCAAATGGTGCAAAAGTTGGAAAATGAACTACTAGCCTTGAAAAGACAAGTGGCCCAAGGTATGTCTACTCTTCTTTATTAGGATATGCCAAGGAGGACATTTCAAAACAAGTCATATCAAGGCAATGCTACCAAAAGTCAAGGGCAACCAAATCATCTACCTCCCCCATAGAGGAAACTTGCCATTGAAGTAGCACCAACCAACTCAGTAATTGGATATCTAGAAATAGAACATGATTTATCTTTCCAACCTAGGTTTGATCAAAAAAATGATGCTGATCTATTTGTAATAGACCAAGAATAATCAGCTAGTGACTCCAACATTAGTTTCTTAAATTACCAGGATGAACCCAGTAGTGAAGGTAAAGTAGTTGAAGGATCATATGTTGTGTTCACCTGGTCCAAGAATCAGTCATCCCAGCAAGATGATAAATAAAAAATAGAGGAGCAACCTCAACCTTCAATTTCAATTGCCAAATGAGGAACTTCTCTACCTTTCCAGCCAAAGGACCCGGTGATTGCTAAAAAAGTAAGTACTCCAAATATGCCTTCACCTTCAACTTCAATTTTGTAGATCAGTCCTCCCCCCCTAAAAACTAGAAAGATGAACTCCCTTCCCTTATTCATAATTCATTTAAAATGTTTGACATAGTTGACCATGTTAAGAAAACCAAAATTCAAATATTTGAATTTGAATTCCTACAAGCTAACCCTGAGCAACTGGATAGGTTGGTTGAGGGTGTGAAGAATAAAGTCATCCCTATAGGATGAGGTAACTCATAATCCCCCAAGGAACATGTCCATCCCATATAATCTTATAATACTCCTCCTATTGCCCTTGGGAAAATAGAGCCTTTCTATGTTTCCTTGTTGATAAACGGTCACAAGCTGAGCAATTACATCATTAATTCTGGAGCTTCAAACAATAGCATGCCTACCAAAGTGGTAGAATCTCTTGGTATCACACTAACCAACACATTTAGGAGATGTTTCTCCATGGAGAACAAATAAGTGCCACTACTGGGACAAATCAAGGATGCCCCATTTGCATTTACAACATTCCTAGACAAGAGAATCAAGATGATAGTCTTGGTGGCTGATGTCTTAGCCTCATATGGCATCCTTCCTGGATGAAATTTTTGAAAGGATGTTGGAGGAGAATTGAGAATGGACCTATCTGAGGTGAGGATCCTAGTCAAAGGCATTATGCAGAGATTGTTTCCTGAGAAGGAGGTGAAATATGTTGTCACCCAAATGTCAGCCCCTGTAGCTCAAATTCTATTTGAGTCTTCAGGTAGGGGTAATTAATTTTTGTCTACTGAAGACATCCCTGTTATATTAGATGAAATTCCTATAGGTGGTGATCTAAAAATTGATTCAAATAGGACATCAAAAGAATTGATAGGGTGCAATACAGATGAAAAAGGATCTTCCCTCTCTAATGAATAAAAGTATGATAGAAGATCAATTTTTGATGATGTTTGGATCCTAAAATTTGATGGTAGTAATTCTTCTACCAATGTTGGAGCCGTGATTGTGTTGATATCTCCTCAAGGAGATATTTTTCCTTCTTCATACAAGTTGCAGTTCAACAACACCAACAACACTACCGAGTATGAATCTCTATTACTCAGGTTGAAGGTAGCTCAAAATAGAGGTATTAAAATCCTCCATGCTAAAGGAGATGCTGAATTGATGGTTTATCAGGTGAGGAACCTGTGTCAAACTAAGAATAAAAGATTGTACCATTACCGTAATTTGGTATGGAACTGCCTTGAAAGTTTTGATGCTTTCAACATATCTTCAGTACCCAAAGAGCCTCATAATCATGCAAATATTCATTGGCTATTGCTGAAAACTTCATGGTCCCTCACCCTAATTTCAAAGATAATAGGTACACTATCAAACTAGTCTTGCGACCAAGTGTCCCTGACAATGCCAATCATTGGTAGGTATTTGATGGGGACAATCAAATCATGTGCTAGACTAAACCAAAAGAGCAACAAGCTATGGTATTGGACAATACTATTGTGTGCTAAAGTCAATAAAAGGAACTCTTTGCCAAGACAGAAAGGATTTATGGTTTTTAGATTGGAGACCACGTCTTGCCATGGGGAAGAAGAGAGAACTAAAAGGAGTGCATAGAAAATGTGATTCTTGGTGGAGAGTTCCATTTGCCCATCACTGATTCTGGGGAGAAAATGGTTTCTTGCTAGTTTATTAGGATAGAACACCATTTTCATTGCCTCACAGTGGGTAACATCTGAAGCACTTCAATTCTTGAAGTTTCAAATAAGTTTGGTTATACATTTGTATATTTGTATAGTCTTTAGTTCTATTTTGTGCTTTTCATTTTCTTTTTCTTTTTTGGCACCTTTCTTTCTTGGGTGGCATGACTCCATATCCCAATGGCATATTTAAAGGCACTGGAGATTTTGGTTTCTACTCCCCTTAGCTATTCCAAGTTTTCAACTGAAGGAAGTTCCCCAATTGGAGCCAACTATTGTTCCCAAAATTTGTCACTCATTTTTTGGGACAACATATGAACTATTTTGGTCTTACATGCCAAAATTATCTCTTCCCTTCTCAAAAAATTATTTTGAGCATTCAAATTCTTCATTATTCAAGATTTTTTAGTTAAGGGACTAGTAGGTTCAATAGGTTTAATGGCTTCAACAGGTGAATTCTCACAAAAGAAAAAGTTCCCAGCACTTAGGCAATTTTAAGATTGGTTCAACACCTTGGTTTAACCAAAAATGTTCATCATCAAGCTTCAAAGGAAGGATTTAACTATTGAACCCCACTTCCAAAAAGGTTCAATGGTTCAATAGGTTCAAAGGTTTAATGACGTTGGCAAGCTTAAATAAGTTAAGTTCTTCAACAGAAGTTTAAAGTTTAACCGCTCCAACAAGTTTAATGGCTTCGAAAGACTTAGAAGAAAAGAAGGCTTCAAAGAACAAAGGAATGAGCCATTGAACCATTAAACCTTGAACCAAAATGTTTTAATGAGTTCAATGGGTTCAATGGGTTCAATAGGTTCAAAGAGATCAAAAGACTTAGAAGAAAAGAAGGCTTCAAATGCAAGATTGAACCATTAAACCATTGAACCAAAGTTGGTTCAATCAGTCAATTTAAATGACTGCCCTAAAGCTAAAAGAACAAGTGCCCTTGTGGAGGGTAGTGAACTAAAGGCAGGTGCCCTTGTAGAGGGTAGGGAACATTGGTTCAAAGATAAAAGAGAAGGCTGAAAGGATAAGGTTTCCTTCAAATTTTTGTTTGAAGAAATTACCAAGTAAAATAACCAATAGAATTCATTCAGAAAGATTTTTTGTGGAAGAATTTCTCAAAGACAAGGTGAATTCTTTTAGACAAAAAGTCTGAAGGAATTCCTGCGGACTTTTGTCTGAAGGAATTCACCCAAAAGGAAAAGCCTGAAGAAAAGTGGACAAGGCAAAGGAAAGGTTTCCTTCAAACAAAATGTTCAAAGGAATTCCTTCGAATATTTTGTTTGAAGGAATTAACCTAAAGACCGCCTAAAGGACCCTGAAGGGTAGGTACCCTTGTGGGGGGCTCTCGACACTAATAAAATGGACCTTTCTCAAAGACTCGAAGGGATACCTTCCCTTCAGGGTGTTCCAAAGACATAAAGTTGAAGGAATTTCAAGGCTTCAAAAGACTTAGCCAAAAATAAAGGATTCTAAAAAAGACATTGAACCGTTGAACCTTGAACCAAAATGGTTCAAAGGTTCAAAGGAATCCCCAAGCAAAGGAAGAACACGGATGATTCCAGAGACTAGTTCAAAGGGATGGTTCAACCAAAGAGCAAACAAGTGATTGAACCAGGGAAGTAATGGAACTAAGGAATCGATAAAGACCACCTGAACTGTTGAACTATTAAACCAATGAACTTTCAAAGGTTTAAAGGTTCATGGTTCAATATGATTCAAACAACTAGAATGCATTGACGTCCCTACAGATGTTAATTTAAGGTAATACAATATTTGTTAATGTTTAAATATAATGTAAAACTTGAAGGATGAACTAAGTGACTAGCTAAAGAAGATAGCCTGAGATCTCTAATTGCATTAGGAAAGAAGAGAAGGCTACAGAAGATATTGAAATATCTATGAGAGAGTTACTTTTGGTAGGTGAGACAATCCACTAAGTAGTCATCTGAGCACACCAAATCAAGGATGCAGCCTATTTTTCTTCCATGAAGTAAAGGCAAAGTGGACAGATGTGTAACTAAGGAGGAAAGGACTAGGACACCTATACTTTGAATGAGACATATAAGATGAATTGGCATGCCAAAGTTAAGGCCGATGCACTGTTCCAAACATGACCCTTGACAGAATTGAAAATACATTCAAGGCATTGAATGAAGCATGGGCCATCTCATGGAACAAAGTGCCAAGCCTTTCTTAGCTACCATTTATTATAATCTCTTGTTAGATGCAGAGGATATCTCTCCATTATATAAGCAAAACTCTGCCTAAATTGAAAGGCAATTACTAAGACTTTGAGCTCAGATTATTGATCATATTACTTTATCTAAATGAGAGAGAAAGTTACTTTCAAACTTTGTGCTATTATAGCTTGTGTTATTTTAGGAAATTGTTCTTATGTCCATTTCCTAAGAGAATTATTGTTTATTTGATTTAACAAGCAGAACTAGTGAAGTAATCTGAAAGGTGTCCTGAAGCTAATTATGGAAAGACTTTGTGTTGTCACAATTGTCTTCAGTGTGTTTGTTTATTTATTTCTGTGTAAAGGATCTTGGGATGACTTTGTGCCCCCATTATCCTTCATATTTCACTCTTTGGGTAGTTGAGGTGTAGACTTTGTGTTACACTTCATCCTACTGATTACTGTGCCCTTGTTACCTATTGGTTACCCACTACAAAGAACTCATGTGCCTTGCTATAAGACCACTTCTGAAAGAAGAGAAGTGCCTTTAGTATTATCACTAGGATTTATCCTTTGTCTATGAACATCATCTCTAAAAAAATAGAGATGGATGGTGTAGTCCTACCCTTGAGTGTTATTTTATGTTTATATCTATATAGTATATAGCTCCTCATATTTATAGGGAACCTCCCCTTGATGAAAGGAGAGATTTTTCCACCTCTGATGTGGTAAACCTACACATTTGGCTGACCAATCTCCCTATGCTATGGTTGAAGAGACCTATTTTGCTCATCAGTTAGATGGTGACAAAATATTCACCCAACAAGTCCAAGTGTTGAAGAATTTGATTTATTGTGGGATATTCTAGATTCTAAAAATAAGAAGAAATTCCTTCTATGGATAAATAAGAATCATATGATCTTTCAATCCATTTAGAGAAATAATTTTGACTTGGAAAATGATGTTGAGCCATACTTATAGGTAGTCAGTTGTATCTCCCTCTTGGTAAGGGATCCATAACTTTGAGGTGATAAGGGGAGACTGGAAAAATTAAATGTTTGGTATTTTTATTCCCCTCAACCCTTTAAAATGATTTTGATATGATTTAGTTTAGATGGATAGGAGGTGAATGGAAAATTATTAGGATAAATATACTTTTTAGCCTTTGGATGATATGGAATACTATTTGTACTTGGACGTTTTAGGCCATGATCAAGTTATTCTATTTTTAGATAATTGTGAAGGTATTAAGAATCTCTTAAAAAAGTGACTTCCACTCCAGAGTGAGGGAGTTTTAGACATTGGTATAAATTGGATGGAACAACTTTCATTTCATGAATCTAGGGGCATCCAAGGAGAATATTGTATGGTAATTCAAAATCTACTACATGGATTAATGTTTGATGTATCATAGGACCTATTGAGATAGGGAGGTATATTGTTCCAATTAATTAGCATTCATTTTATTCATATTATTTAATTATAAATAGGGTTGGCACAAGAGATGATTTTGAGTATCCCAAAATTTTAATCAACTTTATATTACATAAATAACTACTCTATCTACAAGCACCCAAAAGATTTTATGGTTGGAAATGGATACTTCTATGTACAGGGGCTAATTATGATTAGGTATAATGGGTGACATGTATTGGGGTGAAAAGTTATATATTGTGTTTGGGATAAATGGCCAAATATTGAAATTGATTATCACGAATGTTTTTCAACACCTTAGATTCATGAAGGATTTTGTTTTGAATGTCATGATAGATAGATGAGAACTTGAGAATATCCATAATAGAGATTTGGGTTGTAATATTTTAAAGTTGTTAGATAATGTTATAGTTTCCTTCAAGAATGTTAGAGGTTTTCTTAGGTATATTGAGCTTGATAGGAGTCTATTGAGATGGAACCTTGGGAGGTACCCTTAGGACAATGAGTTTGCCTCATCGAATGGTGGAAGCACAATCAGAAGATACTCCTTTGATTTTTAGAACAGGACATTGTGGATCTTTGAGTTCTTTAGGTAATTTAGCCTTAATATTAAATGTGGCTATACAATTATTATATTGGTAAGGAATAATATGGTAATCAATTTTATTAGACAAACTTGGTTTTGGTCTCATAATGTACCTTTTTGCTTCAAATCATGTTTTGGGAAAAGATCTCAATAAATCCCCATTATTGTTTTTTATAAGATGTTTTTTCACCTTCTATTTATCCTTTCCTAATTATATCTTGGATGTAATTTATTATCTACCTGCATATTTTAGTATCATACCCCTTAACACTATGGTAATGTTCATTTTATTTAAACCAATAAGGGTGCAGTTTGTTTTCTTCAATTCGCTTAATTTATTGTAAGGTGATCATAGTTGAAGTTATTAATTTTTTCAAAACATCTTTTATTGGTTCACCCAAATTTGTATAGTGTATTTTTTATACGACAGACTTAGGCTTTCCTCTTGGTATAATAACATCAGATGTGTTATGTGACTTGGATAATGAAGTAGAACCTTAAACTATTTGAACATTTTTAGAGTCAATACTCCATCTTCAACAACATTATTATTTTTATAGAATAACATAGGCTTATTCAAAGGGGTATTATTTTGATAGTAATCATTATTTGAATATATTTTGATAATCTCTTTTTCAATAAGGGATTTTTAAATTTGGATCCCATTTTCTACAATTTCATCAAAGGTTGAAGTACAATACAGTTTAAATTGATAGCCTAGATTTGAATTAAGATTGTTGATAAAATGTTGGCTAAATCCTTCTCAAGAATTGAGCAATGAAATGACTCACAAGATTGTACCATATTTTTGGAAATGATTTTAGACTTTGCTGATTTCTTTGTTTGGTGTTGTGAAGATCTAACATACTTATTTCATATTCCACATTATAATAGAAATGTTTTATAAATTTATGATTCAAATCCCTGAGTAATGTTATTGTTCCTTTTGGTAATTACATAAACCATTCTAATGTAGGGCCTTCGATATTTAAGGGAAATAGTCTAAGTATTAAGATTAACTATATGTAACTTTATAACATGTCATGAATAATTATTTAAAACGTTCATACAAATCCCCCTTTAATTTAAATTTATCAAACTTAGGAGGCTCAAAATGTTTCTTAAAAGGCACTTTTATGATACTTATATCAAGGGGACAAGAGAAGAATCCTTCATATTTATACTTCTGTATATGAGCTCAGGTATCCATGTTCGAAAGAGATTCATTCATGGATTGCCATTTGTGGGCAAAGGATGGATCTGTTAATGGATTATATGTGGATGGACTAGGTTTGGGTTTATTTTGATCCTATCAGGCGGATGACAAACCAAAAATTAGTAGGTTTTTTAGGTGGGGAAAATTTGGTGGCTCAGAATTAATCTAAGAGGACAATGAATTAACTTATAGGGTTATTTGATTAAGATATTAAATCATGTCATTATAGTCTTTTTCAACTTGGTTTTCTAGAATGGATTTCCATTTTTTAACTTCAATGTTAATGGTATTAATGGTTTCAAGTGGATGGTGCTCTCCTTCATCTTCTTCTTTATTATGTACTAGTTATTGATCATCATCTTATTCTTAAGTAATAGGAGGAGGATTATGAGAAGTACTAGATGTGATGGTGTTCAGATGAGATTTTTCAAAAATCTTAGGTTAAGTCTATAGGTAATGTGGTTCTAATTTTAAGATTTATTATTAGTTGTTATCAATTATTATAGATATATTATTCAATAATAGGTTTATCAAGATTCAAAAATTCCCTTTGGTTATATTCATTACCTATTGGGGTATGCATGTCACTCTAGTTTTCTTCATTATGAATAGGTCACTCACCCAAATTTTCTAAAAGATCATTTTTTTGTCTAGGTACTTGTCCTATATTTAAAATTTGTGATTGGGTATTAGGTGCCATATTTTTCATGTTTGTGATAGATGGATAGTATAATCTTGACTTAAAATTTTTTGACTGATTATAGAAGGATAATTAGGGTTTTAAAGAGAATTGATTAGGTGTTATAAAATACCTTGAGCAATATGATTAATAAATTAGAGCTTAGTGGTATGGAGTATGAATAAGAAGGGGTGGATTTTATTAGGTTTGGAACTCAATTAAGTTGTGTATTTATGGATATGGGTATAATCTATATGAATGGGGTATGACCTTGATTGGATTATATGACCTTGTATATATATACTATCAAGATATAAGTGACTATTAGGTTCAAACTATATGCAATAAAAAATGCATCATATCCATAAATCAATCCTAGCTCAGAGCAGATAGATCCTATATACACTTCCAATTGGGGATACATTAGATAATTAGGAACACAATTAATATAGATCCACTAGATCTAATTATGGGATCTCTTATCAAAAATAATATCACTAGGGAGGGTTCCAAATCCTCTAGTCAAGTAAAATCATGCAATAACCATTATTAAGTCCTATGTTTTCATATTCACTATACTAATAATAATTAAAGCAAATAAATCTAATCTAGTCCTCACCAAATATTATCGCACAAAGTTAGGGTAATAAAAAAAAATTAAACATGTATAAGAGAATCCTAATTAATCTATGTATAAGTAAAATATTAATGCATGGAGAAGAAGAGTAATATTATTCAAAATCCATTACTTATGATAATTCTATCTAAAAAATAGAGGATAAAAGTTAGAGATACTTACCTAAAATATGAACCCATTTAGACTCAATATATACCTTGGATAAAGGTGATTATCAAGAGGTTTTTGTGGTTTTTAAGGATCATTAAGAAAGACTAAAAAATCTAAGACTTCTCTACAAGACTAAATACTTCTCCAAGTAGAAACCCTAAGATAAGACTCTTCAAGTAGAATGGTGGAAGAGAAGATTGTAAATAAGTGTAAATGATTAATAACTCTTTATTTCTCTCTAATAATGGAAAAATGGATGTGTTTATATAGGTGGATCTAACCCTAAATCCTTTCAAAAAATTTGGCCAATAGGGTTGACCCGATCGACATAGTATCATTATTGATAAAAAAATCACTAGGTCATAGGCTAAGTCAAACAAGATATGACCTAGACCATAATTAATTTTTTCCAATAAGAGTAAAAGGTCAACCCACTTGAATTAACCATGTAAACTAACAAAATAGGTTTTAGGCTAGGAAAAGGGGTAATAAAGGTGGTAAAAGACTAGAGGAGTGTGCAAAAGAGGAGACAATGCTTAGGGGAATGTTTTAAGGAGATGTTTTAATAGGTAATAAGTGTAAATAAAGTACAAAAATCTTAAAAAACACTAATGTCTTGCCCACCCCTTTCCTAGTGTACCCCTTATAACATGCACTCAGAGAGATTGAGACTTGATGGGTTCCTACAAGATAGAAAGCATCAGTAATTGATAATGGTTGAAAATATTATGTGTATACATATTCCCCCACTTTAATCTCATCATGTGTCACTTAGGTACAATAGGGGATGGTGCTTTAATAAATAAAATAGTAACACACAATGTTGAGGCTCACAAAAAGTTGTAATATTTTGAATCATAAAATAACTAAAAGTAAATGATTGAAATGGAAATAGATAAAAATTAATTATGATTCATACCTTGAATTGCCTTTATTGATGGATATTTTCCTTCTATGTTTGTATTTTTTATTATGGAGGGTGTAGAGACTGCTTTTGACAAGCCAAAGAATACAAAAATAAATAGCAAAACCAAAAAATGTAGGAAAGCCAAGATAAATGGTGTTATATGGATGGGACATACTTATAAATTTAGAAATTAGGGGTGATTAGTGTTGTGTTATAAAAAATGACCAAGTTAAAATTTAGATTAAATTAGGTAACCATAAAATCCAAGGCTACTAAAGACCAAAAAACTCAAACAAGTAAACCTAAAGTAAGAAAGGAAAACTCATGAAGTTAAACCAAGAATACATGTCAAAAATATGGTAACCAAATGTCAATGTATAATTAGTAACAATCCTTAAACAAAGATGGGTAAGAAAAAAATTTAAAACAACATTGATTTTTGAGCAATAACAATCCTTACTTACTCATCAATGGAAAAAGGTGCATAAAAGGGAAAACAACATTGGTGAGTGAGAAGTAACAATCCAACCTCATTCAACAATGGAAAAAGTACATGAATGTAGAAATGGACTCAGGTGTCCAAAAAAAGGTGGTATAATAATGATAAATGGTAAAATAAATCAAATCAAGTCTGTAAATATAGAGTCATGGTGTAAAGAAAGAAATCCATGGTTTCTCAAACATGTTATTTTACTCTAAGGATAGATAAAACTAAAACAAAATAGTGATAGCATGTTTTTAAGACGTGAATAAGTACATATAGAAGAGGAAAAATGGATTTAGAATCAAAATTTTCTTGTCAAGGGGGAAATGGAATGGGTGGAGGATAGAATGAAGGAGAAACCAAGTTAGAGGATCTTTTTATTAAAGTCAAGACACTCAAATTAGGTTTCTCAAAACAAGAGGACTTTAAACCTTAAGGACTCTAAATAACCTTTCCTAGACACACAAGTCTTAGGTCAACAAATGAAGTATGTAGATCATCGCATGAAGGATATGTGCATGAAAATTAAAATGGATTTACCTACCCAAAACATGTTCCCTATTCCTCAGGACCCCTTATAGAGCCATCAATCTACTAAAAATATTGGGTACTTGCATGAGAAAGTAAGTAGCACCATAGAGTTTATTAAATTCTCATATTCAAATCTAATGGCTTATCATACCCCAATGGTCCTCAACTCTATTATGAGGCTAATTGTGAAGTTTGAGCTTTGATTAGAAATAGGATATGTGCTTTTAATCACATCTTTTTGTGTTATTTTGAATTTTAAAATCTGTATGTTACATTTTCTATATCATTGCCTTTTATCTCAAATGGTTTGGATTTTGACCTTTTTGATGGATTTCTATATTCCTCCTCCATATGAATTTGGGAAACCAAACATGGGTGATAAAGATGACTTTTATTTGAAGACTTGAGACTTCATTACTAAGACAGAGAACTCAAAGAGCATGGTGTCTAAGCTTCTCATAAATCAAGGTGAAATAAAAGTGATATCTTGACTTATACCTTGGGTTATCTAATGTGGAGTGAAAGGAAAATAAATCAAGAGGAATGAAACATGAAATAATTTAAATTACTCCAAATAAAAAATGTGATAAAGGGTGAAAAAGGGATACAATGATAGTAAAGTGTGATTCTTGATCATAACAATGAGGGAAATAGAGGAAAGCATACTAACACAAGTTGTTATGCAAATTTCACTTATCAAAATAAGAAAAAGATAAAGCTGAGATAAGGAACAAGAACTTATAATCATTACTAAACATAATCTAGAAAAAGAATTATAAGATGGTGATTTTATAAGGAATTCTAGGTCCTATCCATGGTCTTACACTACAACTCATAAAAGATAAACCCATTAGGGTGCCAAAAATCATTATAAAAATAAATGAGATAAGAAAAAGATAATATTTGTGAGGAAGGCTAGGTCTTATCCATGGTCTTACATTGTTAATCACAAAAGAGAAACCCAAGGGGTGTCAAAAAGTATTTGTAAAGTGAGAAAAAAAGAGGATAAAAGTACTTCATGAGGAAGACCAAGTCATATCTACATTTTTATGATGCAACTCATGAGAAAAATGGAAACCAAAAGACCAAAAATGAAGGACCAATATTTTTAAAAAGGAGAGGACTACTGCAGAGGTTAAGACCCATGTAAGTATCCTATAAAAAGTGTTAGATATATATCATATAGATAAATTATGAAATAAATGGAATTATTATGTAAAATATTTCTTGAGAAATTGTGCATTGGTTGGTTCTTTGAAAATATGACCTTCATTGGTTTGAAGGTAATAGGTACTTGGACCAAGAATATCTTTGACTAAGGATCCCACCATTTTTTAGTGCATTTACCTTATTTGTCATGAATTTAATATATTTTAATGACAAGATCACTAACATTAAACGTATAAACTTTGACTCATTTTTTATGTTGTTTAGAAATACAAGACTTGTATTGGTGATTGTGTTGTAGAGAAGAAAGATGGTGTTCATCAAGGAGATCAAGAGCATGAAGGTGAGCTTCATGTAATTATTCATTGGGTATGATACCATGAAGATATATATGAAGAGAGAGAATCTTAAATTCTAATGTAAATACTAATTCATAATCATAGGCTAGAGAGAATGATGTTACCCCAATGATAATACATATGTTAGTGTGATAGGTCCAAAGATAAGGATAAAAATGAAGGTGTCATTCCATGTGGGTTTCACAAATTATCTTTTGGAAAATTTTATTAATAATTTTATTGGTGGCTTTAGATTGGCCATTAAATTATGGATTATAGGGTCTGGATAATTTGTGATTGATTTTAAATTTAGCATAGAGTTGTTTGAAATCTTTAGTTTTGAAATTAACACCATTAACTAAAATGATAATATGATGGACACCAAAATGGTATATGATTTGATTAAGGATGAATTTGGATATGGTGATATTGATGATGTTAATGAGGGGCATAAATTCAACCCACTTGATGAAATATTTTGTGGTTTTGATTATAAAGACATGCCCATCTTGAGATCAAAGTAAATTACCTATGAGATCTAATCCCCACATAGAGAATGGCCAAGGAGATTCTATGGTTTGAAACTCAACTAGATAAGAGTGAATAGGTCATCATGAAGCTGAAAAGGAGTACACTTATTAAAAAATTTGATGTCATCCTTTTCAAGAGTGGGCTAAAATTATCCCATATGTAAGCATTTATAAGCTATATCATGTCCACTAGAATTACCACCATGAATGTCCTCATGTGCTTGTTTAAGGAGAATAGGAACCTCATCTTGTATAAGATAATAGATCAAGGTATGTACAACATTATGATAATATAGGATGTTATATCAAAATAAATATTTAAAAGCTTGTTTATGAATGCAAGTCTTTTCATGAGAATCTAGGTTGGGAGGATAAGTTTGGTATTCCAAAAATTGAATGATGTCTTTGTACCATGGGCTTTGTCAAATGGTAATAATTGTAATATGGTAGGTTAATGAATCTTGTGGTTGAATAGAGGATGCATATTTTATTATTTGGATTAAAAAAGTGGGAATAGTCAGAACTTGGTGCAAATGAAAAAGGGATGTTGAAGAAGCAAGGGAATCAAAAATAGAATTTTGATCTCGAGGGATAGGCTAGATGGTGAAAGAAATGAAATATTTAGTGAGATTAGTTTAAATTTGAAGATATTAAATGAGATTCTTGATTTTTAATTGGTAATCACCATTGACTTGGAGAAAAGTTAGTTGGGAATCACCTAAAGCATGTACGTATTAGATATCTAAATCAAGGGAAGCTCTCATGTCTAAGATTAAAGCTTCATATTTTTCCATGTTATTAGTGACATCAAATTTTAGGTGAAAAGATAAAGGGATGATTTTTTCAACAGGTATTATAAGAATACAACCTACCCTGACTCCTTAAATTCATTTAGCACCATCAAAGTGAAGGGTCCAAGTATCTTCATGTAAATTGACATTAATATCAAGAAGTTCTTCGATGACTACTTTTGATTTAGTAGTATTAGGGAGGATAACAATTTCATCAAGATTACTTACTTCAAGATCAACAATGAAGTTATGGAATTAATCTTTGAGAGATATGGCTTGGATAAGACCTTCAATATAGAGAATATTATCAGCAAGAAGACTATCTTGAAGGTGTTTGATAGTGGGCATAGGAATTATGACAAGTTGATTAGCAATGATTTATCCTTTAACAACCTTTTAATTAATAATTTAGAGATCAAATTTTATGAGGACCATCCACTTTCCAATTTATCTCCAGGAAGAAAGGCTTTATAGAAGTGGAAAAGGGGATTGAAATGAATGATAACATAGGTGGTCTATTAAAGCATATAATCTCAAAGTTTTTTAGTTGAAAAATATATGGCGAGGCAATCACATTTAATTTTTGTATAATGTTTCTCATAATCAACGAGGCTTTGGTTGATATAGTAAATTTCATACTTTCTTCAAGTATCATCATATTGGTCAAGCATTTTGCCAACTAATATGGGTGTGGAAGAAGTATATAAGATCCAAGGTTGATCATTTGAAGGAGGATAAAGAGTAGGTGGGTGAAGCAATGATTATTTCATGTTATCAAACGATTTTTGACAAGGGTCTATCCATTCTAAATTAATACCTTTATTAATAAGAGAGTTGATGAAGTGGATGGGGTAAGCCATTCTAGGGATGAATCACCTAATTTCTCCAAGTTTATCAAGATAAATTAAAATGTATAGAATGGATCAAGGGATGAAAATGTTGATAATAGCACTAATATTAGTAGGGTCAACATTGATGCCACAAAGAGAGATTAAGAATCCTAATAGTTTATCAAATGTAACACTAAAGACAAATTTGTAAATATTTAATCTAACTTCATATTTGAGAAGATGGTCGAAGATGATGGCAAGATTAGAAAGATGAGTCTTGTGATATTTAGACTTAGCAATGAGGTCATTCATATAGGTTTCTACAATTTTGTGGATAAGATTATGAAACGTGTGAGTATTGCCTATTGATAAGTGGCTCTAGAATTTTTTAGTTTGAAGGGCATTTTAACATAAAAATAGGTGACCCATTATATGGTGAAAGTGTTTTTATGCTATTCTTCAAGGGCAATGTGAATTTGCTTATATTCTGAGAAACCATCCATAAGAGGTAAAATTTCATAACTAGTTGTGGAATCGACAATGGCATTTATTGAAGGTAGAGGGAAATTATCATTGAGATAAAAAAGTTTCAAATTACAAAAATCAATTCAAATACAAATGACCATGGTAAGAAAAAATTTTGAATAGAGGCTATGCTAGAAACCCATTCAAAGCAATCTACTAGTTTGATAAACTTAGCATTTAGAAGTTTGATAAATTCTTTGTGATGTGAGGTGGAAACTTTGGGTGGAAATTTTCATTGCTTTTGATGCATAGTTTTGGCATTAGGATAAATGATGATATTGTGGACCATAATGCTAGGGTAAATACCAAGCATGTCCTCATAGGACCAGGTGAATATCTCATGATATTTATCATAAAATAAGCTACAGTTATCATTTTTAGTAGGTGAAAGTTCATGATAAATTGTAATTGGTCAAGGGCATGTTGAAGTACCATATTCAATATGAGTAGTTTCTTTGATAAGCATAAAATTTCCATCATATAAGTGGTATGGTACATTTGGTAAAGAATAAATTGGATTAGATATAAGATTGATGCTAGCGATGAATTTTTTGAATCAAGGGGCCTTATTTTTAAATTATTGAGTTTGTGATGTTTTCAAGGAAGTTGAGGTTCTCAAGCATAAAGTAATTAAAGAATAGCTTCATCATTAGGCAAAGTGGGAAGAATACCATCATACTCAACATCTACTTCAAGATCAATAATTCGACTACCATGGAGATCATATTTAGAATGCATCTGATGGACATATGTGGCCTTGGCATCTAATGTAATCTTGAGAGTAGGAGGAGTAGATTGATCAGATGAGATTGGTATGTTGTTAGTGTCATTTATTGGGAAATAATTAGATGTAATGATGGGATTTTTAGGTGGTAGAGGATGTAATAATTTATATAGGATCAGAAGGTATGATTTATTCTACCACCCTAGGAGTATTAAGAAGTAGATAATTAATATGAGATACATGACCTTCAGGATCTAATTCAAAATCCATGGAAATTATATGAACATATTATTTGAAAGAATGTATTTGAGCTAAAGTTTTTTGATAATGTTGAACATCCAAATCTCAAGATTGATCTTGGGTCATGATGTAGTTATCATCATAGGTTGGATAAATGGTACGTGCTTGAGATTTTAAGGGGAGTTTCAGAAGGTGAAATTCTAATGTTATTAAACTTATGTGGAGACATTATTAAAGGATATTGTAATAATTTGGCCACTCCATAGTCATTTTAGGTGAAGGCAACTTCTAGGTAAGAAGGTTCTTGAGCATTAAATGAAAGAGGAAAATTGGTGATCTCATCAATGAGAGGAATAGTGAAATCATGAGGTAATAAAGAAGGAGGAAACCACTTTGATATATATGGAGGTAGCTTAGTAGTGTTGCAAGTATTTTATAAATCATTAGGTTCATCATCGTCAAAATAAACAAGAGTGACCTATAAGTCTAGATTGATGTTGATGAACTCAAGTAAGGGAGCACTGTTGATGGTCAGAATGGTAGGAATGTGATGTTGATATTTTGTATTAGGAAGTTGAATACTCCAAGGGTTAAGATCATCCTCATGTTTATATCATTTTCCATTATGTAAAAAATTGATGCATTGGCTACCATAAGAAGTTATGGCCCTCATTCTATGAGTCCAAGGGTGATCGAGGAGTATGTTATAATATAATGGAAAATCAAGGACCATAAGTTTAGTTCAAACAATTTTAGGTCCGATTATTAGGAGAAGCCAAATACAACTAAGTGTATTTTGATTAATTTTATCAAATTCACAACAGGTGAGGCAGGTTTGCTTGAGATGATCCTTATTATATCCAATTTGTTAGATAAGCCATACAGATGTTACATTAGTATTGAACCCTTCATCAAATAAAAATTTATGGATAAGAGTATTATTAATGGCTATTTCAACTAATATTGGTGGATCATCAGTGTGAAAAAGGATCTCATCATTAATCATGTCTTATTTAATAAATTCAATAGACAATTTGGAAGAAGGACACACAGTTTCAATGGTATGCACATTGTTAGGTTAAGGATCCATAGGGGGTGGTTATTCATCTAGAGAATATGGATCTTTGATTTCTTGTAATAGTTGCATAAGAAACTTGTTATGAATTCAAAGATCCAAACACAATAATGATAATCTACTCTATTAAATTCATTCAAACATAATACAAATATATAGGATAATATATATTATAATAAAGTATTCTATATCCCTATAAAATCTCTCCTCTAAATCTCATATAATAGCACATAAGTGTTATATTGTTGTTACCAACAATATATACAACAAACCAATACAATATCTATTATCATAATATTGTAATATAATAATATTTTTATAGACAAACTAACTAACTAACTATATTTACCTCTTGATAAATATCAAACTATAAATATTCAAACTTACACAATGTGAAAACTAATCCCAACATTCCCCCCCCCCCAACCATATATTTTACATGGTATAATATATCTCTTTTTATTATTGTATCATGCCACCTCCATGTGCTCATGATCTTCTCTACATACATGTGCCATCGCACATCTCTTCTTTCATACTCAGTTTTAATTGGTTTTCTAGGTTCACCAATAATCTTTAAAAATGGTTTTCATAGGTTCACCAATAAAATTTAAAAATGGTTTTCTTAGGTTTACCACTAAACTTAAAATATGGTTTTCTTAGGTTCACCACTAACCTTACAAAATGGTTTTCACAAGTTTACCACTAACCTTAAAAAATGGTTTTCATAGGCTTACCACTAACCTTTCATCATGATTACTATAATAATTTTTAAATCAACATTATCCAATGTAAATATAAAAGGGGTTACATGGGAATATCATTCATAATTGAACAATTATAGCTATTCTTATTTTTCACACATGCTAAAAAATAAATGTAAACCACACCACACTAAAAAAATTGAAATACACACAACTAAAATTAACACACCACACAAAATGTCACCACATAATTGGTGTATCCTCATCATTAGTGACTAATGAGAGGTCACTAAAATACCTCAAACCTCCATGTATCCTCCAAACTCTAATATCTGATACTACTTACTCATGTTATATCTAGATGGAGCTTATTTTCATGTTGCTTTAAATGGAATGGGGTCCCCCATCAATACTAACACAATTGACATTAGGAAATTTCATACAAGTGATAGTGAATCATTTACAATATTAATTTTAGTTTTTACACTTTGACTTTTAATATGCAATATGAATCTTACAAAAAAATAACTCTTTGACACTTTTAAAATTTTGACTAAATTGTGACAATGGACCCAAATAAATAAACACACACCTATTTTATAAAATCTAATTTATACTTATTGATTCTACTAACATTTATACACTAACCAAAACTTATGAGGAAGACTGAACCTCATGACTAAATATTAAAATTTTAAACATATTCTAATTAAAATAATGGACTTAAAAACTTGTAACAAATACGAATTTACTCTAAATGACACATACATTAATGACATTCCTTTTAACCAAGACTTAAATCACCTAATTAAATACTAACCTATTAAAAGAGAAAAACACTTTGACTTGACTTACTACAAAATTGACACCATGGTATGAGTTGTTCGTTCCATGATGGAGAGGCATCAAGCAATCATCCAAGTTTTCAAGAAGAGATTAAGCCACTCAAAATTGGATATTTTTTGATACATCATAACCTACTATATCCATGTGTTGTTCAAGGAAAAATGATTTGGTTTGAGTCACTTCATAGAGGAGTTTTATGGGTTGAAAATTGAGTTTTATTCATTTGCAACTATCCAATTTGTAGATGATAATCTTAGACGACATAAAACATGATGCAAAATAATAAATGCATACCTTGATGTTAGATCTAGCCCAATACATTTGTGAATAGCTATGTCATTTATCAAAAATTGTAATTGAATAAGAAGTTATTAAAATAGTAGGTCACACATTTTATGTCTTGGCATAATTTTATAAGTGCATGATGAAGCCGTAGGACTTGGTGTCTCCTTTAGAATGATGCCCAACACTAGAATTTGTCGCTATGAAGATAGAAATATAAGATAATAAGATCCAAATAGATGCCACCAATTAATCTCATCAAAAACATTTTGAAGACAAAATATTACAAAGTATGGAGAATATAATGGAACTTTGACATAATTCTTCCACCATCAACAAGAATATGATGATTCTAAAACACACTAAAATTTATGTAGCCAAATGTCTTCACTAATGTCATTCAAGAAAAGTCAAAGTTGGAACTATAGATCAATGCAAATATTTTAATGTAGAAGCATTTATAAAATTTCATCTAGTTGGATGTCTAAGCTAAGTATAATAAGTTTAGATTCATATCTATACATATACGAGAATAATAAATTGTGCTCACAATAGAGTCTTGGTGCATTATGCGCACAGAATGCTAAAAGACTAAAAACTAAATACACTAATCTATTTGTTCACATAGTACTATCATCCTCAAGGCCAAAGGCTTGAAATACTACCCCTTAAAAATTAGCATTTATCGTTTACAAGATCTACTCATTCCGATACCATTATTGTGAATTAAAAGATCTAAACACGATAATAATTATCTACTCTATTAAATTCATTCAAACATAATACAAATATTTAGGATAATATTTCTTATAATAACGGATTATCTATCCCTACAAAATCTCTCCTCCAAATCTCCTATATTAGCAAATAGATATTATATTGTTGTTACTAAAAATATATAAAACAAACAAATATAATATCTATTATCATAATATTATTATATAACTATATTCCAATATACAAAATAACTAACTAACTAACTATATTTACCTATTGTTAAATATCACCCTGTAAATACTCAAAATTATACAATGTGAAAACTAATCCCAATAGAACTTTTGATGATAAGGGGAAGTATGAACTAACTCCATAAGTGGAATCTTATAGGGTGTGGAGTTAAGTTTTTTGATAAAGTTACACTGGGATTTATATAAAGGACCAGTGCAAGTTTTAGAAATTAATGTAGATGTTGAAAGAATATAAGTTATTAAGCATTTGGAAGGAAGACATGGTTCCTCATGTGATTTTGAAGCTAAATGAGTGGTTGTAGTATCTTTGAGAATTTATTATTTTAAAAAAGTTTTCTTAGGTTTTGTAACAGGATCTTTGTGAGCTAGTTTATGGTGATAATTAACCTTAGCTATGTTAGCATATTGAGAATTATTGTAATATTTTTCATAGTCAACATCAATGGCATGAACATAATTTTTAGTGTGTTGATTATTATCTATGGAAAAAAAATTTAGTTATTAGAAGAAGCTTGGAAGCTTTGGAAGCTTGTCATTTTTGAAAAGTAGTGTTATACTCTTAATGATGAAGTTTGATCATGGCTTCATGATAGAAGGAATCACTGAGCATGTAAGAGATAAAAAAATTAGGAATCCCTCTACAAGTTTCATGGGAGTGACCAATATTATTGTTGAACCAACAAAATTGGTTAGGGTCATACCATTTAGAAGGATTATTAGGATAAGTAAAAGTTTTAGAGGGTAGTAAGAATTGTTTCATTTATTATACAATTAGTGGTATGTGAGAGAATGGGGGAGTGTTGGATTTGGTAAATCCTTGTTTTTTTTAGGAGTATTTCCCATGATGTTATTGATAGAAGTTTTAAAACATCCTTTAAGGAATTTGGTATTAGGTTCGAATTGCTTCATGAGGAAGTCTTGACATTTAGATTAGTTAAAAGCTTTTTAAGTATTTGGGGAGTAAAATTTCAAACCTTATATTGAAGAAAAGGATTTAAAGAAGATATAAAAAGTTTGAATAAATTATCATAAGTCATGTTTTGGTAAAATTTATGATATAGATTTATATATTTTTATAAAATCATGAGCCAGTTTGGTAGGATAATGCTTACCATTGATGAAATGACTAAGAAAATTTTGAGAAGATCATTATGTTCAAAATATTTAACTAGAGGATTGATTAAATCCTCAAGTTTATCAATGGAATGTTGGGGAATTTGGTTTTACCATTATAATAATCTCTAGTGAAGGTTTTAAATAGAAGTATATTTGTGGTGAAAGTATTAGTTTAGATCCACTCTTTGCAAAGATTGCCAAAGGCTTTAAGAAAGGAAGCAGGGTTTTTAGTCCCATCATATTTGATAGTTAGAGATATATTACCAATATCAATGGACATGATGACTCATTTTGGATATTTTGAATCATTTTTTTATTCATTATAGGTTTAGGTATGGCATTTCTTGAGGAATCTCTAAGAGGTGGATGAATAAAATTTGGATTGGCTTAAGGATTGAGAACCAAAGGTTAATTAGCCATATTGATAAAATGACATTGTAATTGAATCATTTTAGAGGTGTTAGAATTTTTCATTATGTTTATTTTTTGTATGACTTATGTAATAAGTTGAGTCATATCAATTGGTGGGTTGGTTTTTGTAGGAGAACTTCTCAAATTGGTATTATGGGGAGGGTTATGGAAGGTGGATTACTAGTGGGATTTTTAGATAGACTTGTGTTAATTACTCCCACATTATGTTGAAAATATTAAAGATGATAATTGTCTTGATAGGTACAAAAAGTATCAGATCTACCCACTTCATCTTGAGGTGTGATTTGAACCATGTTACAATCCACAGATGAAGGAGGGGAAGAGGTGATCCAATAGTGAGGGTTATCTTGGGAGGAAAAAAGAGGGAGAAATGAATATCCCAAATAGTTTCTAAATGGATTTAGGTTATCCAAGAAGATTCTAATATGGGACTTCATGATGAATTTTTAAAATGAATTGAATGCTAAGGAAAGAGAAATAGAGAACTAAGTCAAATAGACAGGATAATAGTAAGAGTACAGAGTCAATTAGGTTGACCTAATAATATAAAATGGGAAAAACATAGTTTGATAAGGTTATAGAGTCGACCAAGTCAACCTAGTACTATAACTTGACTAGTAAAAAGTGATATAGAGTTGATCAGGTTAAATTAGTATTATAGGTAAGAAGAATAATAGTTTGTAAGAGACTATGTTGATTAGAATGATAATGTACTAAAAATAGGGAATGATTTTGCAATGTACTTGAAATAATAAGTGAAAGTAAACACACAATGAATTGGTTCAATGAGAATGATTCAATTGAGGCACATAACACAAAACCTTGCACCAATGCTGACCAATGTAAGTTTTTACAATACAACATACAATGAGCAAAAAGCAAGAAATCAACTGAGAAGAAAATGCTAACTAAGTGGTCATCCTAAATTTTTTCATTATTATAAACTATTGTTTTAAGCATGATAGGGAAGCTGGTTGAAGGTAGGGAATTAGAAAGCAATCTTTAGATGGTTTTTAGGATGTGTAGGCTGAAAGGGATCTATGTTGGTAATAGTATTATCTTGGTATTGGGGCCTACCCCCTCACTTCACAATCCCATAGTGATAAGGGTGTTGGGTGATTTTCCAATATATACCATTAACCACATGTTTATACTTGGCCAAAAAACCAAGTCAGCTTCTCCCATGGTGATGAAATTTAAATAGGTAGGCCTTAGATAGATAAATGTTTAAATGAATTTTGAAATTATGTGATTTGGTAGTGTGTGCAAAAAAGATAAAAATAGTGAAACTAAATAGTATACTGAAAAACCATCTAATTAGAGTATGTGATCTACTCTAAACATGAAAACAACTGAAAGTATAAGTGTGAATTCATTACTAGCATATAGTTGTTAATTCCCAACATAAACATAGTATAGAGTCAGTTCAAATGATAGTATATGCAAACATTATAGAACATAGTCGATAGGGTTGTTACTGTACTACAAAATCAAGAGTCCTTAAGGACTAAATTGACCAGGTCAACCTAGTCTTTTAGATAGAAGATAGAATACATAACTAGGTTGACCAAGTCAACCTAGCTTGTTGTATGATTACAGTTTTAAAGACTGAAAACTTTGAAAAATAAAATTGCAAGGAAGAAATGAATTGAAAAATAGAGAAATAAAAGAACCTTGGTGGGTTGGAATATGTTGAGAACTGTGAAATTTATGTTTAAGTGCCTTAAATATTGCTTGCAAGTTCTACTAAAAATGTCGATTGGGTCAACCTAGATCTATAATTCCATATTTGCTAAAGCTTGTTAAGATTACTATAATGGCTTGGTTGACCTAGTTTTTTATCTATAAGTTGACTTGATACTAAGTCAACTTTAATGACTTAGTTTGCAATTTTGGAGCTAAATAAGAGACTAAGTTAACCTATTCGACATAGTCTACTATCTATAACTAAATAAGAGTATTATGTTGATATGTGTGATCTAATAACCTATATATGATGAAGACCTAAACAAAAATAATAGATTTTTTTTAATATGAATATATGTTAAACCTGTGCATAGAGGTTAGAAACTATACTAGCTTGGCCAACCTAGTATTACAAATATATAAAAATAATAAATAAAATGATAGAAATGAAAATGTGAAAAAACTTTCAAGGGTTATATTCACATTGGTTTCACCAAAATGTATGTAATTAAAAATTCATTAGATCCAAAAATCAATCCTATCTAAGAGAAGATGGATCATACTTACACTTCTGATTGAGGATACATTAGATAATTAGGAACATGACTAATACAAATCCACTAGACCCAATTAGGGGACCTATTATAAAAAATAAATCACTAAAGAGGGTTATAAATCCTATAATCAATTAAAATCACACCATAACCCTAACTAAGTCCTATGTTTTCATATTCACTATACTAATAACAAGTAAATCAAAAACATCTAATCTATTTCTCACCAAAGCTTGTGGCACAAAGTGGGGGTAATAAATAAAAAAATTAAAGATACATAAGAGAATCCTAATTGAGATATTTTAGGTAAAACCCTAATGCATGGAGAAAAATACTAATATTATTCAAAAACCATTACTTATGCTACTTGTATCTACCAAAAAGAGGAGAAAAGTTAGAGATACTTACTTGGAGGATGAATTCATAGAGACTCAATCTCTCCCTTGGATAAAGGTGCTTTGTAATGTGTTTTATGGTTTGTAAGGATCATTAAGAAAGGCCAAAACATCTAAGACTTCTCTAAAAGACTAGATTATTTTCCAAGTAGAAACCCTAAGTTAAGACTCCTTAAGTAGAATGGTGGAATAACATATTGTAAACAAGAACAAATGAATAATAAATATTGATGTCTCTATAATAATGGAAAAATGTATGTGTTTATATAGGTATATATAACCCTAAACCCTTACCTAAATTTTTAGCTCGCAGGGTCAACCCAATCGACCTAGTATCATTATTAACAAAAACTCACTAGGTCATAGGCTAGGTTGGCCAACGGCCGACCTAGACCCTAAGTAAGTTTTGCCAATATGAGTACAAGGTCAACCTAGTAAACCTAGGCATGTAAAATATAAACATAGGTTTTAAGTTAGGAAAAAGGGTACTAAAGGTGGTAAAACACTAGAGGATTGTGCAAAAGAAGAGACAAATCTTAGGGGAATGTTTTTAGGAGCTGATTGAGTTGGTAATAAGTGGAAATAAGGGGAAATAATCCTAAAAATCACTAGTTATCAACCCACACATTTTTTTGGTGCACCTCTTAGGGCATGCACTCAGAGAGATTGAGACTTGATAGGTTTTTGTAAGATAGAAAACAACAATATTTGATATATGTTGAAAATATTATGTGTATACACAAACTAGCAAAGTGATGAGAAATAAATGATTTCCAAATTTTATATAATCAATATGAAAAGATAATGATGATATATATTCTCAAATATAGTAGAATGATGGGGTGACAAGAATATAAAAGATAATTTGAAGCTGACAAAGTGATAGATGCTATCAATATGACAATATAAGAGGGTAAAAATGTTTAGATGAAAATAAAGGTTTAGGGATAATATAAGGTAAAGGGGATAGATATAATAAATTAGATAAATAACTTATTCAAGGTATGGAAGGGAAATAATGATGTGGTATGGGACTTGAAATATAAAGTATGGATGAGTAAAGAGGTAGTTTTAGTGTTATATATGAAGGATACTAAGGAAAGATTTATAGGTAAAATGGGTGAGATGAATTTAGGTTTGATAGTGGGATTATGGGTTATGAAAATGATTAGATAGGAAATGTGTTTGGTTGTTTCAATATGGATTGTTTTTTGTTTATTATAGGATTGTATAATTAATATGGGTCTTAACAACACAAATAAATCAATCAATACACACACTTAATGCTAGTGATTTACATTAGTGTGTACTTGACACCTAACCCACTGAATTTATTGCTAAGAGTGGTGATAGATTCATCTCCCAACCCTAACTCAAAGTCCAATCATGGTGAATGATCTTGAGGGATGATACTATCCCTTGCCCTGGATGTATGTTGATACTAAGAGCTCTTATAATAGGTTTACATATGATCACTATGGGACTCCTTGATATACATTAGGTATGGTGGGGACCAATTACATGTAAGGTGTTGTCTAACCACTTTTCATATTAGATCCTAAACACCCCTCACTCCACAAACCCCTTCATGGGGAATTTTTATTTAGTTCCCAATGATAGTTATCCATGATATTTATACTCTACTAGAATATAGAGTGTGGTCTTATATGCATTGGTGAAATTCATGGTCACAAACCCCATAAGACTATGGTAAGTGCATTGGGATAAATTCCACATCACATTTTACCCTAAAAATAAAAATGGGTAAAGTTTATCGGTTGTTTTTATCCTCCAAGAATCACCACTAAGGATGTAAGGAAGAGAGAAAACATAGCCTTAGCATTTGAGATACAAATAAGAAACCAAAAAAGATTGATTTATCATTTAATTAAGTGTCATTAAAATTTAAGATAAACAAGTAATCAAAATATCCCAAAATAAATATTTTAACCACTTATTGGACTAACCAACCTGCACGTCAAAGAGATTAGTAGATTGATAATTTTGGCCTTCGACCAATCATCATGTCAAGCAAAGAAGCTAGTAGTTTTAGTTTTGGCAATCTTTAAAGGGTAGAAAATGATAAACAAGTTGTTATTCAAGACCAAAATTTTATCAGAACAAAACCATGTTTTCACATGCCAAAGCCACTTCTAATATTTATAAAACCACTTAACATGTTAATTATTAGTAGTAATTTTGTCAAAATATAGAGAATTATACCTGAAAAAAATAACTAATCAAATTCACAAAGATGGTATTCTTCTCAATGAAGTCACTTGTTGAAAATTTAAATTAATTTATTTGTAAACACTTGCATATAATAGAAATAGACATAAGATAAACAAACAATATATAAATAGACACCAAACACTGATTAAAATAACAATTATAGAGTATCAATGATTGGTTAGTGATCAAAATTAAAAAATACTCCAAAGTAAAGTTAAAAAACAAAACCACTTCTACGTATACAAATCCATGTATTGGGTCAACAAATCCATGTTTTACACTTTATAATAATAACAATTTTGTTTAAACATATAAAAAAAAGTTTGATTATTTATAGAAAGATAAGAATAAGTTTATAAAGATAAATAAGTTATTTTTTGATAGCTAAAGTAGTTATTTACTATATGACACAGATTAAAGTCCTTTTATAAACTTGCATAGAACCAAAAAAAGAACTAATTAGTAGGGAAACAAATCCATGTGTCAATTCGACAAAATTGCTAGTTTCAAAACTTGTGAAGTAGTAACTTTGTACAACCATTTTACAACTAATATGAAATCATGACTTGGGGTAACAAAATCATTTATTTACTCTAAAAATTTGATTATTGTGATGACATAAAATTAGTAGTTATGTAAATATACTAAATATAAATGTTTAATTAAAAAATCATAACTTCCATAAACAAAATCACTTTTATAGTTAACAATTTCTTTACTTTCAAAATTATGTATTAGTAAATTTGTTGTAATTAAAAATAACTAACAAAATATAAGTATGATTAATGTTTTAAGAATCTATTCATATATAAAACCATGGTTGTTAGTATGGAAACTAGATTAGACAAAATTGTGGCTACTTATGCTGAAACTACTTGTATTGTTGTAGGTGAAAGTTTTAGTGAAAACTTGGATTTTGAATAGCCTATTCTTCTCCAAAGGACACCTATACACATATTGAATATCAAAATCACTCAAAAAAAAAACAATTTATATGGATTCTAAGGTATAACCTTGAAATATTCATAGTTATTTTGTTCCTTCCCCTAATTATACCTTTAGTGAATTTTCTTATTGATGCCTTGATGATGCCCCTTGTATGTTTTGCCTAATTTCACTTTGTACACTATATACAAACCAAATCCAAAACGTGGGTAAGTGATGGGATGGGTTATGAGTGAGATGGTATGGACGGAATATGTGGTAGGAGTGGTGAAAAGGGTGTCCTAAAGTATTCTAGGTGATCTATAGATGGAGGGTTTTCACAAGTGACATTGAGAACCCAATTTTCATCACTATGCTTATCTAAGGTACCAAGAACTTTGGTTTTCACCATTGGATGATTTTTTTAGTAAGACTATATATATTAATGTACATGGATGAACTATAAGCATTTAAACCTAGGTATAGAACCTTTTCATATGCATGACGTTCATTGGTTCATCCAATTCTTATCCCTCTTGAGTGGCTAACTTATATACCCTATATCCTAATTTGGCCACTATGACTTAAGGTCCTAACTAGTTAGGCTCAAATTTGCCTTTATTTTCCCATTATACATCAATATTCTTCTAATTCTCTTTTAGGACCAAATCACTAATACCATATTCACAAGGTCAGACCTTATTATTATATTGATTTCGTAATTTGTTTTTATATGATCTTAGATGATCTAAATCATGTTGATGAATTTAATATAAAAGTTTTAGTTCTTAAAATTAGGCAATCCTATATGAGTCCTTAATAATAATTCCTAAAATTTAAATTTATAATGATGGGAGCTCAACCTTAATTATTAAGATGGATTTAGTGTCAAAGACAATATAATATGGAGTATCACTGGTAGAATTTTGAACACTAGTATGATAGGATCATAGTGTAGGATAAAGCTAGAGATGCCAATTATAGATGACATCATTGATTATATTGAGGAGATATTTATTCATCACTTTAGCTTGACCATTACATTTTAGGTAGTATAGTGTTGAAATTTTATGTTGGATGTGATATTTTCAACATAAAGCCTTAAAATCTTAATTTTTAAAGGATGTGCCATTGTTTGATATAATGAAGGTAGGAACTTCATATTGATAAATGATGTGATTAAGGATGAATTTATAAATTTGTTTACTAGTGACATAAATGAATGACATGGCTTCCACCCACTTAATAAAATACTTGATGATAGTAATAATGAACTTATGGTTGTTAGAGGATGTGGGATTAATCATGAAAATGAAGTCAAATCCCTAAGTATAAAAATGCCATGGACTATGAGATGGAGCATGTAGTAGATCTCTATGCTTTTGGTAAGCTAGACATTTTCTCACATATTGACAAGCATCATGGTCCATGGTAGGCCAGTAATAGCCAATATAAAGTTTTTTTTTAATCTAGGACCATCATACTAGTATGACCCCCAAAAATGTCATCATGGACCTTCTTGATTACTGAAGGAGCTTATTTTGAGTTTAGAAATATTAACAAGTTTTTATCACAGAACCATTGATAGAGTGTGCTTTTAAAGATAATGTAGCAAGAATATTTTTGGATGAAATCCTTACAATAGTGATTATTAAGGTGGGGTGGAAGGATGTTATGATGGAAATAGGCATATATATCTTGATACCAAGGGGATTGGGATTTGTGATATCACATATATTTTATGATATATGAGTTTAATGGGATGGTAATAAGATTTTCTCTAATAATGTGGGTTTGACATGTGTCTAGAATAATTTCTAAAAATGATCCAATAGTAGCCATCACATCTATAGGTTTGTTATTTCCCCTAGGAACTTAATGAAAGGATACTGACTTAAATTTTATTTTTAAAGTGTCACCCATTTTATTGTATGGAAATAATTTATGATCCTTTATCTATAATTCATTATTAACTCATTTTATTATGAGTTATGAATCCCCAAAAACTTGGAGTTCATGATATTTCATTGAATATATAATAAAAGATATGGGATTAATGCTTCATATTCTATAATTTTATTTGTAGATGAAATGCAATTCTAAATAGTAAGGAATGAAGTGTCTTTGAGGAGTAATGATGAGTATTTTGGATCTAGAACCATGATTAGTGAACAAAATATAACTCTTAAGATGGTGATTCTTTAGTTACCAAGATTGATTCATCAAGGAAAACTATTATTAATGGTGTTAAATCAAGTAAAGGATATTTTGCTAACTAATCTTCTAATACTTGACCTTTGATAGCCTTTTGGTTCATGTTTTATTGATTTATGAAATTATGTGTTTAATTCCTAAATAATAAATGGGTCTGAGCAATGTAAATTAGTGAATAATATTCTTTAATTAACCTACTAATTTGTGTAAATAGATAATGTTTTTTCCTTTTCTAAATATATTAATAACTGAGAAAAAATAGAACTTAGCTTATTTTGGTTGATCCAAATTTGGACAGGGCTTGATATTGGAGGAGTAAGACTAGAAAATAGTCTGGAATAGCATCCTGAACTTTATTTCTGGGTTAGATAAGAGTGCTAAATGTAGACACCCTACTATTCAACACTATAGTCCTATTTTGGTGTTGTTGTCTTAAGGTTGAAAGATTTTTAGGTTCTATTTAGTAGGCTTGTGTTACCTTATCTATGGATTTTTGAGGCCTAAAAGCCTGTGGAGATCACTATGTGTCTAATTTGGTATTCAAACCCCTTAAAATCTCTTTGTGCTTAAACTTGAGTGGAAACTTGGAAAATAAAGAGAAGGGGTTAGTGTGTAAAGGATTTGTTGGATGCACTTCACACCCTATCGATGGGCATACTACCTACATACCAATACTCCGAGGAGGGATCAAGCTAATATAGTTCTCCCATTGAATTTATTGGTGAAATTATGCATAAAAATATGAAAAAATGTGAAATTGGGTATACTTGAGATGGCTAGGGACTAGTCTGAAGACTTGGTTTAGCTTGAAAGTGTATAGGTTGGTTATATGTAGGGAATAGGGAAGATTGCTCGAGTGTTCTTGCTTGTATTCTTGCTTGCCTGAATGATATTTTCCAACCCCTTCTAAATGAGATTTGAATGGGTTTATATATGAAACTATTGATCATGGGTTAGATTTATTCACATTAGGCTAACAAAGAAAAGGATAAGGATTAGAATAATCTAACCATTGGGGATCAAAATGCACTTGGACAACAACACCAAAAAGGGGACACCAAAGGGTCTAGTGCTATAGTCTAAGTTGGGCACTATTATCCTAGAGACATAAGTTTTTTGGGTTTTGTTTATTGTCCTTGTGTGAACCTGACTATAAAATTTTAGATGTTGGATGTTTATGGATGACTAGGAATAAGTAAAAATGTGTCTAGAAGGGTCATGAGAGCAAGCAAGAGGGAACTATGGATGGGTGTCATTATCCATGCTCAAGTTACCAATTTTTTCATTTTATGACTACAATTCACATATTTAATATAAAATTAACTTATGAGAATAATTCATGTGGCCATTATACTATTGAGATCTGATCTACAGAGTAGGTATTTAAGTGGATCAATTTTTTCAATGAGCTTAACTTGATTATTGAGCATATAATTCTTAAACTTTTGGGAAGTAAAGACAATTTATAGGCATGCCTTTTACATTAGAGTGTAATTAAATCTCATAAGAGACAAGAGTCTTACTAAGACAATATATAGCTCTTTCTCTTCCATTTTAATTATGTTATGCTAGGAGAGCTCCTAGAGCATGTGGCATAGTTGAAATATAAAGGAACAAAGGCTTTCTAGTTATTAGTGATGCATGTACTCAAGGTTTTAATAGATATTGTTTCATATAATTAAATGATTTATGATATTTTGGACTCCAATTAAATTGGGCTCCTTTTTTTCAGAACATGAGAGATTGGTTGACACTTATCTGCTAGCTAGGAAATGAATCAATGTATTGCTTGCAATCTACCTTGTATGCTACATAATTACTCGAGGTTTTTGGGTGGAGGAATCTTAGTGATTGATTTGACCTTTTTTAGATCTAATTCAATGCCCTGATGGGAAAATATAGACTCCAATATTTCTCCAAATATTACTCTAAATACACACTTTTTATGATTCACCTTGAACTTATATTCTCTTAATCTTTCAAATATTTTTATCAACACTATCATATGTTTAGCTCTTGTTTTTGACTTTCCTAAAATATCGTCAATGTAGTATTCTATTATGTCATGCATCATATCATGGAAAATAATAGTCATGGATCTTTGGTAAATATAGCCCATGTTTTTTAGTTCAAATGGAATTACACGATAATAGAAAGTTCCCTAGGGAGTATTAATGGTAGTTTTGTGTTGATATTTTGGCATAATTTTGATCAGATTATAACTAGATAATCCATCCATGAGATATAGGATTTTTTAACTAGTTGTATAATCTATGATCATGTTTATATTTGGGATCAAAAAGTGACCTTTGTGCAAAGCCTTATTAATGTCTTGGTACTCAATGTAAATGCAAACTCCTCCATTTGGATTCCCAACAAGTACAATATTAAAAATATAATCATAATAAGTAATTGGATGGATGAATCTTGCTTCTAATAAATTTTAGAGATCTTCTTTGATTATCAAATCCACCTTAGGTTGAATCTTATGAAGCTTTTATTGTACAAGTTTGGTGTTAGGATGAACAAATAAGTGATGCACAAGCAAGGTTGGGTCTAGATCTGACATGTTGGCATAACACCAGGAAAAGATGTCTATGAATTATATAAGAAGAGTTATAATAGACTATATTTCTTATAGTGGAAGACTTACCCCACTTTTAACTATCTTAGGATCCTCCTTAGCACTAATGTTGAATTCAATGGCTTATTCTACTAAGGAGGGAGATTGATTCATTAAATATGCAAATAGAGGAGGGAAATGATACTCCTCAAATGATTATAAAATTTCATGAATCTATTCAAATAGCTCATCATACGCGTTTTACTCTTTAGGACTAAGAAAATCACAAGATGAAAAATCAAGAATTTATTTTGATGCAAAAGGCAAGCCATTTAGATATTTATTTGATTTAATATGATTTAATGACTAGTCTTGTTATCCAAAAGAGGTATAATCATCCAAATTGATCTTAAACCCTTTATTATGGTCACTAGATGGCATATGGTCTTGAACCCCCATATATTCAGCCATGGCTTCATCATTTTCAAAAATATCTAAAGAGTGTTCATTATGTTGATCCTAGTTAAAGAGGAAAGGGTGATGAAGTTCTAGGTTAATGGTGAATATTGAGGTTTTAGTGAAGAGGATTGTGGTAGTAAGATCTCCAAAAATACTATGGATGAAACTTATTTTTATGTCCTTATAAGTTAAATATTCCTTAAAAATTGAATAAGTATATAAGATAACACTAGAGGAATAATTGATTAGATGAAATTTGTCCTTGGTTTCATAGTGTACAATTTTTCATATGATCATGTTTTTGGAAAGGGTCTTGATACATCCATGATTGATGATTTTTAGGAAAAAGTCTCCTTTCATTCTACTTCTATTTCACCTTTCTCAATTATATATTAGATATAATTTATTAGATACATGTATCTTTTAGTATCATTCCCCTTGAAACAATGGTAATGGCAAAATTAATTTTATTTAAGCCAATCAAGTTATGGTTTGTTTTATTTTAGATGCTTAATTTCTAGTAAGGTGATCATATTTTTAGCTATTGATTTTCTTAAAACATCTTCTATTTTTTTGCCCAAATTTGTATAATTTCATCTTCCAGTAGAAACCTTAGGATTTCCTCTTGGTAAAATAACACTAGATGTGTTTTGTGAATTGGATAATGAGAATGAAATTGCTAGAGTAAAAGTAAAGTATATAACTAAGTGTGTACAACACATTTTACCTTTGGTAGGAAGATAAAATTATGTAGGTCAGTCAAATAAAAAATGCAAAAAAATTATATTATTCGATGCCCATAAATTAAAATTTGATATATAAACTTACAATGTGAAATTTAAAGAGTAAGGAAGGAGTACACCTATGTGTTAGTAAAAACTATATTTCCATTACACCTTATTAGATATGATGCTTCCTTGTTGAAGAATTGAATAAAATTGATTCCACTAAAGCACATGGAAATTAGTTCTTATTATTGACCCATGGATAAATTAGGATTATCAAACCTCAATTTTTTTTAACTATGAAATCCCTTAGGTCGGGAAGACAACATGCCCAAACCCTCATAAATTTGGGAAAAAGTATGTGATGTGCTAACTCAAATAGTTACTCATATATAATAAATATGGGAACCATAAGATGGGTTCACTGGAAGTAATTCCATGGATATTACTCATATATAAATATTAATGTACATTACCTTAAAAAAAAATTAATTAGATATTTTATAATATGGGTTTAGGGTCCCATTCCCTTACAAAAGATACCAAAATATATATAGGAAGTAGCAACAAGATAAAAAGATACAAAACCTAAAAACCAACTAGATATATTACCTATAAAAATGAATCAACCATTGCAAATGAATTTATAGATTCAAGGTCAATTTCTAATTAGTGTGGATTGAAAAAGTGTTTATAAATAAACAAATGTAATAGTGCTTACTACAAAATGTGTAAATGTGCATAAATCAATATCCTCCACATTTCCAATTGTAAACGATTAGAGTATGTATGTGCATGAACTAGTATCATGCCTCATGAATATGAAAGTATGTATATGTATATGAACTAGTATCATAACCCCTAAATTTGTATCAAATGATATAAAATGTTATCCATCTATATGATAAATTTGAGAATTGGTATCTCAAATGTATGTAAATTTTAAAAACCTATAATTTATGTTCCTATAAAATGTGTACATATGTCCATGCATATAATCTCAAGTGTTTATGAATCTATACTAAAGTATTTATAAATTAAGTGCATATGAATAACATATAACCCCATAATATGTATTGATGTGATAATATGTATCATGTAGCTAAAATCATATAATATATAAACCATTATGAATATTTTTAATATGTACTCTAATGACAAATTCTATTTTTTCATGGATGCTTATGTCTATATAACAAACCCAATGTAATACCCCACTTTTCAAATGAGGGTTGTTTCCTATAAGTTACTCATCTAAAAATATAAGTTAATTGTATCATATCATGTATGAATATAACATAATATATATCCATGTAAACATGTGGAGAGTATGTCATCATATTATATTATATGTAAATTAAGCAATGTATGCATCATATGTAATTTAGGGCATATGAGTGTCATGTCTAGATAGTGTATAAATGAATCACATAGTAGTAACCATCACTAAAAATATAAATGAATTAGAATGTGCAGTAAAATTGCATGATATACATCATGGCACCACCCAATATCAAAAATATCAACAAGATCAAGAGTTTGTGTCACACATAAGACCAAATGCCACATACAAGATACATGAATATTTCATAATAAATAAGGATAAGGGAAATTTTGTGGTATGATATTTCACCCTTGTGGAGGATTTATTGAGGCTCCCCCACTCCCAATATCAATATGGGAACAACCCCAAGCTATGGGTAACATATGATGGGGTTGAACCTCTAGATAAGGTCAGCTTCCTTTTGCTGGATCACCTAAACTAATGCTACTATAAGGAAAAGGGTTAGAAAGGGAGAAAGGTATCCTAATAATTTCAACCAAGTGATGCACCAAATAAAAATGGGAAACTCTTGTAATCTTGAACCCACACTAGATCAACACAAGACAATGCTAGTTCACATAACCTCACAATCTAGTTCAGTGCATAAGTGTTTTATGGACTAGGTTCATGCAAAACACTAATCCAGACTTGAAATAGCTTGAAAACACGTTAAAGGAGGTCATAAAGGAGGAAAATTGATGAGTAATATTATCCTTGACTATGCCATCATGTACAACTCACTCAACATAGATCCAAGGCAAGAGATAAGTAAAGAAAGTCTTTAATTGCATCAAGGGGTTAATTTTATAAATTCTTGACAGGATTTAGCCTAACAAAAATGAGCATATTTTTTCATATCTCAAAGAGTCCCCTACTCTTCAAAATCAAAGAATCTTTGTGGGAATCCAAAATCAGAGAGAGAGAGAGAGTTTACAAATGGAAATAATGGATGATATAGAGAAAGGGAGAAGAGAGAAGAGGGAGAACATTAACCAAGAATAATCAATGATCTTCCATATTTTGATGAATGATCCAACACACTTAATCCAATCTAGACTAGCCCTTCATCAATAAGTTAACTAAGAAAGGAAAATCCTTAAAGGATCCGAGAAGAATAAAATGCTCTAATTGCACTCTCTAATCCCAAAAATTGCTCCTTGATCTTCTATGCCACCTTCCACTTGGCTTCATTATGAGGACAAAGTACTCATATCCATGGACTTGATAGAGCCATGGTTAAGTCTACTTTTAGTGACTGAATGTACCTATTTGTTGAAGCTATGACTATGTCAATAAATGAGACATTTATCCATAATTACATATTTACCCCTACTTTAAAATCTGAGCCCATGTCTACTATATATGAAAAATAATCCCATTTATTGTTTTTATTATAGTCTTAATGTCGATAAAATGAAGCTTGCCAGGTGTTTGACCTCATTTTGACAACAATCTACCACCCTTTTATCTATATTAGGTCTAAAATACCTATTTTACCTCCATTGATCTCTAATGGTGATGCTAAATCTCTAAAATATCCATTCTGGTTCAACCTGGATCATCTTCAAACTTGGCTCCTATGCATTTGCTTTCTTGGGTCAAAAATAGATCTTTCAACCTCCAAAAAAAGTTTCTTTTTCTCACCTTTGTCCACTAGTCATCAACCTATTGATTCAATACTATCAAATTTAGACACTTGGTGGCCTCATGCTTGATTTTATCTTTATTGAATTTTTAACCTCGCTCCTACCATTGATCTTTCTCTATACGAATGAACATGAGCCATAGATATTTTGATATTTTAATGCACTTAAGACACTTATCACCCCTGCATTTTATTTTAGGATCCACTGACCTTTTCACCCATCACTTACTATTGACATGTTTTTGTATAGCTTAAATGTATTCTATTGATTCATCTAGTAGTTACCATGGTAATGAGACTTGGTAACTAAGCATTTATCTTTGAGATTCACTAAATTATTAACCTCTCACTCACCATTTATTTTCTTTCGTATGATGGATCATGCACCATTGATCTATTTATGCCCATTGGCCTTGTCAATTGATGCATACTATTAGATCTTCATTTGATCACCCAAGATCTTATCACTTATCAGCCACATGTTCATCCTTAAGAACTTTTGAATCTAAATGACTATTTTATGAGGCTTAAACTTGATGTTTTCATGCATTTCTTATTCTAATTTTTCATCTTTGCATACCTATATCTTGAGATATCAAGCTCATCAAGATAAAAAATTAGTAGAGCATGATTTAGGCATGAATAAATTCATGTTCATGTATTAATTTAGCTCTGGTCAACCTCCCAAGTGCATATATCAAATTTTTAACCATACCTATCCATTTGTCTCTACATGATATGTTTGATAGTCTATCTCCTTAAGATCACCAAATTCACACTTTAAGCATGATTAAAGTATTTCAAAATCTTGTAAATGAAAAGTGATCTTCTCCTGGAGTCTATCTAGTCCTTCTAATTATAGATCATTATTCAACCCAAACTCTACTCAATTGTTTAAACAATATTTAGTCAAGAATTCTTATGTGGGCCAAAATTGTCCAACATCTTTGACAACTCAATTGGGAAGCATGCATGTTATACTTGAGAACCTAGACTAGTTACCTTGTTTGATCCATTGGGCATTGAGTCATAAACTAATCTAAATTGAGTAAGGTTGTCCCTTTCTTGGAAACCCTCTCTTGAAGTAACAAGGACCAAAAATAAATAAAACAAAATAAAGTGCCCAAGGAACTTATGAAAAATAAAACACACAACAAAAAATGAAACTAACCTAAAAAAAGCAAGGGAAACTAACCTACTAAACAAATGTGCACACACACACTTAGAGAAAATCATGAAATCTACTCTAATAGTTATAATATTATACAAAAATTTACAAGCACCTTCCCCTGGGTCAAATGGGAAACCTTTAATATCATTCACTTGTAACAAACTAAGATGAAAAATACATTACTTTGGAGGTACCAAAATTGGTGAACCAATCGGTTTGATGGCCAATCCCTTTGATACTCTCTAAAACAAATGAAATGGAATAAATATGTCTCTAATGTAGACATACTAGTATAGTTCTTCCAAGCTTGGTTCATGTTAGACTATAGGAGCACTTTCTTGATGTTTCTCATCACTCTAAGGAAAGCCTTGCATGAAGACTTCATTTAGGCTCTTGGAAGCAATTGTAATTAGTTCACTTGGTGGCTCAAAAATACCATATTCTTCCACCTTTTCCTTGTTTAAATTAAGATTTATCATGCTTATAAAAGCATAATCATAATGTTTTGGAGGAAGGACATGTCTTTTATCCTATTCAAACTCTTTGGTTATGGAATTGAACCCCTACCATAACTCTTTAGGATCTTCACTAGTATGTTCATTAAATTGCATTACTTGAGAACTTGAGATGTTTCCTTCATAAACCTCACTAAATATTTCATATTGTTTTTCAACTACAAATGAAGGTTGATTTGACCATATAAGGTCGAAAACATCATACCTATCTTGCTCAAGATTTGATTTGATTTCCTCTAGCTTCAACATATTAGGGCTATCCTTAACTGATACCTCATCTTGAAGTGGACCAACCTCAGACACCTAGTTTTGATCCTCTTCTTCATCTATGTAGAATGGACCTTTAGTAATCTATTCAAGTTCTACCCCATGTTTAGCTTGAAGATTGTCTTCTTCAAGCAAGTTTACTATATTAAGCTTCTCTATTTCACTCAAGAAATATGAGCACAAATTTTCCCATTGATCTTCTAAGTCACTTGATCTTCCCTTGACCTCCATAATAGGTTCATGAAGGTTGTCCTCTTGATTTTCATCAATATACTATAACTTGAAAATTGAAACATGCTCTTCCCTACGAAGTGGCTTGCCTATCATTGTTTCCTCTTCATAGACACTTGCATTTTTCTCCTACGGCTCAATTATGACTTCAATATCCTCCTCTATCCTTTGTAAAATATGTTATTTTTCCAAGAGGGATATGGTAGGAGGGTGAATAAGTTCACCTTGATTGCAGCTTAGGGGAGTGTCCTTACAATGAAGGATTTTGAATGGATTCTTTTGTGGCTCTTAAACTAGTGCTTAGACCTCCACAACCAACACCTCCTCATTATTTATGACCTTATAATCTAATTTCCATGATGGAAATGGGTATGAAATAGACACTTTTTCTTCCTTTTGAATGGTTATAGGAGAGGGTGGTCTCACAAGTGAGGACATGACATAGCTAAGGTCAAATGTGTTGGGAAAAATCCATGATGAAATGGCTTCATGCTCTTGAGTTAATGGGTGTAAGGGTAGGAGATGGAAAATTAATTCACTTGGGTTTGACATACTCTTTCTTCCACTGCTCAAACACTTTTTCAATACATAATACCCACCCTTTCAATTCTTTTTTCTTAGCTTGTGGATAATTATATTCCTAAATTAGGGCCCACATATTCCAAAACTCTTGCAAGAGGATATTTATCCCATCCATGTCATGAATACGGAATTCTTGTCCATGTTTAACCCCCTCATTGATTTTCATGGTTGTTTTACCTTGGTCTAGTATTTCCTCTCTGAGTTTTGACAAGGATGGACTTTGACAAGTTGACTAGGGGGATGATCAAGAAATTAAAAAGGCTGAGATTGAGGATATTGGAGGGGATAGGACACATAAAAATAATCTAAATAAGTTTTTTGATATTCATAAGATATCAACATACTTTCTGTATTCTAGATCATGTTTCTCATCATTACTATGTCCTCATTCCTACAAGATGACCATTGTTCACCCTCATAAACTGACCATATTTTATTAACCAATTGAATATTAATCCTTTCCTCTTGTATAATATGGATAGGGGTGACTATATAAAAAAAATCCCATACCAAACTCCCTTATCAACTCAATATAAATTGATAATGATTGATTGACTCTTGACAAAGATGTAGCAGGATAAGCCGAGTCTTGACAAGGGAAATTAGAAGATTGATTTGAATGAAAAGGAGGATAACCTTGGTCATATGTAGGGGTGGGTGGAGTAAAATTTCCATGATAGGGCTGATAGGATATTTGAGGGCCACTTGGGGGAAACACATAAACATTATTTTCTTGATAAGTGTGATGTTAAAGTAGAGAATAAACATATTGATCAAAAGATGGTTTATTTTACATACAAAATTATGATGATTAGGCACTTAGGCTACTTAAACCATCTGATGAATAATTGGAGTCACCATTGATGTTTTCACACATGCCTCTAAAAGCTAATTAGATGAAGAGACCACCAAAATTCTTCACCAGTGAATACTGTAGTAAGTCCCACTAGGCATGAAAAAAATTATTATGGTATGAGATTTCACACTTGTGGAGGAATTATTTAGGCTCCCCCACTCCCAGTCACAAAATGGGAACAACCCCAAGCTATGGGTAACCTATGATGGGGTTGAACCTCCAGAGAAGGCTGGCTTCCTTTTTATGGATCACCTAAACTAATGCTATTATAGGGAAAAGGGTTAGAAAGGGGGAAAGGGCTCCTAAAAAATTTAACCAAGTGATGTACCAAATAAAAATAGGAAAATACCATAATATTTAACCCATACTAAATCAACACAAGATAATGTTATCTCACACAACCTCACAATCTAGCTCAGTGTAGAAGTGTTTCATGGACTAGGTTCAAGAAGAACACTAATCCAGACCTATAATAGCTTTAAAACACCCTAAAGGAGATTAGAAATGAGGACAATGGATGTGGAAGATTCTCCTTGACTATGCCATCATGAATAAATCACTCAACATAGATCTAAGGCAAGAGATAGGTAAAGAAAGTCTTTTATTACATCAATATGTAGTTCTTACAGATGTTTTATAGGGTTTAGCCTAATCAAGATGAGAATATTTTTTCATATCTCATAGAGTCCCTTACTCTTCAAAATCAAATAATCCTTGTAGGAATCCAAAATTAGAGAGAGTGAGAGTTTACAAATAGAAAGAATGGGTGATATACAGAAAGGGAAAAGAGAGAAGAGGGATCATGCTAACTAAGAATAATCAATGAGCTGCCACCTTTTAATGAATGCTCTACCATACTTAATCTAATCCAGACTATCCCTTCATCAACAAGTTAACCCAGTAAGGAAAATCCTTAAAGGCTCTAAGAAGAATTAAATTCTCCACTTGCACTCTCCAATCCCTAAAACTTCGGTTTGAACTTCTATGCCACCTTTTACTTGGATTCATTATGAGGATAAAGTCCTCATATTCATGTACTTTATAGAGTCATGCTTAAGTCTAATTTTAGTGGTTGTAGGTACCTATTTGTTGAAGCTATGATTATGTCAATAGATGAGACATTTTAACAAATCACATATTTTCCCCTACTTAAAAATCTGATCCTAGGTCTACTATAGATGAAGACCAATCCCATTTATTGGTTTTCTTATAGTTTTAATGTTGATGAAATGAATATTGCTAGGTGTTTTACCTTGCTTCAACAACAAATTTCCACCCTTTTGTCTATATTAGGTATAAAAGACCTATTATACCTCCATGGAGCTCTAATGGTGATGCTCAATCCATAAAATATCCATTCAAGTTTAACCTAGATCATCTTCAAACTTATATCCTATGTATTTGTTTTCCTAGGTCAAAAAAAACTTTGTCAACCTCCATCAAAAGTTTCATGGGCTCACCTTTGTTGACTGATCATCAACTTATTGATTTGGGACTATCAAATTTAGACACTTGGTGACCTCATGCGTGATTTGAGCTCTATTGACTTCTTGACCTTACTTGAACCATTGATCTTTCTCTATAAGAATTAATGTGAGCCATATATCTTATTCCAATTTAACATGCTTAAGACACTTATCACTCACACATTTACTTTTAGGATCCACTAACCTTTTGACCCATCACTCACCATTGATTTAATTTTGCATAGCTTGAACATGCTCCATTGATTTATTTAGTAGTTACTATGGTCATGACACTTGGAAACTATGCATTTGTATTTGAGATTCACTAAATTTTTGAATTATCACTCATTGTTGATCTACTTTGGTATGATGGATTGTGCACCATTGATTTATTTGGGCCCACTAGACTTGTTAGCCAATACATGCCATTAAATCTTCATTCAAGCACCTGAGATCTTTCCACTTATCAACTATGCATTCATCCTTGGGAACTTTTGAATCCAAATGGCTAGTTTATGAAGCTTAAACTTGATGTCTGTATGCACATCTCATTCTACTTATTCATCTTTTAAGACTTATATCTTGCAATAACAAGGTCATCAAGATACAAAATTTGTAAAACATGATTTAGGCATGAATAACTTCATGTCCATTCATTCATTTGGATTTGGTTGACCTCATAAGTACATATATCAAATGTGTAAGTAGAGTAATATATTTATCTCTACATGACGTGTTTCATGATCTCACTCCTTAAGATCACCAAATTCACACTTTAAGCCTCCTTAAAATGTTTCAAAATCTTTAAAATTGCAAGTTATATTCTCTTGAAGTTTTTCTTCTCCTCATACTTCTAGGTCATTCTTCAACTAGGACTCTATTCAGTTATTTAAACCATATCCAATCAAGGATTCTTATGTGGGCCAAAATTAGCCAACAAGCCACACACAAGGGACATAAAGATTCCACAAACAAGGGACATATAAATGTCTTGAATAAGGGACATAAATATGTCATTAAAAAGGTCAAATATCCACATATAAATACAATCACAAACTATCTTATCATGTAAGAGAGTAACAACATCAATGAATCATTGAACAAGTAAAAACTAGTCTATGTCATCTATGTGTATCAATGTCACATCCTAGTAAAATAGATACATATAGCACTATATAAGATATGAGTAACTATAAATATTTGTAATAAATATAGATAACTCAACATGGTATAAGGATATACAAAGATATAACCTATAATAATTAAACCTATAAAATAATATGCCTTTAGTATTAGCATGATTACTAGGTAGAGGAAAGTCTAGCATTTATATGTTTATGTGTAACATGCATGTATTTAATCACACTCATACACCATGAAATGCATGTATGGATTAAAATAATATTAAATCTACCAAACATGTGATAAATAACATATGTAAATAGTGTAATATAAAAATCATGTCATTTTTAGGTCTTGATTTTTATTTTTTTAATATTTCAATGTTTTTGTATTTTTGAAATATTTGATATATTTATATTTTTGAAATATCTGAAATTTAAAATTACTAACAAATTATCCCATCAAAGGGAGGATTGTGGGGAGTGCATGTATTTTATAGTGTGAATGCCATCTATTGTGAGTGAAAGGTACCAAATGTAGGTGTATAAAAATATGAGAATGAATCATGTGTTGTAAGGTAACTATCATGATCACTACTCATATAATACCATTTATTATTGGTAATTATATAAGGCATAAGACTATGTATATTGCACTTCACAGTAAGAAAATGTATCACAACTTGTGTTCACTATGTAATACATTGAACTATCTATGGTACTAAGTACATGCTATAGTATATGATGGAATCTATGTGCCCTGAATAACTTTTGATATGATGGTTATCAAATACATTTTTAACTAGTAGACTCAACTACTTTCCTTTAAACTAATGTATATAAGGATATTTAATGGGTGTCACAACCACCTTATTATAATGATCCTGAATAGGTTTAATAACCACCTATAGTGGTGATGCAGGAGGAGGAGGAGATACTTATACCTATTAATGTATTGAAATTCATATATTGACATGGAATTTAAGCACAAATCATGTATGCTTGAGACTAACTCATGAATCCATAAAAATCAATCATATTTTATGATTAAAAATTATTTGATCAACCACTCAAGAATATAAATGCACTATAGTCCTATGAAATTAGCTGATGGACCTTTAAAAAAATGACTTTGAATTGTTAGTTTCCATTATTTTTTGTGTGATGTTGTTTACTTGTTTTAATTATTTCTCTTGTACTATTTTTTTTATTTTTGTACCCATATTTTATTTGGAGATAATCTAATTATATCTTGCTTAGTGCTTGCTTTGCAATTCTGATATGTAAATGATACTTGTTGTAAAGTAAAGGAGATAGTCATATGAATCCTATAAAATTATTATCCCATATGTTGTATCCATGATTTTACCAATTTAACATTTATAGGTGAAATATTATTGAGTATATATAATTATTTGATAATTATATTTGGTCCTAGAGAAATAAGAATAGGAACATGCCCCATGGAATTCTTATGTGTATACTATAAATCTCAATAATTGTATCCCTATTGCTTAAGAAATGATTTTGTGCATGTATTGATTTTTTGTATGTCATGTATAACAACACCTTCTCTTTGTTCACCTATGATAAGGATTCAAATGACCACTAGATCCTTAGTAGGAACATATTGGGAAAGATTGATCATTATAGAGCATGAACTAGAAGAAGATATTCTTCTAGTAACATATTCTTTAGAATATTGAAGGACCATTACATCCTTTCTAGGAACATCCTAGGATGTGTCTATCTCTATTGGATAAGTATTATAAGAATATGGATAATTGAACCATGTTGATCTAGTGTCACTTAAAAAAATTAAATTACTTCTTTATCTAAAAGTTATGTAATCCATTATTAAAATGCATAAAAATCATTATTGTTATGTCCATTAATACCATGATATTTGAATAATGGTTTTCCATTTACTCATTTGAGTTGATGAAAAGGATGATAATAATAATGAGGAAAATATATTAAATTCCAATCAATTAATTTTTGTAATATACCCTTTGGTTTATATTTGACATTATCAAACTTAAGTAGTTGATTCTTATTTGTAGTAAGTTCCTTATTTTTACTTGTTACCTTGTAACCCATGCCTTTTGATTCTTGCCTTTGTGGTGAATTTTATTCTTAGGTGAAGGTGGAGTTATATCACTTAAACTTATTGCCTTATGTGACTCATAATTGATATCAAAGGCATAGTTGAAAAAATATATATAAATTCTCTCAAAGAAAGGATAATAATTATAATGTGCTCTTTCCTTAAGTGGAGACATAAGACCCTTGCTAAGGATAGATTTATTTTCCAAATCTGAAGGTTGATACATTATAGAGTGAAATTGATTCTTAAATATTTTAATTTAATTTTTATAAGCTCATCATGACCTTGATTTACACATTATATATGTTCCAATATAAATTTAATGACCTTTTTTTGTTTAAAATTGGATAAGTAAGCATTTTATAACATCTTAAAATAAGTTAATGAGATACTAGGTATATTATACAACCAATATAAGGAATCAAATTCTAAAATTTTATAGAAATATTTTATTAGTATTCATCCATCATTACCATAATTCCAAAAATAAAGAGTATACATCATCAAGGGACTATTAGGATCTCTATGGATATCAAAAATTTGTAACTTAAGCATGACAAATACTTTTAGATAATTATAATTTAATATGATTCATGTTATAGTTTCTATGATGAAGGACCATCCCAAACCTAAATCCTAAAATTTTTAAAGGGGAGTGTGGGTGAAGAGGAATAAATCAAGACACCAAAGGATAACACATAGTCAGGAAAAGAGCACAAGAGAGACCAAGTTGAGCAAATCATGGGTAGAGATAAGTATTAAATAACACATAAAGGTGTCATGAAGGACTAGACAAATTAGAAATTACAGCAAGAAATCTTGTGAAATGGTGAAAAAGGGATAGAAGGAGAGACACCCACTTAAAACATGTGAATAAAAGGATATAAACAATTAGTTTATTTAACCTAATGTGAACATTTTTTAGGTCTAAAACATATTAATTAACTTGTTCTAAATCTCATATTAATGTTTCATGGCCACCTAAATAACAAGTACTAAGAGACATAGTTAGTTATGTAGTAGGCCTACTTAGCCAATAAAAGAAAATGCACATTGACATAAAAAATATGTTATATGGGTGAATGCAGGGTCATTACACCCTTGTAACTCATGCATAAGGGTTATAAAACACTTCGCATGGTCTTGATGGAGAATGGGTAGTTTCTTATCCTAGTCAACATCTAAGGAGAAGGGTGGGCTATTTAATGACTCACAGAAGAAAATTAGAGCATTAGACAAATTTATAAATGCCAATAGGGGGAGTAATTGACCAAAGTGGCATGGAAATGACTTAAATTTGGTAAACCAAGAGTGAACCAACCTCCACCACTCCACCTCAATGCCTAAAGAACTCATTAAAGGCCATGAACCAAGGAAATACATGGAGAGATGAGAGACTATTATGGATGCTTATAACTAATGATGGAGTCATTATGGTCATTCATGACCTCTTTATTCTCTTTCCATGCCAAATTGTCTCTGACTCTTATTCATTATTAAATATATTTAGGCACTTAAGCCATTTTATGCATCCCTCTACTAGGTATGAAGAGATTTTGCCCAAATTTGTACTTTGTCACCTCTTGAGCTAATCCATAGACTATTTCAATGTATTTGATATTGGTTTAGTGTGTTATGCTTCTTTGATTGGCATTTATGGCAAGTCTTATACCATTGTTGGTCCTTAGCTCACCTAGTTTCTAATGTATGGTTCTATGTGTTGTCCCTAAAAAATATCACTCATTTTTGGAACAACATTTGAACTATTTTGGTCTTACAAACCAAAATTGTCTCTTCCCTTTCTGAAATTTGTCCTGGGCATTCAAATTCCTCATTTTTCAAGCTTCTCAGGAATCTACAGACTCTATAGGAAAATAAAATCTATGGATTCTATAGGCCAAGTTCAATGGGATTTATAGGTTGATTTCTATGGACTTAGTTTCTACAGACTCTGCAGGTAGGTTCATTTCTCTAGGTTCAAAGGATTTTGAAGACGAGTTCAATCAAAAGAATCTGTTTCCAACACTTGTTCATTTTTGGGATTGGTTCAACACCTTGGTCCAATCAAAAATGTTCATTAGCAAGCATAAGCAGCAGTTTCAATACATTTGGTTCAACAGGTTCAAAAGCTCTCAACACAACTGCAAAGTTTAATCAGTAAAATTCCATCGCTTTGGTTCAATAAAATGGTTTGTCAGTTGGTTCAAAGGCTTCATTTGAACTGTTGAACCAAAGCTTGGTTCAATAGTTCATTCAATGCTTTGGTTCATTCAATCGGTTCATTGGCTTGAACCATTTTGGTTCAAATCTTGGTTCATCAGCTTAAACCATTTTGGTTCAACCAAGCGGTTCAACGTTTGGTTTAAACAAGTGGTTTATTACTTTGGTTCAATCAAATGGTTCAATAGTTGGTTCATCACCTTGGTTCATTGGCTCGGTTCAAAGGAGTGGTTCAATGCAAAAATTCAAAGAAGCCTCCTGAAGGACAAGTGCCCTTACAGAGGGCACTTGGTCCACAAAAGTACCCTTCGAAAGGGTCATTTTCAAAGAAGGCCACAAAGGTAAATTCTTTCAGATTTTTTGTTTAAGGCAATTCAAAAAGACTAAGGCATAATTCCTTCAGATAAAAATTTTGAAGGAATTTGGGAAAGAAGCCGAGGGAAGAAATCCTGAAGGAATTCACAAACACCAAGGCAAATGGAACAAAACAAAATAATTCTACGAACTTTTTGTCCATGAGAAATTTCTACAGACTTTTTTTCCATGGGAAAATGCCCGTGGAGAAAGCTCAGGGAAAATGCCTGTGGGAATTATCTACGGAAACAGTGTGCAGGAAAGCCATGAGAGACTGCCAAAGATAAAAGGCCACCAAAGGACCCTAAAGGGTAGGTGCCCTTATAGGGGACTCTCAGCTGCCAACTTAAAGGACACTCCCCCAAAGCTAAAGGGTCACCTTCCCTTTGAGAAGATGTAAAATAGGAAAGTCAAAGGGTCACCTCCCCTTTGGGAGAAGGTGAACAAATGGACCAAGATAAAAGCTTGACAGAATCCCATAGATGCTGCCAAGTGTCATCTTCTGAGCCTCATTTAATTTTGTTTCTAAGAGCCACATAAGCCACCATGTGTCCTTTGTAAGTTAAGTAGAACATGCCAAGTGGCATCATCTACATGAATCCAAATGAGTTCCACATAGTTCTATAGTGTTTCTAAGATGCAACAAATGCTGCCACATGTCCTTCATCAAAGTCACAATGGATGTTTCCATGTGTCATCCATTAAGACACGGTCTTAAAGTAGTGAAAGCTACCATGTGTCATCCTCTATAGGATTCTCAAGAGGCAAGTGGAAGCTACCACCTTTTCAGTTATAAATCCATGGAGAATGACAAGTGTTTGCACCCACAATCATGAGTTTTTAGTAGGTTTCAAATCCTCTATTAATAAACATTTCTTAGAGTCCCATGGAAGTTGCCATGTGTCTTTACCTATTTAGTAGTAGAATGTGCCACTCGTCAATAGCTAAAGACCAACTAAAATTGACTAAGGAACATAGCGTCAAATTGAATCTAAAACCCAATTCAAATAACCAGAAAAGAAGGAATGATGAAGAAGGATCAAATCACCAGGTGGACATTGAGAGTACGACCTATTTCTCTACATTGAGAAAAGCAAATCGGTAAATGCCCCTAAATTCCAGCTTGTCTCCTTACCAAATTTCAATGCAACATGATGTGTTACTATTCCTGAGTCCTTCTTGAAGAGGCTATTTAAGGGACTTTCTTTTATTGTAAATGGATCTCTTCTGACAATCAAAAATGAAAATTTGCCTAAATTGAAAGACATTACTAAGACTTTGAGCTCAGATTGTTGATCATATTTTGTTATTGGAATAAGAAAGCAAGTGATTTTTTAGACTTTGTGCTATGATATCTTTATTGTTGGGGAAACTATTCTTATGTCTTTTTCCTTAATATATCTTTTGTTCCTTTAATTCAACAAGTAGAATTAGTGACAACAGTTAGGAGGGTGTCCTTAAGTCAACTGTGGAGAGACTTTGTGCCCCCATAATTGCCTTTCAGTGCATTTTATTTTCATTTCTATGTAAAGGAACTTGGGATGACTTTGTGCCCTCATTGTCCTTTGTATCTCACTCTTGAGAAATTCAGGTGGAGACTTTGTGCTGCATCTCAATTTGATGGTTACTACGTCCCTAGTTACATTTTACATTTATTACCAGGAGTATTCTTGTGGTTTGATGAATAGTACTTCTAAAAGAAGAGGAGTGTTGTCTATCATTACCCTTGAGTTTTTCCTTTGATTTACATGCATCATCTCTAAAGGAAGAGAGATGGATGGTTTTTCCTACCCTTGAGTATTATTTTATATATATATATATATATATATATATATATATATATATATATATATATATATATATATATAGCATATCTATAGGGAACCGCCCCTTGATGAGAGGAGAGATCAGTCTCCTTTTGATGTGGTAAACCTACACATTTAGATGAATAATCTTCTTACTTTGGCTGATTAGACCTATTTTGTTTATCAGTATGCTGATAGACAAAATATTCAACCAACAGTTTTTGGTGACTCTGCTAGGGAATATACATAATTTTGTGCAATTTGGAACCTCAAGTTTTAGATTAAAAGATCACCTATGTCTTACCCATTATCATTATAACCTTCTCCATTATAGACTCTGGTGACTCTATTTCATGTCTTACCCATTATCCATTTATAGCCTTACCATCTTCCTCCACCTCCGTTATTTTATCTGGTCTGCAAAACTAGAGCTGCTGGGAAAGAGTGCAGTTTGAAGCCTCAAGCCTCAAAGCTAGTCCTTTTCCATTTTTATTCTATAATTTAGTCACTCTATCTAGATTTATTATCTGTATTTTTCTTAATTAAATCATGGTAGTTTGAGGCCCCTGGGGTAACTCTTTTGGCCCACTAACTTGACTCCACCTCTGCATGAACTCCCACGTAGTTGAAGAAAGAATTTTGCCAAATTCTTTGGTGATGGAATAGTTCACCCTGATGAACACATTGTAGCCTTCAACATAGCTTGTGGAGTAATCAGAGTATAATTTGAAGATGTAGTAGTCAGGCTTTTTGTGGAGGCACTACAAGGTGTTACTATAGATTGGTTCTACCATCTGCAAGCTAGATTAGTGACTGACTGGGATAAACTTAAAGCCAAGTTAAAATCAAGGTTCAAGCCTATAGAAGATGCACATGCCTTACTATCCCTACTCACTCAGATGAAGAAAGAGCCTCATGAGCCTATGAGGTATTTCATAGCCAAATTTGATAAACTGAGGAACAAAATTCGTATAATTGCTTGACCTACAGCTGAGAATCTCAAATGCTTCTTCATTAATTTTCAGTTACTTGAAGTAAGTTTTTTTTTGAGACATGCTGGTTAAATAGATCTTACTACAACCCAACTTTTGACCACTGAGATAGAAGATGATCTCATCTTAGCAGGGAAGATAAGAAGAGATTCAAATAGAAATAGATCATCATCATCTTCTGAATATTCATCTACATGCACCACTAATCTAATGGTACAAAGTTGGCAAATGAATTGATAGCCTTGGAAAGGTAAATGGCACAAATTATGTCTTCTAATCCTCTATATAAATATATACCAAGGAGGACATTCCCTAATCAGCCATATCAATGCAATGTTGCCAGAAGTCAAGGGTAACAAAATTATCTTCCTCCCCCATAGAGGAATCCTGTCCTTGAAGCACCTCCAACCAACTCAATAGTTGGATATCTAAAAACATAACATGTTTCCTATTTTCAACCTAAGTTTAAGCAAGAAAATGGCACTGATCTCTTGAAGGAGGATCTAAAATAATTAGTTGTCGACTCCCACATTGGTTTCCTAAATTACCAGGATGAACCTAGAAGTGAAGGTGAAGCAGTCAAAGGATTATACGTAGTATTCACCAGGTCCTAGAATCAGTCAGCCCAATAGGCCAAGAAAGAGAAGATAGAGGAGTAACCCCAACCAGCAATTTCAATTTCTGAGTAAAGAACCCCTATTTCTTTTCAATCAAAGGACCCGATGATTACCAAAGAAGTAAGTACATCAAACATCTCTGCACCTTCTACTTCAACTTCACAAATCAGTCATCCGCCTCCTTGAAATCAAAAGGATGAACTCCCATCCTCTCTTCCAAGTCCATTCCAGTCATTTGACATGATTGATCATGTCAAGAAATCCAAAATTCAAATGACTGAGTTTGAATCCCTGCAAGCCAATCCTGAGTAATTGGACATTGATGGAGAACTAGGTGCGGACCTGTCTGAGGTAAAAATTGTGGTCACCCAAATGTCAACCCCTGTAGCTCAAATTATATTTGATCCTTTAGGTAGGGGTAATTACTTCTTAACCATAGAGGATGCTCATGTCTCAGCTGATGAAAGTCCTATAGCTGGCAATCTGGGATTTGATCCAAACAAGGCATCAAAAGAATTAGTAGGGTGTAGTACAAATCAAGAAGGATCTTCCATCTTTGATGAAGAAAAATATAATAGAATATCAGCTTTTGATGATGTTTAGATCTTGGAATCTGATGGCAACATTTATTCCACAGCTAGATATAGATCTCTATTGCTCAGATTGAAGACTGCTCAGGGTGAAGAGGTTAAACTCCTTCACATCAAAGGAGATGTTGAGCTAATGGTTTATCAGGGGTTTGATGTTGATAATCAAAGCATGTGCTAGACTGGAACAGTATAACAATAATTTATGATGGTGGACCATGCTGCTACAAATCAAAATTAGGCAAAGAAACCCTTCACAGGGAGAGCAAGGAGTTATGGTTTTTAGTTTAAAGACCATGTCCTACCAGAGAGCGAAAAGAAGAAAAGACCAAGAGGAAGATGTATAAAATTGGTTTCTTGGTAGAGAGCTCCATTTGCCCATCACTGTTTCTAGGGGAAAAACATTTTCTTGTTGGTTTACCAAGATGGCACACTATTTTCACTGTCTCTCAAGAAGCAACATCTGAAATACTTCAATTCTTGAAGTATCAGATCATTGCATTTGTATATATGTATATTTGTATAGTTTTTATTTCTATTTTATTTTGTTTGTTTCTTTTTTTGATGCCTTTCATTTCTAGGTAGAATGACTCCATAACCCAATGGTACACATGAAGACACTGGAGATTCTAGATTCTACTCCCTTCAATTCTTTTTATAATTGATAAAAGTTCCCCAAGTGGAGCCAACTGTTGTCCCCCAAAAATATCACTCATTTTTGGGACAACATTTGAACTATTTTGGTCTTATAGACCAAAATTGTCTCTTCCCTTTCTAAAATTTGTCCTAGGCATTCAAATTCCTCATTTTTCAAGCTTCTCAGGAATCTATGAACTCTACAAGAAAATAAAATCTACAGACTCTGTAGGCCAAGTTCAATGGGCTTTATAGGTTGATTTCAATAGACTTGGTTTCTACAGACTCTACAGGTAGGTTCATTTCTACAAGTTCAAAGGATTTCACAGGTGGGTTTAATCAAAAGAATTAGTTTCCAACACTTGGTCATTTTTTGGATCATTTCAGTGCCTTGGTTTAATCAAAAATGTTCATTAGCAAGCATCAGCAACAAGTTCAACACATTTGGTTCAACAGGTTCAAAAGCTCTCAACATAATTGTGAAGTTGAATCATCAAAAGTTCATCACTTTGGTTCAATCAAATGGTTCATCAGTTGGTTCAAAGGCTTCGTTTGAACCATTGAACCAAAGTTTGGTTCAACGGTTGGTTCAATGCTTTGGTTGATTTAATCGATCCATCAGCTTGAACCATTTTGGTTCAAAGCTTGGTTCATCAGCTTGAACCATTTTGGTTTAACCAAGTGGTTCAACCTTTGGTTCAACCAAGTGGTTCAATCAAATGGTTCAACAGTTGGTTCATCACCTTGGTTCATCAGCTCGATTCAAAGGAGTGGTTCAACACACAAATTCAAAGAAGCCTCCCGAAGGACAAGTGCCCTTGTGGAGGGCACTTGGTTGACAAAATTACCCTTCGGAAGGGTTATTTTCAAAGAAGGTGGCAAAGGTAAATTCTTTCAAATTTTTTGTTTAAGGCAATTTAAAAAGACTAAGGCATAATTCCTTCAGACTTTTTGTCTAAAGGAATTCCTTCAGACAAAAATTCTGAAGGAATTCGGGAAAGAAGTTGCGGGAATAAATCCCCAAGGAATTCACAAACACCAAGGCAAATAGAACAAAATAGAATAATTTCATGGACTTTTTGTTCACGAGAAATTTCTATGGACTTTTTGTCCACGAGAAAATGCCTGCGGAGAAAACTCAGGGAAAATGCCCATAGGAATTGTCCATGGAAACAGTCCATAGGAAAGCCATGAGAGACTGCCAAAGATAAAAGGCCATCAAAGGACCTCAAATGGTAGGTGCCCTTGTAGGGGACTCTCAGATGCCAACTTAAAGGACACTCCCCCAAAGCTGAAGGGCCACCTTCCCTTTGAGAGGATGCAAAATAGGAAAGCCAAAGGGTCACCTTCCCTTCAAGAGAAGGCAAACAAACAGACTGAGACAAAAGCCTAAAAAAATCCCATAGATGCTACCAAGTGTCATCTTCTAAGCCTCATTTGATTTTATTTCTAAGAGTCATGGAAGCTGCCATGTATCCTTTGTAAGTTAAGCAGAACACGCCAAGTGGCATTATTTACATGAATCTAAATGAGTTCTGCATAGTTTTATAGTGTTTCTAAAATGGAACAGATGCTGCCATGTTTCCTTCATCAAAGTCACAGTGGATCTTTCCATGTGTCATCCATTGAGACATAGTCTCAAAGTAGTGAAAGTTGCCACATTTCATCCTCCATAGGATTCTTAAGAGGCAAGCAAAAGCTGCCACCTTTTTAGTTGTAACTCCACAGAGAATGACAAGTGTTCGCACCCACAATTATGAGTTTTTAATAGGTTTTAAAGCATCTATTAATAAACATTTCTTATACTCCCACAGAAGTTGCCATGTGTCTTCACCTATTTAGCAATGAAATGTGCTACTCGTCAATTGCTAAAGACTAGCAAAAATTAACTAAGGAACAAAGCATCAAATTGAATCTAAGACCCGATTCAAATAACTAGAAAAGAAGGAATGATGAAGAAGGATTAGATTGGTAGGTGGACATTGAAAGCATGACCTATTTCTCTACATTGAGAAAATCAAATGGGTAAATGCCCCTAGATTCTAGATTGTCTCCTTAACAAATTTCAATGTAACATGATGTGTTATTGTTCCCAAGTCCTTCTTGAAGAGGCTATATAAGGGATTTTCTTTTATTTTAAATGGATCTCTTCTGATAATCAGAAATGAAACTCTGCCCAAATTGAAAGACATTATTGAGACATTGAGCTCAGATTATTGATCATATTTTGTTGTTGGAATAAGAAAGCAAATAATTTTTTAGACTTTGTGATGTGATATCTTTGTTGTTGGGGAAACTATTCTTATGTCTTTTTCCTTAATATATCTTATGTTCCTTTAATTCAACAAGCAAAATTAGTTACAACAGTCAGGAAGGTGTCCTTAAGTCAACTATGGAGAGACTTTGTGCCCCCATAATTGCCTTTCAGTGTGTTTTCTTTTCATTTCTATGTAAAGGACCTTCGGATTACTTTGTGCCCTCATTGTCCTTCGTATCTCACTCTTGAGAAATTCAAGTGGAGACTTTGTGCTACATCCCGATTTACTGGTTACTACGTCCCTAGTTACATTTTGGATTTACTACCAGGAGTATTCTTGTGGTTTGCTGAATAGTAATTCTAAAAGAAGAGGAATATTGTCTGTCATTTCCCTTGAGTTTTTCCTTTGATTTGCATGCATCATCTCTGAAGGAAGAGAGATGGATTGTTTGTCCTACCCTTGAGTATTATTTTATATATATATATATATATATATATATATATATATATATATATATATATATATGTATAGCATATCTATAGGGAACCTCCCCTTGATGAGAGAAGAGATAAGTCTCCTTTTGAGGTGGTAAACCTACATATTTGGATGACTAATCTTATTACTTTGGCTGATCAAACCTATTTTGTTTATCAGTATGTTGATCAACAAAATATTCAACCAACACTATGTAGGTCACATAGTATGTTAGAGTGATTAGTGATTGAGATTAGAGTAGATGCTTAGCAGTTAAGTGTCTTAAACCATACCTTCCCTTCATTACCAACATGTTTTGATCATATAGTCTAAACTCTATGTGAAATATTTTTGCTTATAAGCTCTTGAAGATAGTGGTCTAGTCACTTGTATTTTTCATCAATGTTGTTAGGGGTTAAATATAATGGAAAACTATATTAATGCATCACCTCCAATTTTATAGTTTTTATTTTATATTTCCTTCTATCCCTTTTCATCCCAATATTCAATAGATTTAGGATTTTATCTCAATGGATGCACTAGGGGAGCTAAGCCCATAAATTAGAGGTTTAGCCTAGCCATAGGACACCTGTTGGAAATATTGTCATTGATTTTAAAGGTCTAGCATTATTGGTGATAAAGTCCCCATTGAATTTAATGGTGTTTTAAATATTCATATATTGGATAATGTGTATTAATATTTATTTAATGTTAATGAATATATTTTTGGTTGCATATAAGTCAAAAGAGGGCCCATGAAGAAGTCAAAGAGTGACGGGGTAAAAGATGAAAGAGGAATGACATGCATTGTCTCATGAAGAGTCATCTTGAGGAATTCTAAGAGTCACCATGTGAAGACAAAAGAGGGTACGGTGCATTTTTCCATGAAGGGACACTTTGAGGAATATGAAAAGTCACCTAGATAAATATAAAAGAGGAAAGGATGATTTTTACTTATAAAGGGTCACCATATGACTTTTCAAATGCAAGGATATAAATGATCATGCAAGTTTGGTAGAATTTTCCTTCAAGATTGAATGGTCACAAAGGGTGAATGTCAAAGGTTATTTGGAGAGCTATAAATAAAGGCTTGAGAATCCATTTGTAACATGCAAGAGAATGCATGGTTTGTATTTATTTTCAAAGAGATAAAAGTAGGAGATACTCTAGAGTTATATCATTTGTTGAGTAAACAACATTGAGAGATAATTAAATTTTAACACAAGAGGGGTTGGTGCTCCTATGGGTCGGTGCTCACAAATCTTTGCAAGGGGTTGGTGTTCCTATGGGTTGGTGCTCAAATAGTTTCTATGTTGGTGCTTGACAAAGGGGTTGGTGCTCCTGCAAGTTGGTGCTTGTGAACTTTGTATTTTGATTTGGTAGTCATTCATATACTGGAGATTGTTCTCCATGGTTTTTCCCACTTTAGGTTTCCATGTAAAAATATGGTGTTTCTCTCTCTCTCTTATGTGGTGAATATTATTATTTAAGTTTTATTGCATATCTTGAATGTGTGATTAAGTGGTTAAAGAAAAGAAATTACATTAACTAAAAGATATATAATATATTGATTCAACCCCTAGTTATTTCATGTGTAACAATTGGTTGTTGAAAATATTGTCATTGATGTCAAATGTCTAGCATTATTGGTGATAAAGGCCCCATTACATTTAATTTTATTTGTAATAGATATATCTTGGGTAATATGAGTTAATATTTATTTAATATTTATGAATATATTTTTGGTTGCATATGAGACAAAAGAAGGGCGCATGGAGAAGTCAAAGAGCCACAGGATAAAGACAAAAGAAGGATGGGACTCATTTTCCCATGAAGAGTCATCTTGGGGAATTCCAAGAGTCACCAAGTGAAGACAAAAAGAGGAAGGGCACAATTTCTCATGAAGGGACACTTTGAGGAATATGAAAATTCACCAAGATAAGGACAAAAGAAGGAAGGACATTTTTTCTCATGAAGGGTCACCACATGACTTTTCAAAGGCAAGGATATGAAGGGTCATACAAGTTTGGTGCCATTTTCCATGAGGATGGAAGGGTCACAAATTGGGAAGGCCAAAGGTCATTTGGAAAGCTATAAATAAAGGCTTGATAAGCCATTTTTAATATGGAAAATAGAGGTTGATTTGATATTGTAATATCTAGCTTAGAAGAGCAATTTTGAGAGATGAATATGATTTGTATTTGTTATATTTAGCTTGTAAGAGCAAAGGTGAGAGAGAGGAAAGAAATTTTGTATTGAACTATCATTTGTTGAGATATCAACATTGAGAGATAGGTGTGTGGTATACACAAAGGGGTTGGTGCTCCTGTGGGTTAGTGCTCACAAATTGTTTCTAGGTTGGTGCTCAGCAAAGGCGTTGGTGCTCCTGTGGGTTGGTGCTCATGAATTGTTGCTAGGTTGGTGCTCAGAAAAGGGGTTGGTGCTCTTGTGCGTTAGTGCTCATGAATTTTTGCTGGGTTGGTGCTTGGAAAATGGGTTGGTGCCCTTGTGGGTTGGTGCTCATGAATTGTTACTAGGTTGGTGCTCAGCAAAGGGGTTTGTGCTCCTATGGGTTGGTGCTCACAAATAGTTGTTGGGTTGGTGCTCAGCAAAGGGGTTGGTGCTCCTACAATTTAGTGTTTGTAAACATTGTTTGGGTTGGTGCTCATTCATATACTTGAGATTATTCTCCATGTTTTTTCTCACATTGGGTTTCCACGTTATATCTGGTGTCTCTATCTATCTTGTGTGGTGTTTATTGTTTAAGTTTTATTGCATATCTTGAATGTTTGATTAAGTGGAATTTGGTTAAGGGAAAGTTTTATAAGATATATGATATACTAATTCACCCCCCTCTTAGTATATCCCATGCTTAATAATTGTTATTAGAGCAAGTTTCTTCAGAAAAGTTTTATAGCTTAAAGGTAGATCGGGAAAGAACGATGGCTGGGTCATAGGAAGTATTTTCTACAAATAAGGCACCTTTGTTTGATGGGATGAATTATTTTTTTTAGAGCATGATAATGAAGGTTTATTTGATGGCCCTTGGATTTGACATATGGAAAGCAGTGGTGGAGGAATATGAAGAGCCACAGACATCTACAATTACTCCAGTAGAAAATAAGGAAAGTGAATGCAATGCTAAAGCTTTAAATGCTATTTTATGTGGTTTATGTGAATCTAAATTTATTAAAGTTATGCAATGTAAATTTGCTCATGAAACTTGGGTAAAACTTTAGAATATTTACAAAGGTGATGGAAAGGTTCAGCAAGCTAAGCTTCAGACTTTTAGAAGGCAGTTTGAAAGTTTGAAGATGGAAGAAGAAGATATAGCAAGTTATCTTTTGCGAGTTGATAAAATCATAAATCAGATTCAAAGTCTTAGAGAAACAATGGAAGAGTCAACGGTGGTGCAAAATGTTTTGAGATCTCTACCAATGAGATATGATGCAAAGGTTTTGGCAATCGAGGAGATGAAGAATTTAGGCAAGCTAAAGATGGATGAGCTTCATGGTATTCTCATGGCATATGAGATGTGGACAGAACAAGATAAACCCTCAAAGAGGGAAGAGGCTTTCAAGACATAAAAGAAAGAGAAAGCTAAGATTCAAGAATCAAGTGATAGTTCTAGTGATGACAAAGATGACAATGGAGCACTTTTCATTTGCAAACCGAAAAGGGGAATAGGTAAATATCAAGGAAAATTACCTTTTAAATGTTTTAATTGTGGAAATATTGGACATTTTTCATCTAGATGCCCAAATAAGGGTAATGATGATGAAGAAGAAAACCCTACATACAAGAAGAATTTCAAAGGCAAATCTAAGAAGGGATTTGAGAAGAAGAGCCTGTACTCTAAGGATCCTAGCTCAGTCAAAGATAGTGGAGTCATAAAGAAGAAGAGGAGGAAGCTGAAGTAAATATGGAAAGAGAACTCATTTGTGCCCTTGAAGAGTTAGAAGCTGTTTAGAAGAAGAATCAAAGATTAAAGTGCCAGATCAATAAAAATGAACAAGAGTCAAAGGAAATGATTGAAGATCTACAAGCACACTTTGAAGAAGCCAAGAAGAATGAAGAATATCTCACAAAGTTGGAAATAACAAGAAAATAATGTCAAAGGTATTTTATTGAAATTGCCTCTTTAAAAGAAGATATTAAGAAAGTTGTCAATGATAAAGTAGTTAGTGATTCAAAATTTGAGGATATCACTAACATGCTGAATAAGATATTGGAAAGTCAAAAAGAAAATTCAGATAAAATAGGGATCAATTTTGAAAAGAAAAAGAGCTATGATAAAGCTCTTACAAAAGAGGAAACAAAAAGGGGATAAGTGAAAAATATAGAGGACATTTCAAATAGAGAAGGCTGGAGAGAATAAAGATACAAAAGACAATCAGGTCAGAGATATACAGACAAGTCTTATTTTGATGGCTATTATATTTATTGTAATGGATATGGTCATAATAAATTAGAATGTAGAAAAAGAGCTAACAATTTTAGAAATAAGGAGGAGGAAGGTCAAGTAGAGTCAAGCAAAAGTTACAACTCTTGTGCTCCTCTATCAAGCTTTGATGAAGAGACTATAGTATGCTACAAGTGCAACAACTTCAGACACATAGCTATGTATTGTAGAAGCGTGCTCAAGTCAGTCAAGAAGGATTAGATTTTCAAAGCTCCATTCATCAAGAAGAAGGTTCAGACATGTTCATGGTAGAAAAAACAACTTGAAGATTTTATGATGGTTCAGACAGCCCTGCATGTAAGAGGTAAAGATTAGCCATGGTTAATTAATAGGGAATGTTCGAGGCATATGACATGAGATAAAAGTAATCTCATTACTCTAAAGAAAATCAATGGTGGTACAATGAGATTAGGAGATAAAACCACTGCCAAGATAGCTAGATAAGGTACTTTGAGTTTGGATTATGGTAGAACTAAGACTAAGAATGTTTTGTATGTAAAAGGTCTTAAGCATAATCTATTGAGTGTTAGTCAAATATGTGATCAAGGATACACATTAAAGTTTCATGCTGAAGGTTGTGAAATTAGAAGAAAATATTCAAATGAGTTGATTTTAGATGCTCAAAGGATAGGGAACAATGTATATGTATTGTCAGATATCTTCTCAAAGGCATGATCAAAGGACACATTCAAAGATCTGTGAGAGGAGTTGGGAGTAATTTCTATTACTTCTTGCCATTGATGTTTAGCATCAATTGAGGGGGAGCTAAGTGTTAGCTCTAGGTAGGCCCTTTTCCATTGATGCCAAAGGGGGAGAATAATAGGTATAGGTACAAGTGAAAAAATAGGTACAAGGAATAGGTACAGGTTGCTATAGTAAGGGGGAGTTATTATATGTTTTCAGATGACAATATGTGTAGGTGATAGGATGTGGCAGTTTTAGGATTGAGGTTGCCATCAATGACAAAGGGGGAGATTATTGGAAATATTGTCATTGATGTCAAAGGTCTAGCATTATTGGTGATAAAGGCCCCATTGCATTTAATGTTATTTTTAATAGATATATCTTGGCTAATGTGAGTTAATATTTATTTAATATTAATGAATATATTTTTAGTTTCATATGAGACAAAAGAAGGGCCCATGGAGAATTCAAAGACCCACGAGATAAAGGCAAAAGAAGGATGGGATGCATTTTCCCATGAAGAGTCATCTTGGAGAATTCCAAGAGTCACCACGTGAAGACAAAAGAGGAAGGGTGCAATTTCTCATGAAGGGACACTTTGAGGAATACAAAAAGTCACCAAGATAAGGAGAAAAGAGGGAAGGACATTTTTGCTCATGAAGCGTCACCACATGAATTTTCAAAGGAAATGATATGAAGGGTCATACAATTTTAGTGCCATTTTCCATGAAGATTGAAGGGTCACAAAGGGGGAAGGCCAAAGGTCATTTGGAAAGCTATAAATAAAGGCTTGAAAAGCCATTTATAATATGGAAGATAGAGGTTGATTTGATATTATAATATCTAGCTTAGAAGATCAATTATGAGAGATGAATATGATTTGTATTTTTTATATCTAGCTTAGAAGAGTAAAGGTGAGAGAGAGGAAAGAGATGTTGTATTGAACTATCATTTATTGAGATAACAACATTGAGAGATAGGTGTGTGGTATACACAAAGGGGTTGGTGCTTTTATGGGTTAGTGCTCATGAATAATTGTTGGGTTGGTGTTCGGCAAAGGGGTTGGTGCTCCTATGGGTTGGTGCTCATGAATTGTTGTTGGGTTGGTGTTCGACAAAGGGGTTGGTGCTCTTGTGGGTTGGTGCTCATGAATTATTGATGGGTTAGTGCTCGGTAAAGGGGTTGGTGCTCTTGTGGGTTGGTGCTCATGAATAGTTGCTAAGTTGGTGCTCAGCAAAGGGGTTGGTGCTCCTGCAAGTTGGTTCTTGTGAACATTGTTTGGGTTGGTGATCATTCATATACTTGAGATTGTTCTCTGTGGTTTTTCCCACATTGGGTTTCCATGTTATATATGGTGTCTCTCTCTATCTTGTGTGGTGTTTATTGTTTAATTTTTATTGCATATATTGAATTTTTGATTAAGTGGAATTTGGTTAAGGGAAAGTTTTATAAGATATATGATATATTGATTCACCCCCATCTCAGTATATCCCATGCTTAACATTGGTATCAGAGCAGGTTCTTTCTGAAAATGTTTTATAGATTGAAGGTAGATTGGGAAAGTAGTTGGATCACATGAAGGATTTTATACAAATAATGCACCTTTGTTTGATGGGATGAATTATGTTTTTTTTATCATAAGGATGAAGACTTATTTAATGTCCACTGGATTCAACATTTTGCAAGTAGTGGTGGATGAATATGAAGAGCCACATACACTTGTAACTACTCTAGTAGAAAAGAAAGAAAGTGAAAATAATGTTAAATCTTTACATTCTATTTTATGTGATTTATGTGAATCAAAATTTATTAAAGTTATGCAATGTAAATCTACTCATGAAACTTGGGTAAAACTTGAGAATATTTACAAAGGTGATGGAAAGGTTTAGGAAGCTAAGCTTTAGACTTTCAGAAGATAGTTTGTGAGTTTGAATATAGAAAAGGAAGAAAATATAGAATGTTATATTTTTTAGGTTAATAAAATAGTTAATCAGATTCAAGGTCTTGGAGAAAAGTTAGAAGAATCAATTATGGTTCAAAACGTTTTCAGATCTCTACTATTGAGATATGATGCAAATGTTTTAGTAATTGAAAAAATGAAGAATTTATCTAAGCTAAAGATGGATGAGCTACATGGTATTCTTATGACATATGAAATGTAGATAGAATAAGAGACCCTCAAAGAGAGAAGCTACCTTCAAGACATCAAAGAAAGAGAAGTCTAAGATTCAAGAATCAAGTGACAATTCTAGTGATGATGAAGATGACAATGGAGCTATATTCATTTTCAATCCAAAAAAAGACATAGATAAATATCAAGGAAAATTACCTTTTAAATGTTTTAATTATGGAAAGAGTGGACATTTTGTAGCTAAGTACCCAGATAAGGGCAATGGTGAAAATGAAGAAGGAAAGTATACATACAAGAATAATTTCAAAGGAAAATTAAAGAATTTATTTGAGAAGAAGAGTTTTTATTCTAAATATCCTATCTCAGTTGAAGATAGTGGATTCAGTGATTCAGAAGAAGAAGAGATTCTACTCATGGCCATACATGAAGATTCCTCCACAAGAAAAGTATATATGATCAAGAAGAATGGGATGAAGCTGAAGTGAATCTAAAAGGAGAACTCATTTTTGCCTTAGAAGAGTTAAAATATCTTAAGAAGAATAATTGAAGATTAAATCTCCAAATCCAGAAAAATGAAAAGGAGTAAAAGGAAACAATTGAAGATCTACAAGAACACTTTGAAGAATCCAAGAAGAATGAAGAAGATTTAAAAACATAGTTGCCAAAAATAAGTAAAGAATGTGAAAGGTATGTTATTAAAATTACTTATTTAAAAGCAGATCTTGAGAAAAAAAATAAAGTAATCAATGATAGAGCAGCCAATGATTCAAAATTTGAGAATAACACTAATACATTGAATAAGATATTAAAAAGTCAAATAATAATGTTGGATAAAATAGGTATCAAATTTGAAAAAGAGAAAGAGGAGGCCACTACTTTCATAGACAAAAAAAAAGGAAAAAATTATGTTGAAGCTCTTACAAAAGATCAAATAAAAAGGGAAGAAGCTAAGAATATAGAGGACATCTCAAACAAAGAAGGTTGGAAAGAACATAGCTATAAAAGACAATCACGTTAGAGATACACAAATAGGTCCTATTTTTATGGATACTATTTTTATTGTAAGGGATATGGTCATAATAAAATAGAATGTCAAAAAAGGGATAAAAATTTTAGAAATAAGAATAAAATTCATGTAGAGTTAAGCAAAATCCACAACTCTTTTGCTCCTTTATCAAGCTTTAATGAAGATGACATAATATTTTATAAGTGTAACAACTTTAGACACAGCTCGATACTATAGAAGTGTGTTTGAGTTAGTCAACAAGGACCAGAGTTTCAAGGCTCCATTCATCAAGAAGAAAGTTCATATAAGTTCATGGCAGAATAAATAACCTAAAAAATCTATGATGGTGCAGATAGCTTTGTACACAAGAAATGAAGAAAAGCCATGGTTCATTGATAGTGAAGTTTTGAGGCACATGATAGGATATAAGAAGAATTTCATAACCTTGAATAAGATAAATGGTGGTATAGTGAAATTTAGAGACAATACTACTGCTAGAATTTCCAGAAAAAGTATACTAAGTTTGGATAATGTTAGAACTAAAACTAAAAATGTTTTATATGTAGAAGGTATTAAGCATAATATTTTGAGTGATAGTCAAATGTGTGATCAAGGGCACATATTATAGTTTTATGCATAATGTTATGAAATTATAAGAAAATATTCAGATGTGTTGGTTGCAGATGCTTAGAGAATAGGCAATAATTTATATATGTTATCAGACATCAAAGGTTAAAGATTTTTTTTGAGTCAGATTAAATAAAGTTGGCTATGGCATAGGAGAATGGGGCACATAAATTTTGACAATCTTGTTAAAATCATTAAGAAGCAAGTAGTCAAATCTATTCCAAAGATTACAAAGCCATCTGACACACTTTGTGAAACTTGTTAGCATAGGAAGTAGGTTAGAAGGCAGTTCCAAACAAAAGAGTACTTGACCACTCAAATGCTAGAGCTTGTTCACACTGATCTATGTGGACCTATGAGAACTCGAAGTACTCAACGTGAAAAATATTTCATGTTTGTTATTGATCATTTTTCACATATGACTTGGGTAATATTTTAAAATAAAAAATTAGAATCTTTTAGACATTTCAAAGCATTCAAAGCATTAGTTGAGAATGAAACTAGTTTGAGGATTAAGTGTCTAAGATCAAATCAAGGAGAAGAATTCATGTTAGATCAATTTATTGAGTTATGTGAAGACCATGGAATAAAGAGACATTATTCAACATACATAACTCTATAGCAAAATGGAGTAGTTGAGCAGAGAAACAAAATAGTTAAAGATATGGCAAGGATAATGCTAAATGAATCCAAGATATCAGATAAATATTTGAGAGAGGTAGTTGCTATAGTAGTGCATATTTAGAATAGAGCATTACTGAGAGTCAATAGTGACAAGACTCCTTATGAGTTATGGAAAGATAAACCAGTAACATTTGATTATTTTAAAGTTTTTGGTAGTACATGATTCATACAAAAATTGAAGAAAAACTTAGGAAGTTAGAATCTAGAGTAGATGAAGGTATATTTTTTGGTTATTCTTGAAAAATTAAAGCTTATAAATGTTATAAAAAAATAACCAAGAATTTTTTTGAAAGTGCAAGTGTTAGGATAAAAGAAGATGGAACACAAAGAATCAGTGATCTAGTAGACATTCTTGAAATCATTCAAGAGGAAGATTTTGAAGAATTAGATGAAGATGAGAAAAAGGATAAAATGGGAACCAAAAATCCATCCAAATATGTTTAGAGAAATCATAATGAAAGTGACATCATTAGGGACATAAATGAAGGAATTCACACTAGAAGAATGATGGTAAGTGAATCTAAGCAAGTTAATTTCTCTTTGTTATTTAGAATTTAGCCTAGAACTTTTTCAAAAGCTAGACATGATAAGAATTGGGTTAAGGCTATGGATGAAGAATTAAATTATATAGAAAAGAAAGATACTTGGAAATTAGTGATAAGACGAAAAGATCACAATATGATAAGAACAAAATGGATTTATAGAAATAATTTGAATGAAAATGGAGAAGTGACCTAGAATAAAGAAATATTAGTGTGTAAAGGATATGCTCAAATTAAGGGAATAGATTTGGAAGAAAATTTTGCACTAGTGGCGAGGTTAGAGGTTATTAGAACATTTCTTGCATATGTAGTGTTTAAAAATTTCAAATTATTTTAGATGGATGTCAAATTTGCCTTCCTAAATAGGAATCTAGAAGAAGAGGTCTACATTGAGTAGCTTAAGGGATTTCTTCTCTCAAATATTAGTATCCATGTATGTAGATTGAAGAAAGCATTGTATGGATTGAAACAAGCTCTGAGAGCTTGGTATGCAAGACTTGATAAGTATCTACAGGATCAATGTTTCAAGAGATGATTTGTTAACAATAATCTCTACATCAAAATAGATGGTGAGCATCAATTGATTATTGTGGTATATTTTGATGAAATCATTTTTGGAGAAAACATTGAAAAGATGACAAAATAATTTTTTGATAAGATGAAAAAAGAATTTGAGATGTCTATGCTTGGAGAATTTTCATTTTTCTTAGGGTTGAAAATATTTTAGTTAGATAAAAGAATTTTTATATCTCAATGTAAATATGCCAAGGAAATGTTCAATAAATTTGGTTTTGAGGATTGTGCACTAGTTAGCACACCAATGTGTATAATAAATAAGGTGAGAAAGGATGAAGATTCACCTATTATAGATAAATCTTTGTATAGATCTATGATTAGTAGTCTTTTATATTCGACAACGTCAAAGCCAGACATCATGCATAAAGTAGGTATGATTGCAAGATATCAGTCATCTCCAAATATAGTCATATTTAGTTGGTGAAGAGAATATTTAGATATATCTAGGGGACATTGGATTATGGATTATGGTATCTTGCAAGTAGAGATTTCACTTTGGTTGCTTATAAAGATTCAGATTGGGTAGGGTGCTTGGATGATATAAAGAGTAAAAGTGGAGGAACTTTCTTCCTTGGTGATAGATTAGTATCATGGCTAAGCAAGAAACAAAATTCAATATCACTTTCTATAGCTGAAGTAGAATATATTTTAGTGGTATTGTGTTTTACTCAAGTGCTTTAGATGAAGCAAACTTTGGAAGATATCAAGGTAAAATATGATAAAACTATTTACATTTTTTGTGATAACAAAAGTGTTATTAATATTTTGAAGAATCTAGTGATGCATTCAAGAATAAAACATATTCCTGTTAGATATCACTTCTTGAGAGAGTAGGTTGTAGATCAACAAGTTAAGATGGAGTATATCAGTACTATAGAGTAGATTGTAGATATTCTCACAAAGGTACTACCAAAAGACACATTTTAGCATCTCCAGAAGAAGTTGGGAGTAATTTCTTTTACTTCTTACCATTGATTTTTAACATTAGTTGAGGGAGAGCTAAGTGTTAACTCCAGGTAGGCCCTTTGCCATTGATGTCAAAGTGGGAGAATAACAGGTATAGGTATAGGTATATAAATAAGTATAGGGAATAGGTACAAGTTGCTATAGTAAGGGGGAGTTATTTTATGTTTTTCAAATGGAAGTATGTGTAGGTTTCAAGATGTGGTAGTTTCAGTTTGAGGTTGCCATCAATGACAAAGGGGGAGATTGTTGGAAATATTGTAATTGATGTCAAAGGTCTAGCATTATTGATGATAAAGGCCTCATTACATTTGATGGTGTTTTTAATATTCATATCTTGGCTATTGTGTGTTAATATTTATTTAATATTAATGAATATAGTTTTAGTTGCATATAAGTCAAAAGAGGGCCCATGGAGAAGTCAAAGATTCAAGGTGTAAAAGATGAAAGAGGAATGGGACACATTTTATCATGAAGATTCATCTTGAGGAATTCCAAGAGTCACCATGTGAAGATAAAAGAGGGTATGACACATTTTTCTATGAAGGGACACTTTGAGGAATATGAAAAGTCACCAAGATTAAGACAAAAGAGGAAAGGATGATTTTTACTTATGAAGAGTCACCATATGACTTTTAAAATGTAAGGATATGAAGGGTCATGCAATTTTGGTTCCATATTCCATGAGGATTGAAGGGTCACAAGGGGTGAATGCCAAAGGTCACATGGAAATCTATAAATAAAGGATTGAGAAGGCATTTGTAACATGAAAGAGAGTCCATGGTTTGTATTTGTTTTTGAAGAGAGAAAATTAGGAGACATTTTAGAGTTCTATAATTTGTTGAGTAAGAAACATTAAGAGATAGTTTTGTTTTATACATAAGAGGGTTTGGTGCTTCTATGGGTTACTGCTCACAAATAGTTGTTGTGTTGGTGTTCAGTAAAGGGGCTGGTGCTCCTGCAAGTTGGTACTTGTGAACTTTGTATTTTGAGTTGGTGATAATTCATATACATGAGATTTTTCTCCATGTTTTTTCCCACTTTGGGTTTCCACATAAAAATTTGGTGTCTCTCTCTCTCTTATGTGGTGCATATTATTTTTTCTGTTTTATTGCATATCTTGAATTTGTGATTAAGTGGTTAATGAAAAGAACTAAAACTAAGTAAAATGTATATAATATACTAGTTCACCCCCCTCTTAGTATATTTTGTGCTTAATATCACCCACAACCTTCGGCTAATTCCATTTACCCCAAGCTTGGAGGTAGGCCTAAACAACCTCCTCTTAGGGTGTAATTTGGAGTGTTAATAGTTTTGGCATGCTTGGTGAGATAAGAATTAAGAATATTCAAGCACATTCCATCCTCATTTAATGATATCAAGAATCTGAAAGCATTTGAGAAGTAGATTAGTAGTCAAATTTAATGATAGGAGGCATCATAAGGTCTTCACTCAAGAGTAAGAACAATTATTGTTAATTTTTCACTTTGTTCTTCATATTACCTTATATTGTATGACGGATGGATAAGGAGATAGTTCCTATATTTACCCATATCAACCCTAAAATTAACCTCTTTAGTCATATCATAGACCATACCATCCTTATGTTCCTTATTACCAACACCATGATCTTCCTTACTACTAATAATATCACCCTTACCATCCTCGTGAGATTTATCCACCTCTTTTTTAGCATATCTATCCTCCTATTCAGTGTTTGAAATATCAAAATACTTCTAGTTAGCCTATCCATATCTCAAACCAATCCATTTAAATCCTCAATAAAACCTATTTGGGTTATGAGAGACACATGGTGGGGATTAACACATAAATAAGGTATGTTTAAGGGGTTTCTAGGCATATTATTAAGAATACAAGAGATTCATTGCAATAATTTAAGAGGGATTTTTAATATATCATGAGATATGATCATTCAGGGCTTAGTGGTGATATGTTAGACATAGGTGGTCTAATTTCAAGCATAGAAAAGAAGCTAGTGGTCTATGAGGGGAAACAATTCCAAAGTCATCAATCTCATGTGTCATCTTCCCTTCAATATCAAACTTATATTGAGTAGCCTATCCTTCCTCAATAGACCCAAAAAAGTGAGTTTCAAAACATCTCAAGTCCACCACAAGTTCCTGAAGCATTTCCTACTTAGAAGTTTGTTCAAGAGAGAGTGAAAAAAAGGGAAGAAGTGTGTGTTGAGAGGGCTATGTTTTAATGTTCAGATCAAACCTTGAATAATATTTCCATTCCTAACTAGCCTAAAGAGATTTGTGATCATATAAGGCTTGATTTTTAATCCCACATAAAGATACAAATTTAAATTCCAAAGGGATACTTGTCTCAGTTAGTGGTAGCAACAAGAGTAGTGCAATATTAGGAAAAGGTGCCTTCATTCATTCCCGAAGTTGTAACATATGTAATAGAGGAATCTCCTAGATCCAAGGTTATAACTTGGAAACAAGTGGTAGATTCATGGGGAAAGTAAGGCGAGTCAAAACTACACCAAGGTGTTGGATTTCAGGAGAAGCCTAAAATCATTTAAGCCCTATCCCTCCCTCCTTAAGATCCCAAAGCATTCCTATCATATAGGCCCATTCAATATGATATGTAAAAGATATATGAGGTGTTATTCATCAATAATGAGAATCTTAGTGAGAGGAATGAATAATCCATGATACCATTCAAGTTGACCTCTCTTTTAGAATCGTTTCAAGGATCATCCATTCCACTTCTTGAAAATGAGCCTATCATTGAGGAGGCAAGTAAAGAAGTTCAATTTGAGGTGGTAGATAATGAAGGTGACTTAAGTATACTTAAGGAAGAAATTATCATCAGTACACCTCTTAGTGAAGAGAGGTACAACTCAACCTTCAAGAATGCAGAAGACAATGAACTTCAAGAAGATCAAGGTGAAAAAGATGAGCCCCAAGGATAATGTAGACCCATTAAAAAAGAGAAGATGACTTTGAAGATTTATTTGATGATATGGTAGTTTTTCATCATAATCAAAATACTAATGATTATAAGAATGGGTTAGTTTTCTAATTTGAAATAATTTCTAAACATCATGATAGTCCTTTAAAGGTTGCAAGTGGCCGAGAAAGATGTAGATCATCTTGTGATGTTTAAAAAGAATGTATATTTGATATCATACCAGATGATCAGATTTATGTGATAGATGAGAGATCTTCTAATGGTTTATCAAAGGTGGAATAATGTTGTTTAGAGTTTCATGATCATGGCCAAAGACATAGTTCCCAAATTTTTATCAAACTATGATATGCCTAATCTTACATCAACCACTATCCAACTTGAAGAGATTTTAAGTAAACTAAATCCATGTAAAGATGAATCAAAAGACTTATTTAAAATCATAAAACAAATTACTTCCCTATATAATAATGCCATGATCTAACTCAAATTAAAGACTACAATATCATAAAACAATAGGAAGGTAACCCTCCAACAATGCCATTACAAAAGGATATCTAATTAGAAGGTGAATTATTTAAGATTTTAAAACAAGGATATTAGCCCCTCTTCCCATAGGTTTATGTATCTTTAATCTTTGGTAATAAAATAAAATTTCAAATATCTTGATATGTCATGAAATAAGATCCACCTCTATTGGAAGTAAACCTTGAAATCATAACAAAAATTCCACTCCAAACCATTTAGTTTGATCAAGAGAAGCCTATGGGTGAGGTAGAGTTTAGTTTTTTCATGCAAAGTAGACAATTATAGGATGAGTATTATTGTGTACTTAATTCACCTAGCTAGCCTATGATCTTGAGAATGGAGAAAGGGGGTCTAGTTAATATTTTAAGAGGCTATGAACATTAAAATATCTCCATACACAAGTGGAAGTCCTCATTAATTGAGAAATACCTGATTACACTCTAGTCATCATATGGTAGTCTAACCTCATGGTGCTATAGTGATCATAAGACCTTTCCATTTGATCTTAGAGGAGAAAGAAGTTGGGTTCAGGTTAGTTATTTATATTAGTTGTTATCTTTATTCCAATAAGTGTGTCAAGACATGTCTAATGTGATAGTTGCCTTATTTACTTTGTGTAATGTCTTATTTCCTTCTTAGATGTTTAGGTGATGTGTGTCTTGTTGTGTTTCCTTTGTTTCTTGATATGTCTTTTGAGTTTTTTAGTCCTAGAGGTTTGAGGTTTGTTAATATATTATTCTAATTATCAGTCTAAGTGAGGATTTTATCACAATTGAGTCTTGTTCTTATTTTGGAGAGTTAGTAGGTTATCTTGACCAATAGGCTGTCAATCCCTATGAGTCATCAAAGATGTTGAAAATTTGACCTCTTAGGCCAAATTTCAACCCTTAAAATCAAATTTTTATCCATGATACCCTACAAGCACATACATGATGATATTCATTCATGGTTATGTCTCCTTTGGTATATTTTGTAATCCATTTAGCATTGTTTAAGGTATCATTCTATATGATAGACATTGCTTAGGACATCCTCATGCAGTAGCATGTTTTGTGTCTTTAGGTGATGTATTAACTTGTCATGATGGTCCTTGAGTGACTGGAGAGTTGTCATGTGCTTTTAAGGTCTAAAGAGTGTTATTTTCACCATTTGATAAAATTAAGGTCTCTTAGCAAAATTGGAGGTAGTTTGGGGGAATTAAGGTTTCTAGTTTTTATGGTTTTAGGCATGTTTTAAACCATTTTTGTGACAAGAGAATTATAAACATGATATAGGTGTGTAAAATACTCTTTTTAATCATTAAATGAGTTATATGAGATATCTAAGGTCATTCCATATGATATACCCATTCAAACCTATTTTAATCCTTCACAAACCCTTTATGTCATCAAATAACCCCTCAAACACATCATACTAGTCAAATTACATAGATTTTTATAAAAAAAGGTGGTGTTTATGTGTCAAAATGTGTTAATAATGTCTCTTTAAATGGTTTCATCACCATAAATTATCATTTCAAGGTGTCTATATGCATAAAAGAGTTGATTTTAGAGGTCAAACCCACTTCCCATCAACCAATTGGGGCCCACAAGGGAGAAACTATGACTCTTCAACTTCCCCATCTATAATGCATAGTTTTAAATGTATTTTACCCTATATTTTCACTCCATCTTCCCTCCAATTGATTATCAAAGATTCAAACATGGATAAATATATAAAATAAGCTATTTTAAAGGTGTTTTTCATGCTTGTAAAGATTTAAATGATCAGGTCGATATAGAGGGAGGTTATAAATATAATCAAGATTCATGGTAGACATATCAGAGAAGTTTCACATCCAAAATGTGTAAGATAAGTGAAAAAACTTCTCTCTTTTCCCATAGAGATCCTAAGTAGCTCAAGAGAGCTTGTCATGTTTTTGGTTTATATAGATAAGAGATAAAAGGTGAGGAATCAATATTTTTTCCATAGGAAGGGGGTCTAATGACATTCCAATACTAGGAATTAGTTTAAATATTGACTTCCTATGACTTATGAACAAACATTAATAAATTAAGTAGACAAATTTGCCTACTTAATTTTTATAAAGGTCACAATTTCAATACTTTTGGTGCATACTTAAATTTGTTTTTCAAATAAATGGTTGTATGTGTATTTCATGGGTCATAACGATACATATCCATCAATCTCCACCTTTGGTTCACATGTGTGAGCCCTAAATATAAAAAAAACATTTAGGTTGTTACATGTATAGACTATAAAAAAGTTTTCTTCGTGTTGTAAAACTATTAATGCATAAATTGGGAGTGAGTGGTGGTTTTAGGATTGGATTATGGTTCCTCATATTTCACTAAAGACTTATCTACCTCCCAAACATAGCTCAACCACCAAATGGTTATAAAAATCCTCTAAGTATTTCTATAATGTGATTTTCATGTGAATAATGTTTTTTCCTTTGTAAGTGTGAATAGGGGCCTGTAGATAACCATTAGGATTAGTATAAAATAGATACATACACTTCATCCATAAGTAATTATATTTTATGTTTCCCTCATGGTTATCATTTAAATATACTTATAACCAATAAAATAAGGTAAAATTAATAATATTAAAGAGTAATTGTAGGTTCAAACAAGGATCAACACCCATCCTTAAGCCCTAAAAAGATAAGCTCAATCAAGAGTCCTATTGCACACATAAGATGATGTTGTTAAGTTCAGGAGGATCTAATAAAATGTTGAATATTAGGATGGGGTGTTGAAAACATTTAATAATATTTATTATTAATGGAAAACTCATGAATAAGTATTAAGTGTCAGTTAAATATACCAACACCATCAGACCACACCAAGATGATGGGAGCTCAATCAAGACTACAATGCAAGAGGATTGTGATTGTAGTTTTTGAAAAAAATTAAACAATGATGAAAATGAGGAGTTTAAAAGGGTTATAAGGGTTGATATAGAGTCATAAAAATGTTTTAATTACCCAAGGAAACAATGAAGCATCATGCCCATTATCTCAACTGAACACACATAGTCTAGGCCTAGAACCACCACCTACAAGCTTGATTATAGTAACATGATAGCTGAGCATAAGAGTCCATTTCAAGGAGCCTTGAAGATGAATAAGGTGTAGTTTATTTTAAATTGAATATTATAAGTAATATATTTGGTGAAATATGTGGAAATATACCTTCAAAACAAGACTCACCTCTCATCTCCCACTCAGCCAAGATGTAGAACTACCATCAACAAGCCTGACCGTAGATGGAAACAACTTAGAGATAAGACTTATTTAAGGTGTATTAAAGGTAAAAATAGTGTATTTATATTAAATAAACATGTAATATGTTTTCATGATGATACTAAACTCATATTATAACAAAATAACAACCACACTTACCACCTATAGGCAAGATTTCTAGATAGAAGGTGAAAGTGACAAAAAAACCCTACATAAGGGTAAGTTGAAGAAGAGATAAATAAGGAATATAAATTTTTATATTAATAACCTCAATATAAAGATAAATTTTATCTTTTGAGGTAGACAAAAGGAGTCTAATGGACTAACAAGGCCTAATAGGCTAAAATCACATATATATGCATGTGCTTAGAGTTAAAGGAAGTTTTATGATTGAAGATTATTTAAGGCTTATAAAAAAATTAAGGTGAATTGATAAATATATAAAAATGGTTACATAATGATAATATTTTTTATGTCAATAGGGAAGGCATCAAACCCATATATTAGGGTTGCACAGGCTCAACTACTCATAAACCCTAGGCAATATGTGATAAGTATGAAGAGATAGTGTTGAAGGAAGGACACTCTAAAAGTGTTTTTTTATACCTTGAGAAACATATTACATATTAATTATAACTCCAATATAAAAAAATATAAATAGAGGATACTACTTATAACGCTAGTAACACCAGCTAGTAAATCAACTAGACTAAACAATAACACTCATGATAAACATATAAGAAAAAGGGATTGAGGTGGTGGTCAGATAGATGAGGTCAAGTGAAAAGGTTAGAAACACATGGAAAACATTGAGATATGGGTATATTAATTCCACCATCCCACTTACAAGAGGCTTAGGCTCAATTTAGGCATGTAAACCCTAAAGCCATCTTTAGGCCTCAAGACACCACCTCCATCTTGGGGACATAACCAAACCCCTAAAGTAGAATTAAGATAATGAGAAGGTGTGGGAGGATATTAAAGTTCATGAATAAGATGTTTTATGGAATTTAATATAAATAATAGTCACATTTGTTCTTGACACCCCTCTCAAGCTCTATAACCTTAAGCAATCAGGTCATTTTTCCTATTCCAATGCTTATATCTCACTAATAAAAGTGACTTAGAGCCAATGATATTAGGTGGAATTAGATATGTATAAGAACTCAATATCCATGGAGGAAATATTTTCACTAGGTAACCCATCTCTATGAATAATCACTAACATCTTAACTTGCCTAGAATGCCTAGCATAGATATTGAGGTTTAGCAACTTTCACTCATATCTCATTGTGTGTCTACATTGGACCAAAAGATATTTAGGAGTTTTGATTAGATATATGGGATAAACGTATATAAAAAATGTTTTATATTGGAGGTCTTTACTCTGTGAACCATATTTTATATGGTAGACCTCCAAAACCATGCATAAACCCTAACAAAGACCTAATGGAGAAAAACATATATATATATATATATATATATATATATATATATATATATATATATATATACATATATATATATACATATATATATATATACATATATATATATATATATATATATATATATATATATATCATTTAAATTGTCCTAAAAACACTTTTAACTCATTTACCACTCTAAGGAGATACCACCCATGGTACTAGTCTATACAGATAGTTGTACAGACCCCTAAAAACACTATTTTATAGGGTTTAATGATGTTTTCAAGGTTAATAACTTTGTAGAAGGTTAAAAATAATGGAATAGGGTATTTTGAGTAATATTTAACCTTTTAAAGTCACAAAATACTCATAATTATTAATAAAAATGCCTCTGCAAGTATTCACCAAATAGGCAGTACAAAAGAGCTAGTAAGAGGTGGCCTAATCACCTAAGTTAGATAGAATTATAGGTTTACACTATAGTAAAGGTATATAACATGATGTGAAACATTTTTTTAGGTCTAAAAAATATTAATTAAATTTTTCTCAAGGTCTTATATAGGTTTCATGGCCACCTAAACAACAAGAAATAAGAGACTAGGCCACTTGTCTTACAGGCCTACTTGGCGAATAAAAGAAAATGCATATTGACATAGTGTTGTTCCCAAAATCTGTCACTTGTTTTTGGGGACAACATATTGACTATTTTGGTCTTGAAGGCCAAAATGATCTCTTTCCTTCTCACAAATGTTTTGAGTATTCAAATTCTTTAATTATTCAAGTCTTCTCAGCTAAAGAACTTGTAGGTTCAATAGGTAGGATTTCTCAGAAAGAAGTTCCAATACTTAGGTAATTTCAAGGCTAGTTCAATGCCAAGGTTCAATCAAAGGTCCATTATCAGGCTTCAAACAAGTGGAATGAACCATTGAACCAATGAACCATTGAACCTTGGACTTTCACAAGTTAAAAGTTCAAAGTGGTTCAAAGGTTCAAAAGGAGTTAAGCACTTCAAAGGATCTAGAAAGTTTGAATACTTTTGCAAGGTTCAAAGGTTCAAAGAATTTATAAGACTTAAAGAAAATAAGGATTTGAAGATTGAATGTTGAAATATTGAACCGTTGAACTTTGAACTAAAATGGTTCAAAGTTTCAAAGGTTCAAAGGGCTCAAAGAAGTTCAAAGTGCAGAAAGGAAGCTTTGAGTGAATGGAAGAAGCAAAAGAAGTTTAACCAAAGGGTTTGAAGAATAATTGAACAAAAGAGTTGAGTGAATAGACAAGATAATTTAACCACCTGAGCCATTGAACCATCAAACTGATATGGTTCAAAGGTTTAAAGGTTCAAAGAAGTCCAAAGATGGTTCAACCAAAGAAGGAAAAGAAAGTGAATGCGGCCCTTCACAAGAGCTTGAACCGAAAAGCTGACTGAACCGCTGACCATTGAACTAGTTTGAACCATTGAACTAATGCACTCCAAGTTTCAAGGTTCATAATGGTTCAAGTGACTAATTGATCATGACATCCCCATGGATGTCAAATTCAAGGTAATGAAATATCTATTGATTTTCAAATATGACATGGACCCTGTGAACAAATTTAGTGACCAGCCAAAGAAGAAGCCAAAGGAGCCAATAGAAAGTGAGAAGATAACTCGAGAGCTCAGATTACCAAGGAAGGACAATACATGGTGAAGAAAAAGAGAACAACTAAAGGAAATCTAGAAATATCTGCAAGATAGTTATTTCTAGTAGGTGGAATAGTCCACCAGGTGGGCATTAGAGAGTGCAAACATTCAATGGTATCATCTATTTTTCTTCATTAATTAAAGGTGAATGGACAGTCGTGTAAGAATAATAAATAAAACTAGGCAACCCATGCTTAGGAAAGGATGTTTGATATGATTTAGAATGCCAAAGTTAAGGTCGATGACCTATTCTAGTATGGTTCTTTCAGAGAAATATATTCAAGGCATTGAATGCAGCATGGGCCATTTCCATGAAATAAAGCACTGAAGTCTTTCTAAGAGTGCTATATATTGTAATCTCTCTAATTGAAAAAGGAGATCTCTCTATTATAGAATAAAAACTCTACCCAAATTGAAAGTCATTTCCTAAGACTTTCAGATCAGATTGTTAATCATATTTATTTATTTGAATGAGAAAATAAGTGACCTTTCAGACTTTGTGTTGGAATAGCTTGTGTTATTTAGGAAATTGTTCTTATGTCTATTTCCTAGAAGCATTCTTGTCTATTTAATTTAACAACTAGAACTAGTGGAAATAATTAGGAAGGTGTCCTGAGGCTGACTGTGGAGAGACTTTGTGTTGCCACAATGGTCTTTAGTGTGTTGTTTTTTATATCTATGTAAGTTTTTCTAGTTCCTTTCCATCTCCATATCCTTATCCATTTCCATTATATACTCTGATCTATGAAACCAGATATTCTAGGGATAGAACATTTCATTGCTATTATCTACTCTTCCAACTCCATGCCAATAATTTTTTGGTGACTCCACTGGGGAAGAACGAGTAGTTTAGAGCCTCAAGCGCCAAGCTGAAGTAGGACCAGTTATTTTCCATTTTTATTCTACAATCTGGCAGCTCCATGCTGTACAAAAAGCTAGAAAGGTCAAGGTGTTGTTGACCCTATTTTTGAGTTAGTGCAGTAGAGAAATTTTGATTTGTTTCCTCCACAACCTCACCTTCAACAAACTAGGAGCCTTCCTCCTACCAACACTAGGTCACTAATACAAGGTAGAGATTCTTTTTCCTCTACTAGTAGAGCTTTGCCCGTACATACCCTACCAAGATTTGTTATCCCCCCTTTCCATAGTCATACAATGGTAGCTCAAGGCCCCTACAGTAACTCTTTTGGCCCACTCAATTTAACTCCACCTCTACATGAGCTACCATGTAGTTCAAGGAAGAAATTCCCCAAATTATTTGGTAATGGGAGAGTTCATCCAGATGAACATATTGCAGCCTTCAACATATCCTATGGTGTGATAGGTGTGGAGTATGAAGACATAACAGTTAGGTTGTTTATAGAGACATTACAAGGTGTTGTTGTAGATTAGTTCTACCATTTTTAGGCTCAATTAGTGACTAAATAGAACACTCTCAAAGCCAAATTTGAAGCCAAGTTCAAGCTTGTAAAAGATGTGCATGCCCTATGGGCTCAGATCACACAAATGAAGAAGCAGCCTTATGAACCAATGAGAGATTTCATATCCAAATTCAACAAGCTGAGGAACATGATTCCTATAATTGCTCAGCCAAAAACTGAGAATCTCAAATGCTTCTTCATCAACTCTTAGCTACCTGAAGTGACTTTTCTACTGAGATGTGCTAGCCACATAGACCTTGCTACAACACATAATTTAGCTACTAAGGTGGAAGATGATCTCATCTTGGTAGGTAAGATAAGGAGAGATCCTAATAGAGGTAAATCTTCTTCATCCTCTGAATATCCATCTATAGGCACCACTAATATAATGGTGCAAAAGATAGAAAATGAGTTGGCAGCTCTCAAAAATCAAATGGCACAAGGGATGTCTACTCCTCCATACTTAGACATACCAAGGAGGACATTCCCAATCAGTCATACCAAGGCAATGCTACTAGGAATCAAGGGCAGCCAAATCATCTTCTTCCCCTTCAGGGGAAACTTGCTATTAAAGCAGCTTCAACCAACTTAGCAGTTGGATACCTTGAAATAGAATCAAATTTATCTTTCCAATCTAAGTTAAACTAGGAAGATGGAACTGATCTCTTTATGGAAGACCAAGATGAATCAACTGATGACTCCAACATTGGTTTCCTAAATTACCAAGATGAAAGTAGAAGTAAAAGTGAAGCGTTTGATGGATCATACACTATATTCACCTGGTCCTAAAACTAGTCAGCCCAATAAGCTGATAAAGAAAAATCAGAGGAAGGATCTCAACTAGTAATTTCAATTGCTAAATGGGGGACTACTCTACCTTTTCAATCAAAGGACCTGGTAATCACTAAAAAATTAAGTACCCCAAACATTCCCTGCACCTTTTGCTTCAAATTATCAGACCAGTACTGTACCCCAAAAAACTAGAAAGATGAAATTCTTTCCTCTATTCCCAATTCTTTCCAGTCATTTGATATAATTGACCATGTCAAAAAGACCAAAATTCAAATGACTGAGTTTGAATTCTTGCAATCCAATCTTGAGCAATTGGATAGATTAGTGGAATGTGTGAAGGAAAAATCCATCCCTATAGGATAATAAATTCTAAAAGTAACTCCTAGTCCCCCCAAGAACACATCCACTTGGAATAATCTTGCCATTACTCCTCCAGTTGTCCCTAGGAAGACATAACTATTTTATGTCTCCCTGTTGATAAATAGACATCAGCTAAACAATTGCATCATAGACTTAGGTGCATCTGACATTTTCATGCTTGCCAAAGTAGCTAAATCTCTTGGCCTCACACTAACCAAGACTTTTGGGAGATGTTTCTCCATGGAAAACAAATAAGTACCTTTGCTAGGATAAATCAAGGATGCCTAGTTTGCATTTGCCACATTTCTAAAAAAGAGAATCAAGATGGTAGTACTTATGGCCGACATCCCAACCTCATACGACATTCTTCTTGGGAATTTTTTTTACAAATATGTTGGTGGCAAGTTAAGCATGGACCTATCTAAGGCAAGGATCCCTGTCAAAGGCATCATGTAAAGGCTACTCCTTGAAAGGGAGTCAAAGTATATTATTAGCCAAATGTTAGCCCTTGAAGCTCAAATTCTATTTGAGTCTTCAAGAATGGGTAATTACATCTTATCCATAGAGGAGGTTCATGTTGCATCTGATAAAATTTCTAAATGTGATAATCTAACAATCAATTCAAATAAAATAATATAAGACTTAATAGAGCACAATGCAAGTGCAGAAGGACCCTCCCCTCCAAATGAAGGAAAATCTGAGAAAGGAGTAGTTTTCAGTGGTGTATGGATTTTGGAATTTGATGGAGGATGCTCCCTAAGGAGTCAAAATATATTGTTACCCAAATGTCAGCCCTTGAAGCTCAAATTTTGTTTGAGTCTTCAGGAATGGGTAATTACTTCTTATCCATGGAGGAGGTTAATGTGGTGTCTGACAAATTTTTTGAATGTGATAGTCTAATAATCGATTTAGATAAAATGACAGAAGAATTAATAGAGCACAGTTCAAGTGCAAAAGGACCCTCCCCTCCAAATAAAGGAAAATCTAAGAAAAGAGTAGTGTTCAATGGCATATGGATTCTATAATTTGATGGTAGCTACTTTTTTACCAGTTTTGATGCTGGGATTAATTTAATATCTCTGCAAGGAGATATTTTTCCTTATGCTTACAAGTTTTAGTTCAACAACACCAACAACACTATCGAGTACAAATATCTATTACTCATGTTGAAGGCCACTCAAGATAAAGGTGTCAAACTCCTTCATGCCAAAGGAGATGCTAAACTGATGGTTTGTCAGGTGAAGAACTTGTGTCAAACCAAGAATAAAGTATTGTGCCATTACCGTAATCTGGTATGGGACTGTATTGAAAGTTTTGATGCTTTCAACATATATATAATGCCCAGAGAGCTTCATAGTCATGCAGATTCATTGGCTATCTCTACAACCTTATAGGTTCCTCACAAAGACTTTGAAGAGTAGTACACTATTGAGCTAGTCTTTTGACCAAGTGTACCTGATTATGTCAACCATTGGCATGAGTTTGATGCTGACAATCAAATCATGTGCTTCAATAGACCAAAAGAGCAACGAACTATGATAATGGACCATACTACTATATGTCAAAGTTAGGTAAAGAAACTCTCCAGCAAGAGAGCAAGGATTCATGGTTTTTGGATTAGAGATCCAGTCTTCATGTGGGGCAAGAGGAGAGAACCAAAAGGAATACACAAAAAATCTGATTCTTGGTGGAGAGGTCCATTCACAAATCATTGATTCTAGGGAGAAAATGGTTTCCTACTTAAGTATCAAGATGGCACACCCTTTTCACTACCTCATAATGGGCAGCACCTGAAGCACTTCAATCCTTGAAGTATCAGATGACATCAGTTGTACATATTTGTATAGTATTTAGTTTTGTTTTATTTGGTTCATTTTGTTTCTTTTTGCACCTTTCTTTTTGGGTAGCATGAATCGATAGCCCAATGGCATAAATGAAGGCACTAAGATTCTAGATTCTACTTCCTTTAATTGTTTTTGCAATTGATGAATGCTCCCCAACTAGAGCCAGTTGTTGTTCCCAAAATTTGTCACTTGTTTTTGGGGACAACATATCAACTATTTTGGTCTTGAAGGACAAATGATCTATTCCCTTCTCAAAAATGTTTTGAGTATTCAAATTATTCAATTATTCAAGTATTCTCAGCTAAAAAACTCATAGATTCAATAGGTAGGCTTTCTCAAAAAGAAGTTCCAACACTTACGCAATTTCAAGGCTGGTTCAACGTCGAGGTTCAATCAAAGGTCCATCGGTAGGCTTCAAACAAGTGGAATGAACCATTAAACCAATGAACCATTGAACCTTGAAATTTCACAAGTTTAAAGTGGTTCAAAGGTTTAAAAGGAGTTAAGCACTTCAAAGGATGTAGAAAGTTTGAAGACTTCTGCAAGGTTCAAAGGTTCAAAGACTTCAATGAACTTAAAGAAAAGAAGGCTTTGAAGAGTGAAGGTTGAACTATTGAAACCTTGAACTTTGAACCAAAATCATTTGAAGGTTCAAAGTTTCAAAGGACCCAAAGAATTTCAAAGTGCAAAAAGGAATATTAGAGTGAATGGAAGAAGCAGAAGAAGTTCAACCAAAGGGTTCAAAGAATGATTGAACCAAAGAGCTGAGCGAATAGATAAGTTAATTGAACTGCCTGAACCATTGAACCATCAAACTGATATGGTTCAAAGGTTTAAAGGTTCAATGAAGTCCAAATATGGTTCAACCAAAGAAGGAAAAGAAAGTGAACATGACCCTTCACAAGAGATTGAACTGAAGAGCTGATTGAACTATCGACCATTAAGCCACTTTGAACCATTGAATCGATGCACTCCAAGGTTTAAGGTTCATAATGGTTCAAGTGAATAAGTGATCATAATGTCCCCATGGACGTCAAATTCTAGGTAATGAAATATTTGTTGATTTTCAAATATGGTGTGGACCCTATGAACATATCTAGTGACTAGCCAAAGAAGAAGTTGAAGGAGCCAACATAAAGTGAGAAGATAGCCTGAAAGCTCAGATCACCAAGGAAGGACAAGATGTGGTGAGGAAAAAGAGAAAAACTATAGAAAATCTAGAAATATATATAAGAGATTTATTTCCAGCAGGTGGAATAGTCCACTAGGTGGATATCAAAGAGCACGAACATTCAATGGTGCAGTCTATTTTTCTTCATTAAGTAAAGGCAAATGGATAGCCGTGTAAGCATCATAAATAAAAATAGAAAACCCATGCTTAGGAAAGGACATTTGATATGATTTAGAATGCTAAAGTTAATGCTGATGACCTATTATATCATGGCTCTTTCATAGAAATACATTCAAGGCATTGAATGCAGCATGGGTCATTTCCATGAAACAAAGCACCCAAGACTTTATAGGAGCACTATATATTGTAATCTCTCTAATTGAAAAAGGAGATCTCTCTGTTATATAAGCAAAACTCTACCTAAAATGAAAGGCATTTCCTTAGACTTTGAGCTTAATTTGTTAATCATATTTCTTTATTTGAATGAGAAAACAAGTGACCTTTCAGACATTGTGCTGGAATAGCTTGTGTTATTTAGGAAATTGTTCTTATGTCTATTTACTAGAAGCATTATTTTCCATTTAATTTAACAAGTAGAACTAGTGGAAGTAATTAGGAAGGTGTCCTAAAGCTGACTGTGGAGAGACTTTGTACTACCACAATGGTCTTTAGTGTGTTGTTTTATGTATTTATGTAAAGGATCTTGGGATGACTTTGTGCCCCCGTTGTCCTTTATATATTTCACTCTTTAGTAGTTGAGGTGGAGACCTTGTGCTACACTTCATCTTGATGTGTTACTATGTCTAGTTACTTTTACTACTTAGGAAGGAATCTGGTTATTGACTGAGTATTACTTCTAAAAGAAGAGAATTACCTCCAGCAATCACCTAATAATTCTTCTATGTCTGTGAACATCATCTCTGAAAAAGAGAGATGGATGGTGTTATCCTACACTGATTGTTATTTTTAACTTATATTTATAGTATATTAATATATCATAGTTATAGGGAACGTCCCCTTGATAAGAGGAGAGATTTGTCCCCTTTTAATGAGGTCAACCTACACATTTGGCTGATAAATCTCTCGATGTTGTGGTTGAAACACCTATTTTTCCCTCACTTAGCTGGTGACAAAATATTCACCCAATAGTTTTCTTATGACTCCACTAGGGATCGAATGAGTTGTTCTAGTTAATTTCCATCTCCATATCCTTATCCATTTACATTATATACTTTGATCTGTGAAACTAGAGATTCTAGGGATCAAACATTTCATTTCTATTGTCCTCTCTGCTAGTTCCATGCCAATAGTTTTTGGTGGCTCCACTGGGGATCGAATGAGCTATTCTAGTTCTTTTCCATCTCCACATCCTTATCCATTTCCATTAGATACTCTGATCTATGAAAATAGATATTCTAAGGATCAAATGTTTCATTAATATTGTCTACTCTGTAGCTCCATGCCAATAGTTTTTTGGGGACTCCACTGGGGAAGAATAAGTAGTTTGGAGCCTTAAGCTCCAAGCTGAAGCATGGCCAATTCTTTTCCATTTTTATTCTACAATCTAGTAGCTCTAGGCTATATAAGAAGCTAGAAAGCTCAAGGTGTTGTTGACCCTTTTTTTGAGTTGGTGCAACAGAGCAATTTTGATTTATTTCCTCCACAATCTCACCTTCAATGAACTAGGAGTCTTCTTCCTACCAATACCAGGTCACCAATACAAGGTAGAGCTTCTTTTTCCTTTGCTAGCAGAGATTTGCCTATATATACCCCACCAAGATTTTTTATCCCCCCTTTCCATAGTCATACAATGGCAGCTCAAGGCCCCTGGGGTACCTCTTATAGCCCACTCAATTTAAATCCACCTCTACATAAGCTACCACATAGTTCAAGAAAGAATTTACCCAAATTCTTTGGTGATGGGAGAGTTCATCTTGATGAACATATTGCAGCCTTCAGCATAGACTGTGGCATGATAGGTATGGAGTATGAAGACGTAGTAGTCAGGCTATTCATAGAGACATTACAAGGTACTACTATAGACCAGTTATACCATCTGCAAGCTCAGTTAGTGACTGACTGGAACACTCTCAAAGCCAAATTTGAAGCTAAGTTCAAGCCTGTAGAAGATGTGCATGCCATGCTAGCTTAGCTCACACAAAATGAAGGAGCCTCATGAACCAATGAGAGATTTCATATAAAATTTTGATAAGCTAATGAACAATATTTGTATAATTTCTCAGCCAATAGCTAAGAATATCAAATGCTTCTTCATCAACTCTGAGCTACTTGATGTGAGTTTTTTACTGAGACGTGTTGGGAACATAGACCTTGATATAGTGCAAGATTTAGCTACTGAGGTGGAAGATGATCTCATCTTGGTGGGGAAGATAAGGAGAGATCCTAATAGAGGTAAATCTTCTTCATACTATAAATATCCATCTACAGGCACCACTGATCTAATGGTGCAAAATTTGGAAAATGAGTTGCTAGCTCTCAGAAAGTAAATGGTGTAAGGGATGTCTGCTCCTCCTTCATACTGAGATATACCAAGGATGACATTACCTAATGAGTCATACCAAGGCAATGCTACCAGGAATTAAGGGCAATAAAATCATCTTCCTCCCCCTTAGGGGAAACTTGCTATTGAAGCAGCTCCAGCCAACTCAACAGTTAGATACCTTGAAATAGAATAAAATTTTTCTTTCCAATCTAAGTTAAACCAGGAAGATGGAATCAATCTCTTTGTGGAAGACCAAGATGAATAAGCTGGTGACTCCAACATTAGTTTCCTAAATTACTGGGATGAACCTATAAGTAAAGGTGAAGCGTTTGATGGATCATACCCTATATTCACCTGGTCCCAGAACCAGTCAGCCCAGTAAGCTGATAAGGGAAAATTAGGGGAAGGATCTCAGCCAATAATTTCAATTGATAAATGGGGGACTACTCTACCATTTCAATCAAAGGACCTGATAATCACTAAAAAAGTAAGTACCCCAAACATTCTTACACCTTTTTCTTCAAATTCTCAGACTAGTACCACACCCCCAAAAAACTAGAAGGATGAACTTCCTTAACTCTATTCCCAATTCTTCCTAGTCATTGGATATAATTGACCATGCCAAGAAGACCAAAATTCAAATGACTAAGTTTTAATTCTTGAAATCCAATCCTGAGCAGTTGAATAGATTAGTGGAATGTGTGAAAGATAAAGCCATCTCTGTAGGACAAGAAATTCTAAAAGTAACTCCTGGTCCCCCCAAGAACACATCCACCAAGAATAATCTTGTCATTACTCCTCCAACTACCCTTGGGAAGATAGAACCATTTTGTCTCCCTATTGATAAATGGACATCAGCGAAACAATTGCATCATAGACTCAAGTGCATCTGATAATGTCACACCTGCCAAAGTAGCTAAATCTCTTAGCCTCATGCTGAACAAGACTTTTGGGAGATGTTTCTCTATGGAAAACAAACAAGTACCTTTATTGGGACAAATCAAGGATGTCTAATTTGCATTTTCCACATTTCCAGAAAAGAGAATCAAGATGACAGTCTTGGTGGCTGACGTCCTAGCCTCATACAGTATCCTTATTGGGAAAAATTTATGCAAAGATGTTGGTGGTGAGTTAAGCATGGACCTTTTTGAGGCAAGGATCCCCATTAAAGTCATCATGTAGAGGCTACTCCCTAAAAAGGAGTCAAAGTATATTATTACCCAAATGTCAACCCCTAAAGCTCAAATTCTATTTGAGTCTTTGGGAATGGGTAATTACTTCTTATCCATGGAGGAGGTTCATGTTGTGTCTGACAAATTTTTTAAATGTAATAGTCTAAAAACCAATTCAGACAAAACAATAGAAGACTTAATAGAGCACAATGCAAGTGCAGAAGGACCTTCCCCTCCAAATGAAGGAAATTTTGAGAAAGGAGTAGTTTTTGGTGGTGTATGTATTTTGGAATTTGATGGAAGCTGCTTTTCTACCAATTTTGGAGCCAAGATTGTTTTAATATCTCTACAAGAAGATATTTTTCCTTATGCTTACAAGTTGCAGTTCAACAACACTAACAACAATTTTGAGTATAAATATCTATTACTCGGGTTGAAGGATACTCAAGACAAAGGTGTCAAAATCCTTCACACGAAAGGAGATGTTGAATTGATGGTTTGTCAGGTGAGGAAACTGTGTCAAACTAAGAATAAAATATTACACCATTACCATAATCTGGTATGGGACTGTATTGAAAAATTTGATGCTTTCAATATATCTGTATTTGCTAGAGAGCTTCATAGTCATGCAAATTCATTGGTTGTCTCTATGACCCTCTTAGTTCCTCACAAATAATTTTAAGAGAATAAGTACACTATCGAGCTAGTCTTTCAACCAACTATACCTGATAATGCCAACCATTGGCAAGAGTTTGTTGCTAAAAATAAAATCATGTGCTTCACTAAACCAAAAGAGCAATGAAATATGATAATGGAACATACTTTTTCTCATCAAAGTCAAGTAAATAAACTCTCCAAAAAGAGAGCAAGGATTCATAGTTTTTGGATTAGATGTCTAGTCTTCTTGTGGGGCAAGAGGAGAGAACCAAAAGGAATGCATAGAAAATTTGATTCCTAGTGGAGAGGTCCATTCACCAATCATCGATTCTATGGAGAAAATGGTTTCCTACTGAAGTATCAAGATGGCACACCCTTTTCACTGCTTCACAATGGGCAACATCTAAAGCACTTCAATCCCTGAAGTATCAGATGACATCAGTTGTACATATTTGTATAGTCTTTGGTTTTGTTTTGTTTCATTCATTTTGTTTTATTTTTGTGCCATTTTTTGGGTAACATGACTCAATATCCCAATGGAATATATGAAGGCACTAATATTCTAGATTTTACTCGCTTTAATTGTTTTTGCAATTGATGGATGTTCCCCAACTGGAGTTAGCTGTTGTTCCCAAAATCTATCATTTATTTTTGGGGACAACATATTAACTATTTTGGTCCTAAAGGCCAAATGATCTCTTCCCTTCTCAAAAATGTTTTGAGTATTCAAATTCTTTATTTTTTCAAGTCTTCTCAGCTAAAGAACTCATAGGTTCAATAGGCAAGCTTTCTCAAAAAAAAGTTCCAACACTTAGGCAATTTCAAGGCTGGTTCAACGCTGAGGTTCAATCAAAGGTCCATCGATAGGCTTAAATCAAGTGGAATGAACCATTGAACCAATGAACCATTAAACCTTAAACTTTCACAAGTTCAAAGTTCAAAGTGGTTCAAAGTTTTAAAAGGAATTAAGTGCTTCAAAGGATCTATAAAGTTTAAAGACTTCAACAAACTTAAATAAAAGAAGGCTTCAAAGAGTGAATGTTGAATTATTGAACCATTTAACTTTGAACTGAAATGGTTCAAAGGTTTAAAGGTCTCAAATAATTTCAAAGTGTAGAAAGGAAGCTTTGAGTGAATGGAAGAAGTAGAAGAAGTTCAATCAAAGGGTTTGAAGAATGATTGAACCAAAGAGTTGAGCGAACAGACAAGCAGATTGAACCACCTAAAATATTGAACCATTGAATCGATATGGTTCAAAGGTTAAAAGGTTCAAATAATTCCAAATATGGTTCAACCAAAGAAGGAAAAGAAATCAAACATGGCCCTTCATAAGAGATTGAATTGAAGAGCAGATTGAACTGCTGACCATTGAACCATTTTGAACCATTAAACCGATGCACTCCAAGGTTCAGTGTTCATAATGGTTCAAGTGACTAAGTGATCATGACATCCCCATATATTTCAAATTTAAGGTAATGAAATATCTATTGATTTTCAGATATGGTGTGGACCCTGTGAACAAATTCAGTGACTGGCCAGAGAAGAAGCTGAAGGAGCCAGTAGAAAGTGAGAAGATAGTCTGAGAGATCAGATCACCAAGGAAGGACAAGATGTGGTGAGGAAAAATAGAACAACCAAAATAAATCTATAAATATCTATAGGATATTTATTTCTAGTAGGTGGAATAGTCCAACAAGTGGACATCAGAGAGTGTAAACATTTAATGGCATGGTCTATTTTTCTTCATTAAGTAAAGGCAAAAGGACAGTCGTGTAAGCATCATAAAGAAAACCGGGCAACCCATGCTTAAGAAAAGACATTTGATATGATTTAGAATGCCAAAGTTAAGGCTGATGACCTATTCTAGCATGGCTCTTTCATGGAAATACATTCAAGGCATTGAATGCAGCATGGGCCATTTCTATGAAACAAAGCACCCAAGTGTTTCTTGGAGCACTATATATTGTAATCTCTCTAATTGAAAAAAGAGATCTCTCTATTATAGAAGCAAAACTCTATCCAAATTTAAAGGTATTTCCTAAGACTTTAAGCTCAAATTGTTAATCATAATTATTTATTTGAATGAGAAAAAAGTGACCTTTCAGAGTTTGTGCTGGAATAGCTTGTGTTATTTAGGAAATTGTTCTTATGTTTGTTTCCTAGAAGCATTCTTGTCCATTTAATTTAACAAGTAGAACTAGTGGAATTAGTTAGGAAGGTGTCCTAAAGTTGACTGTGGAGAGACTTTGTGCTACCATAATGGTCTTTAGTGTGTTGTTTTCTTTATCTATGTATAGGATCTTGAGATGACATTGTGACCCCATTATCCTTCGTATATTTCAATCTTTGGTAGTTGAGGTGGAGACTTTGTGTTACACTTCATCTGGTTGTGTTACTATGTCTAGTTACTTCTACTACCCAAGAAGGAATCTAGCTGTTAACTGAGTATTACCTCTAAAAGAAGAGAAGTACCTTCAATAATCACCTAAGAATTCTCCTATGTTTGTGAACATCATCTCTGAAAAAAGAGAGATGGATGGTGTTATCCTACCCTAAGTGTTATTTTCATCTTATATTTATATTATATTAATATATCATAGTTATAGGGAACCCCCTTTGATGAGAGGAGAGATTTGTCCCCTTTTGATGTGGTCAACCTGCACATTTGGCTGATAAATCTCCCTATGCTGTGGTTGAAACACCTATTTTGTCCTCAGTTAGCTAGTGACAAAATATTCACCCAACATATAGAATGGATGATAGATGGGTTAATATATCATAATTACACCCTTCTAACTAATTAATAAGGGCGAGTAGATACTTCTCATGGTCATCATGGAGAATGAGTAGTTTGTTAGACTAGTTAACATGTAAGGAGAAGGGTTTGCTTTTTAATGACTCAAGGAGGCTAATTAGATAATTATGCACATTTGTAACTACCAATAGGGAAAGTTCTTGATAAAAGAGGTGTGGACATGCATTAAATGGGGTAAAATAAATTTTAAATAGTCTCCACCACTCCACCTCAGTTCCTAAATGGCTTATCAAAGGCCACAAACCAAACCAATGTGTGGAGAGATGAGAGACTGTTATGGCTACTTATAACTGATGATTGAGTCATTATGGTCATTTATGATCTCTTCATGATATATACATGCCAAATTATTTCAAAATCTTTTTCATTTTTCTATATATTCAATCTTTTATGCTATTGTATTCATCCCTCTATTGGGTATGAAGATATTCTACCAAAATTTGTACTTTGTCACTTCTTGAGCTAATACAAGGATTGGTTTAGCTTCTTTTAAACTAGTTTAGTGTGTTATGTATATTTTATTTGAATTTTTCATAGGTTTCTCTCCCATTTTAATTCCTTTCCTCACCTACTTTCTAGTGTATAGGTATATGTAGGTCACATAGTGTGTTAGAATTATTAGTGATTAAGATTAAAGTGAAAATTTGACTAGTAAGTGTCTTGAATCAAACCTTCCCTTCATTAACCTCCTATTATGATCATCTAATACAACCTGTATGTGAAATTATATTTCTTATAAGATCTTGAATATAGTGGTCCAGTCACTTGTCTTATTCATCAATGGTTTTAAGGGTCAAATAGAGCGAACAACTATATTTGTGAATCACCTCCAATAGTATAAGTTTGATTTTATGTTGCCTTCTATCCATTTTCACCCCAAAACTCAGTATATTTAGGATCTAATCTTAATGGATGTACCAGGGGAGCTAGCCATGTAAACTAGAGGTTTATCGCATCTATTTGTAACCCATATGTTTAGGCTAATCCCATGTTATGCCAAACATGGAGGTATGGCTAAACAACCTCCTCTTAGGGTGAAGTTTAGAGTGTTAAAAATTAGGAGCCAAGTTTGTACCAAACTTACCACATCAAATTTTGAGTAGTTTTATTAGATATCCTAGTAATGTGCCTCAAAACCAATCATTTGAATACACATCAACTAGTTGTGGTAAAGCTTTAGTCCAAGTGTTATAACATGTAAAATATGATTTTTAAAGTGAAATGTCCTATGGATAATCAAATGGAAAAAGTACAATTGTACCAAAATTATCTTAACATATCTTGTAATTTTAATGCAATGGTTATTTCTAACATGTCATTTATTGAGCTAGCATAATTAATAGGCCCATAAACAAATGTTTTAGTCTATGCAAACCAAAACATTGACCCATTTAACCAAATCACACTAGTTTGTAATGTGTTTAATCTCCCCCATTTTGATAAAATAGAATCCCAATAAAATGGAAGACTTCACTCAAAACATTGTGTAAAACATGCAAGTGTATTCTAGTTTAAACCAATATGGGTCTAATTTACTATGAAGAAACACACAATATATTCCTCTGACTAATGTCATGAGTGGATTTAAATAACAAGGTATGGGTGTGCCTATTTACCAAACACAAAAAACAACCTCCACTTCTCAACCATCTACTTCTTAAAGTGTGAAATAGGGGGAAATGATCTAACAACAAACCAACTTACCACCTCAATACGTGAAAAACACTATTCTACCTCAATAGGGGAAACAAATGTTCTACCATAAAAAACATAAACCAATATACCTCAATAGTCACAAACATTTCCTAATGCACAACGTGTTTCTATTGGTCAAAAATTTATAGTTGGTCAACAATAACAAATTCCAAACCCCCCAACAAGTGCTTGTTCGATAGTAGTTTCTCAACCAACAATAAGATTCTTATTTATACTAGATACTAGGTACTAGGAAATAATTTCCTTTCACATAATGTGTATTGCATGTATAATAAGGATCCATATTTAAACACCTATAATAGTAGGGTTTTAATAAACAACACAATCCATTTAAAAAATAGGGTTCAACAAGTAGGAAATAAGCTCCTACCCAAACCCAATAATACCAACACATTCCACATAGATGAATACCATTAACATAACCATAATTTTCTAGCCAAGATTATGTAGCTAATTCAATATATAATATTTTTTAGAATTAGCATATTCTATACCAATAGTACAATCTTAATGTATAGATACATATACCTAGTCATTTGGCCAACCATATAAACATTTCTTAGTATGTTATTCCAATCTTACATGGTCAAGTTAATCCACCTTTGACTACAAAAACCCAATAGTAACATGCCACTCCATCTAAATTCCTTGCCCAAGATTTACAACAAATGAAGGATTCAATTAAAGCTATTCATAATAGAACACAAATAAATAAATTCAAACTAGATGAAATACACTCATATCCATTCAACATGGATTATCCATAAATAACATTTCAATTAGGTTATGAGATGCCTAAATTTGATAAATATAAGGGCAAGGGTGAACCCAAATAGTATCTAAAATAATTATTTATTACATTTTATCCATTGGAATATTAAAAAATATATTTATTTCTTTTCTTTGTAAGGAGTCTAATTGGACAAGCCTTGGGATGGCTTTTAAAATTGCTAAAGAATTATGTACCTGACTTAGATTATCTTTTTAATAATTTCATACAACATTATTCATATAATCTCAACCATGATATTATAGTTTTGGACTTGGGCAAAGCAAAACAAAATAATGGTGAAAACTTCATTGCATACTTGTAATGTTAGAGATCACTAGCAAGCTAGTTTACTCATAATTTGCTAGATAAATAGTTGTCCATGATATTTACCAAGAGATTACATAGTGAGATATCTTACCATTTCAAGATATAATATGATCATACATTTTAATATGTTATTGATAATTAAATACATATTTAAAAGGGTATTTTCAACAAATTAATAGTCAAGATATCTTCTTCTGACCAGAGATAAAAACAACATCAAGACCAACAGAAACAAAACCAAAGCCATAACCATAACCAAAACCCAATTCAAATACTAACTTCAATTCCACCCTAGGACAACAAAAACAAACTACCAATACTTCATAACTAAAATAAGAATATTGTTGGCAATGGGGTCACTAAATCATTCCATATACAAATGGTATGAACACTACCTATCTATTTACATCCACTGATTTAACAACCACTACCTCCATAAAACCAACATATAGAAAACCAATTATAACACATTCTTCCTAGGAGAAGACCACCTATTTACATACAATTTATTTACCTTGGTGAACCTATTAAATTTGTGTTCTAAAAATTAATTTAGTTGAATATGATCAGTTAGTTGGTACCAAAGCTATTTCTTGAAGGGATTCCTTTTCATTATTGGTACAAAGAACCTAAATTTTATGAGGACCATAATCTCAAAGGAAATTACATACATCATTATATTAAATTAAATAATTTGATTGAAAATATGATATAAAATGGATAGATAAAAAGAGATACCCATGCTCCTATGACCAATCATAACTTGGTCATCTATCAAAATCCATTTCCCCAACATGAAAATAACAATAACTACCAGTAGTACCAAAAATAATGGTAGATAAATTTACAAAAAAATCAACAACAATAATGATAGAAATAAAAAAAATAGTTAGTACCAAACCAACCAAGATGACATCATGTTATTGTACATACATAAAATAATGTTTTAGGATGTATATAAAGTAATCATGTTGCCAATATCACCATTAACCCTAGGCCAACTAATAATAAACCAATATCTTCACCCAATAATGTTTATCAACTAAGTGATGCCTACCAACCTCCTTATGCTAGTGATTATCCTTCAGACCATAAAATCATCCAAGTTCAATACCAACCTATAATTACTATTCTAGGCCCTATTACCTCCCAAGAAAACTACCAAAACTAAATACCAAATTAATATTTTGAAATCACAACTCGATGAACCAAGATCACTATCAAGGGACTTTAGCCAAATATAATAAATAATCACATTCAAACTTTTGTTCTTTTTAAATATAACCAACTACCAAAACCAAAGGGAAACCTATGATATTATGGACCAGGTAAAGAAAACTCCTGTGTAGATATCCATCATGGATTTATTGCATACATAAATCATCAACAAAGATACCCTAAATCAGTACTTTATCCAATCCCTTATACTTGATGACATCAATCTAGATAAATTTCAAGCCACAGTAGGATACTTGGCCCTTGGAAAACATCTTACCTTTGAAAAAAACAACATATCATCCTTGGGCCCAATGTAGAATAACCCATTATAAATCAAGGTAGGTATAACAAACTGTAACCTAAATTTTAGATTCAATTCTTATTAATTTTTTTGTCAATAAAAACCTATAATATAAACACATAAATGGGATGGAATAGAAGAGATAATTAAATTATTAGAGCGAATATTAACATTAATTTACCTCTTTATAGTTCCTCTTCAATATTTCCAAATAGATGTTTGATGAAAAAATTTAAGGATGTTGTATTGCTTGCTTGATATTTGATAATGGCCTCCAAATGGTCAATCGTGCTTTATAATGCCTCTTGATGGATGTAATAGTAGAAATATAACAATAAGGATTTAGGATTTCATGTTTGTTTTAATGGAGGGGGTGGATTAGTTATATAGGAAATGGAGGGAGAAATCAATAGCTCAAATTTAATTTTGAGATATTAAGATCAATGTGTAGGATATTTTCAAGGAATTTAATTTTTTTCAAAAATCTCTAGAATGGAAAATTATAGAGGATAAAAGGATACATTGGATGAGATTTATAGAATCATCCAATTATACAAACCTCCTATTAGGGTTTAAGGTTTTATGAATATCTAAGAATAGGGTGATAAATGGGTAGGTAAAATAAATAAAATTTTTAAATTGACAAGTGGATTAGGGAGTAGGTTAGTGGGTAAATGGGTTTTATTTAGTAGGTTAATTAGGTTATTAATTAGTTATGGTATAGAGTAAGGTTTGTAATATGTAGGAAATGAGATATTAGTTAAATTAGCTAGGAAATGTAGCTGTAAGTTAAATTAGTAAAACTAGAATAATTAGTAGGGTGAGCATATTATAGTGCATACATAAACCACAAAGTTAAATTTATAATTATATACAATGGTTAAAGCCTCAACATTGTGTCTCTAAATTTGATGAAACATATTGGATATACAACAACTGACTTGCAATTAGATACCATTGTTATCAAGGCATATGATAATGAAAAATGAGAATATCAAGGTAATATTAGCTTACTATTAATTATTGGGCCTTTGAACCATTAAACTTTATGCCATGTTTTTGACTTGTAAATATCTTATAATATGTTATTGGGTTGACCTTGGATACATGAAATTAGGGCCATATCTTCTATTTTGTATTAGTGTATAAAATTTCCCCATTCAAGGATAGAAGTAACTATACCATCTAATCTCCAGCCATATCACTAAAGTAAACATATCAAGGATGAGTATAGAGATATAAATATCCATTTGGAATGAATATTATGCCCATATCTGATAGAGGAAGAGCTGAGAAAGGAAAAACCATTTAAATAAGACTAGGAGTAAATTACATTAACCCATACACCTTAGCTTGTATCTCATTTATGCCTCCACTAGACACTACCAATCACTTTTATATATCTGATAAAGGTATCATATAATAAAATACCCATGATTCATTCCATACTACCAAATTTATAAAAAAATTAAAAATTTTATGGAAGAACCAAGGCCAAGTCTACTTGTATGTAGTGGAAGATGAAAGGAAAATCTCAGCTAAACAAACCCATTATTTTTAAGTCAGTCTCTATCATAGAATAAGACCCCTTAATTGAAAATGATTCATGGATTTATAATAGAGAGTTATATTAATTTAAAAAAAATTAAAGTATCCTATTCATAACTAAATTAAGGATCACCTAACTTATGAAGGTAGAGGCCTAGGGCTACATTAGTAAGGGACTATTGATCTAGTCTTAATGATCAAGTACAAGGGAACCCATGGCATTATATTTAAACCACCTAGGTGACCTTAAATATGTTATTTATGTTCCAACACCATCAAATAATGAGGATGATGTCAACAGTGATGTAGGTTTTGATTACAGCATCTATAATGACCTTACCAATATATTTTTTTAATCCCCATGTCATTTATATTGTTATCCATGTGTATTAACCTTCACCATTAACCCTTTATCACTCATAGTAAATACAATAGGAATAAAAAGAGTAAACAATTCCATTAGACAAGTTTGAAAATGATGAGGCCATATGTGACTTTATGGGATTGAGGAATCACATTCCTCTTGGATATCACAAGTAAGGATTTTTTATCATATTGTATCTTGTTGCCTATTTTGAATAGTGGGTGAAGTTTCTTAGCCAAAGATAAAAATAAAATCAAACATTGAGGTCTAAAAGTGAAAAAATCTTTGAGGCACTTCCTATCTAGGGTAAAATTAAAGAAAAAGGCAAGTCTCTTGGTGAAATCTAGTTTTTAGCACTATTAGATAGGTATGTTCACCCTTCTTCATATGAAGAACAAGAGACATATAGTCTAAAACCTATCTATGGATCTAAAATTAGTACCAAGGAGTGGAAATATTTGTCATAGATTGTTCAAGAATGTCTTGAAGTATTTTTTCATGGCCTTTACCAACACTTGGAGATTTTAATTCATCCTACTTGGGAGAATTAGATGAGCTAGTTTAGCCAGAGGACTTTTCCATCATCGACTAGTTCACCTCCTTGTCAATTATTTTAGAATATGGTTCTAAAATTATTATGGAGTACACTTCAAAGGATAATATTGGGAGCCTATAGTACCCAAAGTGGAAAAAAGTAGACATGACCCTCACTCAAGAGGAACTTGAAGTCTTTACAACCTTTTTGAGGGAATTTGTTGATATATTTGCAATGGCCTATTCGGACATGCTAGGTTTGGATCCCACCTTGGTTGTAAACAATGTTATTAAACATCCTAATGACAAACCTATTAAACAAAAGATGCAAAAAATACATCCTTGTATTATTTTTCTAGTCAAAAAAGAGTTGGATAAAATCTTAGATGTGAGATGCATCAGGCCACTTGACTATTTAAAGTGGATTTATAACATTATTATAGTGATTAAGGAACATAAAGGTATCATAATATGTAATAATTTAAGGGATATCGATAAATTATACCAAAAATATGAATTTACTCTACCTAAAATTAACATGATTTTTAACTCAATGGATAGATATGAAATGATCTCTATTATGGATGGATTTTCAAGATATAACTAGATCATAATTAAACTAGAAGAAAAATAAAAGATAGTGTTTACCACTATATGGGGAACATTTTATTATCAGGTGATGTTATTTGGACTCAAGAATGTAGGAGCCACTTACCAATGAGCCATGATAGTGATTTTTCATGATATGATGCTTGACATTGTTGAGGACTATGTTGATGACATATGGGGTAAATCAAAGACCCATGTTGATCATCTAACCATTTATGAAGAATATTTGAGAGACTTCATAAGTACAATGTCAGTATTAATCCAAAGAAGTGTATATTTAGCATAACTTCAAAAAAAATGTTAGGCTTCATTATGTCTCAAAGGGGGATTAAAGTTGATCCATCCAAAGTTCAAGCCATTACCAAAATGCCACCACTGTCTACCTTCAAACAAATTCACAAATTTCAAGGCAAGATCTAGTCAATTCAATGATTCATATCATAGTTGGCTGATAAATGTCACCTATTTAAACACTTAAAGAATAAAGGCATTACTTTTTCCTAGAATGAAGAGTGCCAATTTGTTTTTGAATATCTTTAGGGATATCTAGCCAATCCACCTAATTTATTTCCACACTCATCAAATAATGTATTTTTACTTTACCTTCAATAAATCAAAATGCCCTAGGGTCACTTTTAGCATAACAGAATGAATAAATCAAAGAGAATTCCATGTCTTATTTGAACCAAACATTTTTTACATATGACCATAATTATATGCCAATTAAAAAACATGTTTAGCAATGGTGTTGATGGCTTAAAATTCACATCATTACATGTTGAACAAAAAGACCATTTTTATTACCAAAGTATATCCATTCAAATATCTACTTTCAAAAATAGCTCTATAGGGTTGCATGGAAAAGTGGATGATGCTTTTGAATGAGTTTTAAAATTGAATATGTCAATCAAATTACCATTAAGGCGTAAGTAATTATATATTAGCTTATAGAATCTCCATTTCATGATACTCAACATCTTACATTTAGATTTCTAGATTAAGTTATGACCATAGTCAAAGCATAAGCACCTCCTAAGTCAAAAAAGTTGATGAACTACTTTGGTAGTTCATTTACAACTCATGGATCAGGTGTTCAAATATTATTTGTTAAACCACAAGGGGGTCTTATTCCCAAGTCCTTTCACATTGGTTTTCCCTATACCAATAACATGGTTGATTATGAATCACTCATTTTAGGTATTTTTCAAGTAGTATAGTGAAACATCCAACATTTACTATTCTATGGTAATTTTTAGTTAATAATTAATCAAGTCATAGACCAACACCATTGAAGGATGAGAAGTTGGTGCCATATAAAGACATGGTTGATACTCTCATATAGTAAATTGCCAACATTCAATTGTAATAGATACCTTAATCCAATAACAAAGTATCTAATGCCATGGCCACCATTAGCTCCATGATTTAGATCATATAAATTTTGAAGGATTATCAATTTGTTGTTGAACATATCTTAGTGCCAGCAAATAAAAAGTTAGTTGTCAATATGGTTCATGGCATTATTGGTCCCACATCTCTCTGGTATTCCAAAATATATGCCTATGTCTAAGACCAAATTATTCCATATGACCTATCACATAATTAAAAAAAACCTTCATCCACAAAGCCTCTCATTATACCTTACTTTGACCAAATTTGTATTGTATAAGCTATGATGGAACTCTTCTTCATTTTTTACTTTTGGCAGAATATGGATTAGTGTTGATGGAAGTTCATAGAGTATGTGGATCCCACACCAATGGGGAAAGATTAGTAAAAAACTATTATTTACTAGTTATTACTATTTGAATATGTAAATATATGTAGATGTATATGTGAAGAGGTGTTTAAAATGTCATAAGCATGATAATCTAACTCATGATCTAGCCAAAACACTCAAACCATTGACAAAACCATGGCCATTATTAATGTGGGGACTTGAAATCATAGGAAATTTTAATCCTACATATTCAGATGGATTTAGACATGTCCTAAATTTTACTAAATACTTCACTAATTTGGTAGAAGACATTCCGCTCACTTACGTAACAAGAAATTAGAAATCCAAGTTCATATTAAACCACCTCATCTGCCATTATGGTATCACCTCTAAAATGATATATGATAATTCCATATCATATAAAAATAAATATGTGAAATCACTTTATACATTATAATATATAAAATAAAATTTATCTACCACCTACTACCTATAAAGAAAAAACCAAGCTGAGGATTCTAATAAAACCTTGACAATATTCTAAAAAATATTATCAATGATACTAGTTGTAATTAGAACTTGCAACTGCTTAACACCCTCTAGGATTACCATACCATATTTCATACTCCAATAGGAGATACCTCCTACTCACTTGTTTATGGTACTTAGGCCATTCTTCTTATTGAGGTCATGTTGCCTTCTCTCTAGATTTCACTACATCACATAATTTATGATGATGACTATAAACTAGATTGCTTGTAAGAGCTATACTTTATTGACCAAAATCACATGGCCACCTTGAATAACCTTTAGGATTATAAAAACATCTTATAAGGACAATATAATAGGATTATTAAATAACATTAATTTAAGCTTGGTGACCTTATCTTTGAGACAAAGAAGAAATTATTGTTATAACCCTAACTGGTTATGGCCTTATGTAGTTATTTCTAACTATGGTTCTAGAGTATACATTCTCACCATACTATAAAGAAATGAACTTGAGGAACCGATGAACATAATGCACCTTAAATATTTTTATGCTTGAGGGACATGAATTATTGTCGACAAGGATCATTTAGGTTATGCCTCATTATACCCATTCTTTATATCATGCACTAAACCATTATACCATGTCATTAACCTATTTACTAGCTAGTTATTTTTACCTAGCCCTACCTATCATGTTTAAAAATGGTTTTGATTAATTTATACTTCAAACATGTTTAGTGTTTGATGACATATTTTAAATTTTTTTAGAATCAAACATTTGAGTGGTAGTGTATGAAAGTAGTATGGCATTGGTCCTGGCTTTTTCATCCTTCATTTGTTATTACATTCACTTCTCATGATATTAATTATAACTACCTATGGTAAAATTAGCACCATTTACCCTTGAGATTATTTCATGATACTATTCATACAAGTCCAATATAATAGGCTTATTAAATATCATTAATTCAAGCTTGGTGACCTTATGTTAAAAATAAAATCGCAAGAATGTCAACATCGAGAAAAAGAAGAAAGGAAAGTTCTAACCTAAATGGTTATGGCCTTATGTAGTTATTTCTAACTATGGTTTTGGAGTATATAGTCTCATCACACTATAAGGAAATGAACTTTAGAAACCAACAAACATAATGCAACTCAACCATTTTTAATCTTGAGGGACATGAATTATTATCTACAAGGATCATTTAAGTTATGCCTTATTATACCCATTATTTGTACCATACATTATACCATTATACCATGTTGTTAACCTATTTACTAGCTAGTTATTTTTACCTAGCCCTACCTATAATGTTTAGCCATGGTTTTTATCCATAATTACTTTAGATATGTTCAATGGTTGATGACATATTTAGTTAAATAAATTGTTTTATAATCAAAAATTTGAGTGGCAGTGTATGAAAGTAGTATGACATTGGTCCTAGCAATTACATCCTTCATTTTTTGTTATATTCACTACTCACACTACTAATTATAACTACCTATAAGAAAATTAACACCATTGACCCTTGCCATTATTTCCTAATTATAACCACCATTGGTTAAATTAGGAACAACACCTTTACCATGCATTGTTACAGCACCTTGCCAGTACTATTGCCATTTTCTTCTACTTAAACTTGTTGGTACTTAGTCATATGCCATTTTGTGTAACTAGAACAACAATGAATTTAGGTCTGATGGGACTATGTAAGTAACACTTTTTTTACATTTAGTTTAGCTTAGTAAACCCCTTTCCATGCTCTCATCATTTTTCAAGCATTTTAAAGTAATGCTCTCATCATTTTATGATTCACACCATGTTGTATCTTGTAATTGTTTATTTGATTTGATCTATCAGAAACACTAAAAATATTGGAAATTTTCCCTAGAATTCACCACTCTAGGTTTAACTAAAGTGACTTGAGGTCCTACAAGACTATGTAGGAAACACTCAATTTATGTTGAGATTAGCTCAGTCACCCATTTGCCATGCTCTCACCATTTTGTGAGAATTTAAAATCCAAATTTTCTCACCATTTTGTATCTTGTGATTCTTTATTGAGTTTAGATGCCTATAAAATTCCAAAAAAACATTTAAAATAGTTTTGAAAACCCTTAAATAGTTAATAGATCTCTAAAAACCCTAAAAATTGCAAAATCAAGAAAATTGGCTTAAAATTTCCATGAAAGATACAAATCCATCAATTTTTTTGGGGATAAAATAACTTACCTATTCAAATTAATTCATAGGCCACCTTATCCTTTTTCCTCCCATTCCTAAGAGAACTACATCAGCTTCAAGTTTGCATAGACTATGTAGGCAATACTTGCATGCATGAGGTGTCTCTGGTTAGCTTGGCCACCTTCCTTTCTTTTTTGACCATATTTTTCTCCTTAAAGATTATTAGACTCCTAAATATTTAATAAGTAACAACTTGTCCTTTATTTTCCCCATCCTTATTGGCCTTATCTATACACTCTCACCATTTTTTGAGTTGATGTTATGAGAATTATGTCATTTTGTGAGAATTTTTTTATTTTACTACTCTCACCATTTTACGATCAATCATTATAAATTTTCTCACCATTTTTAAAGCTCATTCTCATTCCAAGCCATAGATGAAGTAGAAACTATGAATTACCAATTTAGTTCATTATTATACACTTGACTCTTGATTTTTAGTGTGGTTTTAGCCTAAGACATACTCTTGGGATTCTATAATTCATTTTTGCTAACATTTACATGAGTGTGAATGCTATCCCTCTCTCTTCGCACACACTTTCCATTTTACGAGACCATTACTATTTTCCTCTACAAATCAATCATGTTTTCTACATCATGTTTTTCTTTTATCCCATATCCTTGGAGAATTACTTTTGGCTTGAAGTTGTCATTGAACCTTGTGTCTATATAACTATGTAGGTATCATCTACCTTCCTATAACATCTAGAGTCAACTCAGATGCCCTTTCCTTTTATTTTGTTCCCCCCATTTTGTTTGTTTGTGTTATTGTCTCATATAGTGTAAGGGTAATGTTTGTCTTCATTATTCCCTATATCCTAAGGGAACCTTATGTCATTTGTTCTTGTGTTATTTTACCTATGTCATTCCTTCCTAACTTAGGGGTTACCCTGTTGCCAAGAGTAACACCTTTATTACACATGCATGAATTTTTTTTGTTTTGTTTGTATTAACATTGTGACTAATGATTGTTTGTATATTGCCCTTTTTTAGCTTAATTTGTTTAATAAACTTTGTGTGTTTAATATTAGTTTATTTATTAAAAATTTATTTACTTTAGATTGTTTTTTTTGTTTTTGATTATTTTGTTTTATTTGTGTTTAGCCTTATGTATTTGTTTTATTTGTCTATTTTATCTGGCTTTGTTTGTTTTGTTTATTCTATCTTATTTATATTATTTGTTTTGTTTGTTTATTTATTTTTTAGTGTTTTATTTGTTTGTTTATTTAATTTTAATTTTAATTTTTTAATAATTTTGACCCTTTTTTAGTTGTTGTGGGGATATTACTTTTTTTTTCACTTAATTATTGATTATCCATATCATGTACTTAGGCTATTAATGTTTATATTTAGTCTTACACTTGGTTTATTTGTTATATTTACACCTAGGATTTGATTACTCATATCTTATTCCTATGTTTATATTTATATTTAAACTATGTTTTCCATGCTTAGGGTATATATTATCATTTTTGTTGATCATAACTATGATCCATAATATCACAAGCTATAATAAAAACTAGTCATAAAGAGACTCTCATATCAATATAATGGTAGTAATTCTCTACTATATCAAAACCAAAAAAATACCCAAACACATGCCTAAATCCATGAGCAATAAACATAGTAAAAATGATTTATTATGTGTTTATATAGATGTGCATCTCTAAATAAGCATACATATATATCATAAAACATAAATAGATATAACAAAACAACATCTCATAAACATGGCATAAGAAGTAAATGAAAGAGTATACATAAGCATAAACATCAATAATTTTAAACACCCATAATTCTAATCATTGATAATAAATGTTAAACATGACATAAACATGAACACAATCTTACACACACACACACACACACACACACACACACACACATCAAACTAATATCATATACATGTACATCAATCTAGAAGGACCCAAAATTTAATGTCAATGTGTCTCAAATGTCATATACATAGAGGATATATACATATCATAATGGTGTCTCAAAATACATCAATATGTTGATACAATAATTATAATTACATATGCCAAAATGCCAAGGTGACTATGATCAAATCTAGATTTACATTTACATGGGATGTATGGATGGAGGAGGCCCTGATGGCCATCATGGTACTAGTGGTGGTGACCATGGATAATGAATGGATTGAATTGAGGAACCTATAATATGAGTTTTGGTATAAGACTTACTTGATCTTCTAACTGCTCTCCATGCATCCCATTCCTCAAAATAAATAACTTGTTAGTCCTTGGGAATGGTCATCTCATAGGCTTGGTGGTAATAAGAGGCCTCATCCTCATCCCAAAGGCTCTCAAGTATCATCTATGATAATTTGGCCTATGTACTAGCTCATCAAGCTATATCCAACTCTCACTTAATCTTATCAATAGTGGTTAATTCCTAATATATATTTATAATGGTATGATCCCTCTCAATAGTGAGTTAGCACTATACCTATACCATCATGTCTATTTTGGCCTTTATGTGGGTGATATATAACTAAAGATGAGTCATATCATCATCCCTCATGTTTAATATGATATAAAAATCTATCACCTACCATTTTAAGTTGGTGATCTCCCCTACTTGGCTGGTGATCTCCTACTCTAGCATGGTTATATCCCTAGATATTATAATTGTGCCAAAATACCCTACCTAGCCTAGATCCACTTGAGACATTAAAAGACATATTGTGCTAGAGTAATGAACCACCATAACTAGGAGGTCTCCTCCATCATTTCCATCATCCCTATATCCATCTCTATCTCCACCATCAAATCCATCATCATTTTTATCACCCTTATTAACTCCACTATTCTACTAGGTTCTATAACTATCACTTGATGTATTGGCCTCCATATCATAATTATATATGGGCCTATGTACCCTTTCCTACCTTGTAACTATAAGTATCAGAGGGAACACTTGTACCGACTAATTAATATAATATAGAGTGATCCATGTGTCTATAACACCTCTTACATATGCCCAAAAAACTTCTAGGACACTAATATACCTCACGGTAGCCTCAACCCTATGGATAATAGAAGTATATTAACTAATATCCTATGTATTATATGCAAATAATATAAGACCCTCAAGTACATCATATATAAATCTAAACTACCAGAGTATCTAAATAAGGTAGTACTCCTCAATAATGTGGTATTGTTTGGAAGTCATAAATCATCTATTTTCCATGTATGCCATATACCATATATCTTACAATCACTATAATTGATATGTGAAGTAAGGCCTAAAAATGAAAAATTGTGAGTTAAATTTTTTGAATATACGATGATATAAATATATATTCCCATATAGCTATGCTTTCCTACACTTGTTTTGTCCTAGCTAGTTATATCAATTCTTTCCCCAATAGTCACTTGATTGTAATGTGATCCTAACCCTAGACCATCTTAAGCATGGAGTCCCTAATATTGTTTCCACCATAATATGATATCATTTAAATATATCTATAAATATCCACTATGACAAATAGCCCCCAATAAAAATGTGTAAACCCATCCAACATGTTCCACACAATGCCTCCAAGGCCCCTATGTAAGTACTAGCCACTCTTAATAAGAAACAAGATACCAATGACAATGGCTATAAAAATAACAACATCCATGTCAATAATAATTAGTGGTGATAAATCTCAATTAGGTAAATCATTAGGTTATCTATTTATATATGTCTTGATTAGGTTTATATCAACTTTCCCTTGAAACATGGGGAAGCCTTGATAACTAATTGAATCATTGAATATAATCTGCTACTATGTTGGTGGTGTTGAGAATACCCTCCATCTATGCATCAATAAATTAAAGAAATTATAGGTATCCTCAAGTGTCATGTTCACCTCTCTAATAGGCTGATGGAATGTAGAATTATTGCTATGCTAGTGCTCAGCTAGTGTGCTCAAGTATGCCCTATTTGATCAGATGATTGGCATTTGCATAATGTCATGAAGATCAAGAGAAATTAAGAATCTAACCATCCCCTCAATATAGATCTAAGGGGTATATAGATAGTGATAATTTCATTCTTAGTATGTCAACATAGTTATTCACTCCTATAATCACATAAAAGTTATAATTATCCTAACTTTATGATCCTACCAAAACCTAAACCTAGCCTAATAAGCCTAATTGGCCTTGTCCTATAGGTTGGACACCTATTGAGTCCTTGAAACAAATATTTTTGTCTTATAGGGTGAAGTCACCATTTTTAGAAATGACAAAGTCACCGTTTAGGTTATTTTATACTTTTTAAGGTCATATCACCACTTTTATGTTCACTAAAAAGGCAACTTCACCTAAAATAGGAAAAATCACCATTTTTTTATTTCCACCTATTTTTTGGTGATTTCATTATTTCTATGAATGATAAATTCCTATGAAGTCACCATTTCCATTGGAAAATCCACCATTTGGCCTAAGACACAAACATCAACTTTGTCATTATTCAACTAAAAACTAGCATTAATTATGGTAAAATGACATTAATCACAAGTTTGGAGTTACTCATAAGTGGTCCATCATGGTGTGGATACTTATGCTCTCTCACATGATTTGAAATGTCATCTCTAGATCCTGTGTGGGCCATTCTTTGTAACCCACTATGTAGAAAACTAGAGGTCAAAAAATGTAATAGTCGAAAGTGAAAATGAATGATTTTTCAACCCAAGGTGAATGTATAGCCAATAATTTAAATTTATACCTCATATGCCTATAGTTTATTTTACATGCTCTAATAAGTATATTTTTAACATATATGTTCCATTTTTCATGCTATTTTGATCCTATGTGCCTTGTTTTTGGTCATATTGTAACTAGTCCATATTTTTGGACCTCTCTTGAGACCCATTTAACAACATTATTTTCCTATCTACACCTGATGTTTGTTATAATGTGCATATTTTAACACACATTTAAGATATAAATGTGGTTTTATTCTTTTTTGTCTCATCATAAATCTATTTTATGTATTTTTTTCATAATTTGCCCTTACCAATTTGCCTTGGTGCAAAATTTGTGTTTGATCAATAAATGATATATCTTGTCTTTTTGGGGAAAACTCAATTTAAAACATGTGATTTAAATGTACGAATGATTATAACCACATGTATTCAAATCATTATTTTTTAACCAATTTAATGATTACAACCACTTATGGCTAAAACATTATTTTTGCATCTTGTGTTTAATGATTATAACCATCTTTGGGAAAATCATTATTTTTTTACCTGCTCTACCTGCCCTACTAGGGTAAATGCCTATATCACTAATTATAAACACCTTAGGTAGAATAATTGACATGCATTCCATTCTTGATTATAATAGCCTTTAAGTAAATCAGTGATCATCCCATCATCCTATTGTGGCAACTATTTATTTTGCTAATTTTAACTGCCTTTTGGCAAACTAGTGTCCCATGCTTCATTACTAATTATAATTACCTTTGGGAAAATTAGTGACTTCCTTGTAATTATTTATTACAAAAAAAATTGGAAAAATTATTAATTCCACCCTTGTTGTCATTAAATCATGTCATTTTATTCATTTTGAGGGAATGTTTGATGACTCTATTATGTCACCTACTCTCTCAAGTGGGTATCAGGGGCCTATCAACCACCATTTAGGGAATGAACCATTTATATTTATGAATTTTTAATTATTTTAAAATATTTTATATTTCCTATGTCTTGTAATGCCTTCTCAAATAGGTGTAAACTATATATACTTAGTTTTGTCTGCTTTCATGTCTAAATTGAGATTAAAGTCAATTTATAGAAAATAACACAATCTAAGCCTATAAATCACATCAATTCCAAAATTCATCCATGTAAGAGATTTAATTGATCATAAATGTGGAGAGGCTTACTTATTTTTGGTATTACCCTATGTGGACCAATAACCTAATTTAGTTTCAACCCTAGTCAAATTATAACTTGGTAATTTGACACTTTTGGCTAGTCGAGATATTAATTAAAAACATTAAAAACAATTTCCAAAATCCAAAAATAACAAATCAATATTAATTACTTTATAATAACTTTCCTAAGTATAAATTCTAAGTTGAATTAGTGATTTTCATTTATGAAAAAAAAGGAGTTCTTAATCAAATATAAAATCAAAGGTCAAAGGAGCTAATAAAGTGATTTACTAATTCCTAAATATTCCAAAATATGAGTCACAACCTCATTAATATATAAAGTGAGTTGTCATGCCTCATAAGTATCTAAAAATGAGGTGTCAAGTCTTGATGAGTGTTTTGAATTGACCCAGTGTTAGCCTGACTCAACCTAGGTTATTGTAGACTCAACCAAAGTTAAAATTTAATGTAACTTACCTAGGGTTAGAGTTATTTCTTAGATCTATAAAAATTTCCCACACGATATGCCAACAATATTTTGTGTGTAAGGTTATTCTACATGAATGAATTTAAGAATTCATTGAGAGTAGTGTTATAATGCCCATTTTATGCCAAAATTGACACCAAGCCAAGCTAGTAGCCAATAAAAACCAAAAGTTACCATTGGAGAAGTGATATCACCATGGAGAAGCATTTATAATAGTCTCTAATGTCATAGACTGATCATGACTATCGTTATGCCAATAAGTGGACATCACATTTGATAAAGAAGGTAAAATACTTGTGTTTTTTTATATATATTTTGTGATCTTGTTTATTGGTTATAATCCCCCTAGTTATTAGGAAAGTGTGTTTAGTTCTAGTGTATTATTATGCATGGATTTTTTTATCTTCAATAATATGTAACTAATCAACACTTATGTGCTCTTCAAAATCCTAAGATACACTTACCATCTAGTGGAGGGAATTTTTGGGAATTATATTAGTCACCAATATAAGGCCTACCCACCTATTCTAATATCATTAGTCATAATGTGTACTACTCATTCCCTCTCATGTATAATATGGTGACTAGTCATGATTATTTATCCATAGTGAGAGTCGAGCCATGAGACTCAGATGCATGGGGAATGATCCAAGACCACTTTAAGAAGTACTTAGCTTTCCTAAACCTTAATTATGTCCACCAACTAGAGGATGATGATGATGAGATATATTTATAAGTGGAAGATGACCAAGAAGTGTTCACACAGATTGAGGGAAACATGAATGATAAGGGTAAGAAGGTTCATCTCAGACCATCTATGATCCCCTTTATATCTACTCATCTCATAAAATATCACACCTTAACAACCCTAAAATTTATAGGATAATTATAAAGGTGATCCTACCACCTTATGACTCATGAGTAGTGTCTCCTCATGCCATGGATCCACCTCTAGTGACCTAGGAAACTTGGCCCTGGTTGAGTCAGACCCATGTGATTCAACAATAAGTATCCTGAACATAGTTGGCTCAAGAGGAGGCATGTCAACCCTAGACCACATAGGCCCTAAGGTTTTATGTTATCTAAATCCCATAAATAAGCCTAAAATGGGACCAATGATAGGAACCAATAAAATTTTTCCCCTCACTCCCTCAAATTTCCTATAGTCCTTCATGATGCCACTCGATTACCTACCCTTTTCATAAACCATTCAGTTAGTACCTACCCTCTTCCCTATTATATCCACCCAATTTATCATGGCCTTAACCATCCCTCATATCCTCCCTTATTCATTTACATCCACCCCATCCATTTCCTCACATGGAACTTTCTTGGTACCCTTAATGGGCATGCCTTGATTCCAAGTACCTTGGTCATCCTAATTTCAACATGTGTTGCTATAGTTCCTATGTGTACATCTATAATGATTGGGACCATCTAGGAAATTCCTTTGGTGACCCAAAAACTCCCATATTTGACCCCCATTAGATTCACTAACTTTGATCCTTATACAATGATGTATGAAGCTAACCCAATAAAAGATTAAGAAAAAGGAGAAGGTAATGCATACTCAATCTTCAACACAAGTACCTACTAATATAATTATACCTCCTCCACTAGTTTTTACTATTCCTCTAGTAATGACCTTAGTGGATAATCACATTTTTACTTGTCCTCCTTTTTATATCACCCTAAATAACCAAATATTTATCTTTAATCAGCCAATCTCTTCCCTTACACTAGATATACCTCACCTAAGAATCATTTCACATCAAATTGACATGACTCATGGTTAGTGGTTGGTTTATATGTTCCCTTGGGCATTTCCATTCATCTTTCCTCCCTATTCCCATATGCCTCCTCTTCCTCCACTACTTTCATCATTCATACCTTTTACTTCCTCCACACCCCCTTCGCCTATCACTACCATCTCTACCACCCCACCAACAGCTCCAAAACCTAAAGAGTGATCCTAGTATCAAAAGTGTTATATATGATTATGCAAGGTGATCTAGATGTGAAGTGGGATTTTGATCATACCACAACAAATTTTCATATGATACTCTTACAAAAATTCTTACAAGAGGGGAACTCTATGGTATAGTAGATCCAATAAGATTTCTTCTCCCTCATTAAGGTGAGGACTCCCATGGGAGAAGATAAGATAGTGGATGACCCACTCTTAGTTATTCAGGTAACCCATGACATGTTATAGAAACTTATTAAAGACATATATATCTAGGTTTAAACTCTCAAGGCATAGGTAAAGATCTCTTTCCCTATCAGGCATATTGGGTAGGTCAAGAACACCCTCTTACAACTTTTCTCAACCATGGGAAAGGTGGTAGGTACTATGAAAGATGTCTAGGTGATCATATAATGGACCCAAGCCTATTTTTGTATGATCACTAATATTTATGGTAAATATAGGAAGATAAAAATTATAATCAATTAGGGCATGTTCCCATAGTTAAAATTGACGCCCACTTTAGACTTGGGATTATATCAAACACACAATGGGATCATGAGAACCACTATAGAAGAGTGGTTTGTTTTATCCCAAAATATGATGGAACCCATGGAAGATGGTAGGAAGAATATATTAAATTACTTCAAAGATGTCAATATATTGGTGTTATTCTACTTAGATAGCACTCTACTACATAGGGGTGAATTTAGAGTCCATCTATGTCAATTTGACCATGTTATGAAGAAAAAGGTAGCAAGGGAAAATAAGGCTAGAGCTTAGGTAGTTCTCAAGCTCTTGACGTGATTCAAAATGAGAATTAATTGGGTGTCCAAAGTTTAGGTGGCAATGGAGGATCCCCTCTAGGTATACCAAAGGCTTATGGCCCAAGTAGATATATTCTTCATAGATCCTCTGATGAACCTGGATAAGCTAGACCAAGATTTAAACCTTGTAGTATCCAGATTAGAGGATAAAATAAAAAATTCCAAAAAATCTATATATATTTCATCTATTCTACCTCTACGTATTGGTTAAAGGGTCCCCTATAGATCTTTTTGAGGTGAGTGAAGAATATTTTCTCTCATTTTTTGAATTATGAAGTTGTAACTACCAAGAGTGGCCATCATGGCCCAGGATGGGAATCTCATGCTACTTGGATTCAAATCCCATCCTCATCTATAAATATTTAACTACATTATATTTTTGAGGTTGAAAATTTTTAGCTCTAAAGTGTTGTCGGAATCAAGCCAAGATTTCACATGTAGTTTCCTTCACCCTTTGGGATTGTATAAAGATGGCTATGATTGATACCCTTGTAATATTTTTTTTTAATGAATGCAATTTTATTCTTTGTGAAACACATATTCTATCCATCAAAATATACATCATTTTAGTTTTGAATGAATGTTAGTGCTCATATAATTGTTTTAATGCTCTATCAGTTTATGAATGCAATGTTAGTGGCATGCTTGTCTATTTAAACTTTTTGTGAACTTATTTTATTTTCATTATAATATTAATAACTCATTTTATTCTAAAAGTTATCTTGGAATTTTATGTTTCATTTACTATGGACTTATAGTATTGATATTTAGTGAGGGTTCATAAATCAAGCATTTTTCACTACTTCCCCAAAATTTTCCCATTGTGTTCTTTGTTATTAAAGCATTCATTGAAACTTAACACATGTGGTATTACTATGGTAGATATACTTAGCTCAATTATTGAAGCATTAATCTCATCCTCATCTAGAGACACTCTTTCCTACCTTACTCTTCCCTCTCTTTTGTATTTATTTTAGAGATTGAACTACCCCCTCCCTTTTATTTAGAAATCGATAAATTAAAGTACATGAAAATTAACAACATACTCAAGCAATTAAATAATTACTAAAGTAATTATTAACAAACCTCTGGTGGTGGAATTGCATCTATTAGAGATTATTCCATGTAGGTTCCATTATGAAGCCAATTACCTGTAATCATGCCCTAGGCTAATATCATACTAGTACTAAAATAGAGGATGAAATTCCATCATTATTCCCACTATTTTCTTTGAAAATACCAATTTGATGATTTTTTTGGAGTAAGATCTTGGATAGAACAATATTCATAAAGTGAAAACATACAATATATTTCATTTTAGGATTTAACATTCGGGGAACCCGATGTATGTGAATGCAATTTTTCCTATTCCTAGCATTTTAAACTAGCTAGTGTTTTATTTTGATGCAATTTTTAATTTCATATTTATACTATTTTTCATGAAAATTAGGTGTATACCTAGATTGTGTGTGTCTATTTAATATATTTATATTCCCCTCCACCCATCCAAGGTGTCCCAAACTAATGAGGGATATCATACCTTGGATGATGATGATACCAATGTGGATAATTAACAAAATTATAATGGGGTTAAATAGAATATGATTATGATAATGAAAATAAGGAAATACATGAAAATATCACATGCCACCTAGACCAAGTATTCTCATGTGCTCCCAATCCTATCAATTTATATATCTACGTACATCCTCTAAGAGTGATAGTAACTGATCTCATATCATTAGTATCACAGTCACCTATAAAGTTATATAAATTCCTTAGTTTCTACTACTCATTCTAAACTTCAAAAAAATTTCACTCAACTTACCTAGACACCAATAGACCTATTTTCCTCTCACTAAGATCTTTTAGTTAGCTAACCTTGAAACCCTTTAGGATACCCTACTAATTTTAGCTCATTTTCCTCCTCTCCTAACTTAGCCCTTTTCTTAAGGACTGATGTTGATTTAAACTTGACTAACATCAATTCTTTATAGGATCATTGTTAATTGACCTAAATATACACCAATTAAGTGTTATGTATTGATGTTAGTCCTAGCTTGACTAACACCAACCCCTTATTGATTGATATTGGTCGATAATGAGTGATATCAGTCACTATGGTTAATGTTTGACTACCCTAAAAACCTACTTTCCTACCATAAAAACCACTATAAACCCTAATATACACTAAACTTGTTTTTGTTTTATATCTTAAGGATGTAACCTACATAATAAAAATGGGGAAATGTAAACTCTAGAAAACCACATAGTTCTAATCATCATAAAACACCCCTTGACCCCTTTGGGTTAGGATTAATATTAAAATCCTTAGGAAAACAAATTTTATCCATTTTGGCTAATATAATTAGTTAGTTAAGTTAAATAGGCATATTTACACCTACCCACCCAAACCCATGGCTAAATGATTGACACCTAGACTTAGGACTATTTCCCACCTAAGCATTTAATGCCCTAACCTATTAGACTTCTTCACACATAATAATGCTAACTTAAATAACCTTATACAATTTATGTTGGTCTTAACAACCAAGAATGAGCTTAAAAAACTAAAATTATCAAGTTTGGACTTATTCACCCTAACTAACATTAGTCATCCCTCAACCAACATCATTTAACTAGGACTAATGTCAGTTACTTAATGTAGCCCAAGACCCTGCTTTAGGGGGTTGAAATGTCTTTTTTTCTAAATAATATTAACTCTTAAATAGATTTGATCTCTTAGGTGAACCAACAAACCAAACTAGAAACATCAAAGTGGCCTAACAACTCTCCATGATGAGCTCAAGTACTGTTAATCTACCAACATTACTCTAGGATCCTAAGAATCTTACACCCAACCTCAGGACATATCTAGGCCATAAAACTCAAGAGCTAAGTATATTTCACTTATATCAAGTTTAGTTGTTAGTTTTATTAGTTTTTACTATTTTCACCCATTTCCCATATCTCCTATATTCCCCCTTTATGTTGGAGTTCTATAGCTCCAAGCACTCCATCTCCCACCAAAGCACCCACAAAACATTCCTAGTCACTTGACTATCCAAATATTGAGTTTGATAAGTCTTGAAACTTATTCCAACCTCAAAACCAACATCCAATATAGAAACAACTTATATATCCCTCTTATAAGACAATCTAATATCCATTTAATCCTAAACCAGAACTAATAGGGATTGATATTAGTTACCTTTGACTAACATCAATCATACCCTAGTTGGTATTGGTTGCATTAATTGATATCAGTTGCATACATACCAACATCAATCACTATGTGATTTATTTTCCAAAAAAAACAATTTATTTCCATCTAGCATCCCTCACCCAAATTCTATTTTTTAGGTTTTTGTTACATCATAAAGGTCTAACCTATTCTTATAATCAATTTTAGACATTTTAGCACTATTTTCTAACAATTTATTTCTATTTTTATTAAAATGCATATACTTCTATTCAAAATAATGTCTTGTATTGATTTTAGTACTTTCTATTACTCCATGAAAGTATTTACTTCTATTTCAAAAACTTAATTTGTTTAAAGAGTGGATTAATAGCCTCAAAAGAAGTCTATTGATTTTTAAATCTAGATTCCACTAAGAAATCCACTCATCTCTATTGTTAATCCACCCTTTTCTAGTTTCTCTCTTATTTGTAGCTCATCCTCTCAAGCCAAAGATGAGTTATCTAGAATCAACTAGATCATTAGTGAACAATGAAATCCAAGTGATTATAAACCACACCATTCTCTTTAAGTTTCTTCTTATTTTCTAAAAAAATAAAATAAACATGGAAAAATAAAGAAACAAAATTATCAAGGCCCATGTTGATAGTTTCAAAGTGGAGGTAGAAGGAACTATGTATAAAACTAGAAAGGAAATTCTATAGCTTATCAAATTTTAAAAGGATTAAGTGACCAAGGTAGAGGCACTTAGATTAGGATTAAAATCCTCTAAAATTGAGAATCAAATATTGATAAATGAGTTTGGTAAATTATTTAAAACTTTATGCTCAATTTTGATATAAAAAAATAATTTGAGGTTGATTATGAACTATTTGAAAAGTTAAAGGATATGAAGGAGGCTACTAGGAAAATGCCGAATTCTCATCCATCATCTACTTTGATAGTTTAACTTTAAGGATCATCTCATCATGTAGTTTTTGTTCCACTTAAATATATAGTTGTTTTATTAGGAGTAATAGTAGTTAGCTCTTTGCTTGTAATACTATAGAGGTATGTTCTTATGGATTAAATATTTTCATTGATGTCAAGGTGAAGATGGATGTCATTAATGTCAAATTTAAAGTTGATGTCATGCATGATGAAGTGGTATGTGACAAGGAAGTATTTTTACAAGAGATGATTTTAAGGAAACCTATTGTCTCTCTATTGAGAGATAATTTGAAAGAAACCTGGTAATTATTCTCAAATTGATGACATGTCAAGGTCAAGATAAAAGGTAAGCATACTTTTGGTCACTAGTCTTAAGGAACATTATCATATCATGACCATGTGTTTGAATACGATGGTCTGGTAAGATGGATACAAGCAGGTATGAGTGGATGTTTAAGGATGTCCAAACATGCATATAAAGTGTTGAAACACTTGGGAAAGTTTTAAGCTAAACCTTTAGGGGTATGGTCTTAAGCCTAAGAATGCAACCAGACTAGTCCTAAACCTTGAATGACCTAATGAGGAGTCTTTAGGTGTTATCAAGGTATATGAATAATGAAAGTCAATAATATACCTGGTGAGAATGCATATTCATTTGCATGAAGAGACTTAGTGAGAAGGCATAGGCTTGGTAGCATGATGAGGAGAACAGTTTGAGGCTTGTGATATAAAGATTGGTAGTATATGAGAATGGTATTAGGTTTTATTGCATAAGTATGAAGTTTTTAGAGTAGTACAATTGGTTTCAAGATATGTTTAAGGTCTAAATGTGATTGGTAGTTCAAGGTCTAATTGGCAAAGAGACCTAGTATAGCCTAATATAGGGTCAAGTTTAGTTTATAAGGTGATATAGATCATGTGATATTTTATAGATGTTTTATAGGTTATTTTAAGTGTGTTGGTGAATTTTGAAGTCCTAAGTTAAATAAAAAATCATGAAAAGTGGTTTTGAGGTTTTATGTGTGCATAAAATGAGGTATTACAAACCTAAGAAGGAATTTCTTATGATCATTGGCACATTCAACCTTTCCATGAAATCCTAAGTAGTTCATGAAAGTGATTCTATAGGTGTTTTAAATCTTTGTTTTCATGACTCTATTTTGAAGGTTTCTAGTGATTTTACGTAGTTTTCTAGTAGAGATAAGTTTGAGGTGATTTTTTTAAATTATTGAGTATAATTCACATGAAGATGTTATTAAGGACTCTAAAGTTCTTATGAGTGAATTGAGATTCATTAAATTTTATTGTATATATGTTGGTGGTAAAATTATTATGACTGGGTTTTGAGGATTGTTTGCAGTTCTGAGTAAGCATATGGAAGTGGTCAGTTTGAGGCCTTTTACCCTATATGGTGAATTATAATGAACCTAGTGATGACCTGAGGTCATGTAGTATCTATCCATGGGATTTATTTATATGGTTATGTGTCAAATTTTATTTAATGCTTTAGATATTCAAAGCAAAATTTTTAGTAGTGAGAAGGCCTAATTGTGAGTAGGTCTAATGGTGTGGTTCGAGTGAAATGAGATAAATGGTGTTGAGAAAGGTGAAACATGTGCTTTGATAAGGCCTAATTACATTAGGTATCCTTTAATCCTACTATTGGTTTTAGTCCTTTTGATTAATTGTGACCTATGTAGTGGTTATTTCTCCTATTAAATGTATTTTTTGATATATTCCAAGGGTGATAAAATCATGGATATGTTTGTGGCTAAACAAGGTATGTGAAAGCAAGAGTCAAGTATAAGAAGAAGGTCTTATAAACCTAATTTGACTAGTTAGAATATTGAGGGTGTGATCAAATGAAATATAAGTTTGGAAACAATCTAGATGGATTAAATACCATAAGATAAGTGTTTTTAATATGTCATGAAGTTCTAATAGTGATTATATATATGATGAGTAAGGTCATATGATCTAATTCTATCAAGAAAAGGGCTAGTTGAGTGAAGAGGCCTAATAGGCTATTTGAGAGGTATATGAGAGTGTGAAGAACAAAAGAAGGTGGTACTAATCAGTTAAGTAAGAAAAAGGTATCCAAATTTGATCAAAGGTTATATGTCATTGAGTTGGTGTTGATTCACCTATGGGGTTGGTGCCTCCTTATAAATTGATGCTTGACTAGTGAGGGGTTTGTGTTCCTTGTGGGGTTAGTACCTCATTAAATATTGATTCATTTTTTATAACACTATAGTCAAAGATATTTTTTAGTGGGTTTTATCCCACATGAGTTTTTCACACATATCTCTTGTTTTCATATGTCATATGCTTATGTGGATGCTTGTTTATGCATTGATTGATGTGTGTTTGAATGAATGCTTCATGAATGATAAGTAAAATTAAATGATTGTTTTAAGGGAATTGATTCACCCCCTCCCTATCAGTATATTTACTTCTAATAATTGGTATTAAATTAGGTCCTTTAGATCTGACCTAATAGCGTAATAGAGATCCTAAGCAAATGAAGATGGCTAGTCAAGCACAAGGTGTTTTTCTAGAAGAAAGGATCCATTGTTCAATGGATCTAATTATGATATTTGGAGTGTTAGGATGAGAAAATATTTGATGTGTAAAGGTCATGATGTTTAGAAATTAGTTTTGGATAGATATATTTCACCCTCTATTCCCCTTACAGATGTAATATGTAAAAAGGCTAGTGATAACAATTAAAATGTAGTGAATGGTATTCTTTATAGCCTATCATAAACAAAGCCTATGAGGGTGATGCACTATATGTATACTAAACAAATGTGAGATAATTTGAATAATATCCATAAGGGATACTCTAACATCAATTTGGATAAAATAAAAACCCATAAAAGATAGTTTGAAAGCCTAAGGATGAATGAATATGAGACCATTATAGCCTACCTATTGAGGGTTGATGAAGTGGTCAACATCATAAGAGGCATAGGTGAAGAATTTAAATACCCTATTGTTGTTAAAAATGTATTGATATATATATATATATATATATATATATATATATATATATATAACTCTTAAGTTTGATTTTAAAGTGTCTATTATTGAAAATATGTAAGATCTATACAAGATAGAGATGGATGGACTTCATGGCACTCTAAAAACCTATCATATGAGGATAAGTGAGGGAATACATATAAATAAGATGTTGCATTCAAGGCATAAAATAAATCAAATGATAAGAAAACACAAGGTAGTAAATTCAAAGATAATGATGTTTTTGATATTGATGATTATGAGTTGATAGCTATGTTTACAAGAAAGTTGAAAATTGGTTTAGGTAAATATAAGTGTAAACTACCCTTCAAGTGCTTTAATTATGGATAAATTGGAAACTTTGATAACAATTTCCATCATAAGAATAATACAAAGGATTTTGAAGAGAATGATAAAGGTCTTGAAGATGGCAAGAAGTCTTATAGGTTTGATAAGATAAAGAAAAGTTTCATAGGGTATGATGACAAGAAGAAGTCTTTCAAGAAAAAAAGAATATTTTACACTAAAAAATATTGTAGTTCATTTGATGAGAGTGAGAGAAGTGATTCTAAGAGTGACCATGAAGGTGTTGATCCTGATATTAATGAAGTTATCTTCATGGCTAGTGAAGAAATATATTCAAATCAAGAAGTTTCCATGTGGTTTGGAGGTATTATTGGTGATTCATATGAAGAATAAGATGAGGTGGATTTTGAGTTTGAGTTGATGAATTCTCTAAAATAATTGAAGATGGTGAAGAAGAAGAAGAATGTGACTAGGTATCTTGTAACAAACTATGAGGAATAAATTAGTTTGTTTGAAGAGAGTTTGAGTAATAACTCTAAGGAATAAGAAGAAATATTCAAATTGGTGGAGACTCAAATTGAAATTGCAACTAAAAGCCTAAAGGCTAAAGAAGAATAATGTGATAGGTATCTAACTAAAGTGGATTCCTTGAGATTTGAGTTTGACAAAGTATCAAGTAAGGTAAAGTCATTTTTGAAGTTTAAAAAGAGTACAAATGATTTAGACAACATCCTCAGTACTCAAAATATTGCTAATGACAAAATAAGTCTTAGCTTCAATGGATACCAAAATAAGAATACTAATGTGATCAAGGAGAATCAGACCTTAAAGTTCAATGTTCAATCAAGGAATTATGGTGCTATAATAATGGAGATTAATCCTATTAGGTAGCCTAATGTTATAAGATATGATAATCCTTTTAATGGTTATTATTATTTAGAAGACCCTCCAATAATGAATATGCATGTAAATATGAAGAGAATCATCAGTCAAGAGGTATGGGTAATGGTGTTTTTACATTAATAATAATGGTGTGTTTAAATTGTCAAAAGGTTATTCATATTACAATGTTTTATAAGCATGGATTCTCAAATCAAAACAAGAATATTGAGGCCCCTAGAGTGAAAATATAAGACATGATATTGAATGGAGACCAAAGGTAGCTAAGGTAAATGATGATTAGTATGCAAGTCCAAACGGAATATTTACCATGGTGGAGCTTAAATCAAATATAAAGGAGTGCCAGTAATTCACCCTATCAGCTTAGGTTGTGGATGAAGGATTCAAGACAAAAATACCATGTTAGAATTTTTCTCAAATTAATATTAAAGAGATCAAGCCAATGAGGCTATTCAAGCACAAGAGGATCATGAAGAAAGTTTAGTATAGTGAGGTTATGGAGATATAATAATCTCTTGAGTTTATATTGTTTAGTACCCTAAATAAGAGGCGACTTCATTAGGATTCATAGAGGCACTTATATAGTGAGTATAAGCATGAAGGATGCTTGGTCTTAGGGAGACATTTGTATTCTTTGTTTCAGATCCAAAGTTTAGTCAATAGTTTATTAGAGGTGTGATTGAAAGATATGGGTTACAAAGTATTTGTATGATGACTTAATCAAACAAATTCACATTCATAATAATATCTAAATATCTCATGGAGATAAGGGGAGCCAATCATACTCCAAGAGTAGGTGTGTTTGCCAAGAATATCTATAGTAGTCATGAAGAAATTTAAATTATGGATTGGTATATAAGATAAATGTGTTCATGAATTTAGTTGGTTGTGAGCTTGATCTATGTTGATGTTTGTAATTTTTTTTAAGAGATTATTATATGTTCACATTGTTCATTTCAATGTTTGTAATATCCGAGTGTATGAAGGCCTATGATGATTTATGCATAAGCATAGGGGGAGAATTTCTATGTGTTGAGTTTTTGTAAAAGAGAGAGAATGATCTCGTTTGGAGAAAAAATATGTGTTTTTATCATGTATTGAAAATATCACATGCCACCCAAACCAACTATTGTCATGTGCTCCCAATCTTATCAATTTATATATCTACTTACATCCTCTAAGAGTGATAATACCTAATTTCATATCATTAGTATCACAGTCACCTACAAAGTTATATAAATTCCTTATTTTATACTACTCATTCTAAACCTCACAAAAATTTCAATCAACTTACCTAGACACCAATAGACCTATTTGCCTCTCACTAAGATCTTTTAGCTAGCTAACCTTGAAACCCTTTAGGATACCCCACTAAATTTTGCTAATTTTCACCCTCTCCTAACTTAGCCCTTTTCTTAAGGACTGATGTTGATTTAAACCTGAATAACATCAATTCTTTAATGGATCATTGTTAATTGACCTAAATATACACCAATTAAGTGTTAGGGATTGATGTCAGTCCTAACTTGACTGACAACAACCCCTTATTGACTGATATTGGTCGATAAGGAGTGATATCAATCAGTATGGTTAATGTTTTACTACCTTAAAAACCTACTTTCCTACCATAGAAACCGCTATAAACCCTAATATACACTAAACTTGTTTTTTTTGTATCTTAAGGATGTAACCTACATAATAAAAATGGGGAAATGTAAACTCTAATCATCATAAAACACCCCTTGACCCCTTTGGGTTAGGATTAATATTAAAATCCTTAGGAAAAAACATTTTATACATTTTGGCTAATATAATTAGTTAGTTAAGTTAAATAGGCCTATTTACACCTACCCACCCAAACACATGGCTAAATGATTGACACCTAGACTTAGGACTATTTCCCACCTAAGCATTTAATTCCCTAACCTATTAGACTTATTCTTCACACATAATAATGCTAACTTAAATAACCTTACACAATTTATGTTGGTCTTAACAACCAAGAATAAGCTCAAAAAACTAAAATTAGAAAGTTTGGACTTATTCACCCTAACTGACATCAGTCATCCCTCAACCAACATCATTTGACTAGGACTAATTTCGGTTACTTAATGTAGCCCAAGACCCTGCTTTAGGGGGTTGAAAATGTCTTTTTTTCTAAATAATATTAACTCTCAAATAGATTTGATCTCTTAGGTGAACCAACAAACCAAACTAGAAACATCAAAGTGGCCTAACAACTCTCCATGATGAGCTCAAGTACTGTTAATCTACCAACATTACTCTAGGATCCTAAGAATCTTACACCCTACCTCAGGACATATCTAGGCCATAACACTCAAGAGCTAAGTATATTTCACTTGTATCAAGTTTAGTTGTTAGTTTTATTAGTTTTTACTATTTTCACCCATTTCCCATATCTCCTATATTCCCCCTTTATGTTGGAGTTCTATAGCTCCAAGCACTCCATCTCCCACCAAAGCACCCACAAAACATTCCTAGTCACTTGACTATCCAAATATTGAGTTTGATAAGTCTTGAAACTTATTCCAACCTCAAAACCAACATCCAATCTAGAAACAACCTATATATCCCTCCTATAAGACTATATAATATCCATTTAATCCTAAACCAGAACTAATAGGGACTGACATTAGTTACCTCTGACTAACATCAATCATACCCTAATTGGTATTGGTTGCATTAATTGATATCAGTTTCATACATACCAACATCAATCACTATGTGATTTATTTTCCAAAAAAAACAATTTATTCCCATCTAGCATCCCTCACCCAAATTCTATTTTTTAGGTTTCTGTTACATCATAAAGGTCTAACCTATTTTTATAATCAATTTTAGACATTTTAGCACTATTTTCTGACAAGTTATTTCTATTTTTATTTAAATTCATATATTTCTATTCAAAATAATCTCTTGTATTGATTTTAGTACTTTCTATTACTCCATGCAAGTATTTATTTCTATTTCAAAAACTTAATTTATTTAAAGAGTGGATTAATAGCCTCAAAAGAAGTCCATTGATTTTTAAATCTAGATTCCACAAAGAAATCCACTCATCTCTATTGTTAATCCACCCTTTTCTAGTTTCTCTCTTATTTGTAGGTCATCCTCTCAAGCCAAAGATGAGTTATCTATAATCAACTAGATCATTAGTGAACAATGAATCTAAGTGATTATAAACCACACCCTTCTCTTTAAGTTTCTTCTTATTTTCTAGAAAAATAAAATATACATGGAAAAATAAAGAAACAAAATTATCAAGGCCCATGTTGATAGTTTCAAAGTGGAGGTAGAAGGAACTATGTATAAAACTAAAAAGGAAATTCTATAGCTTATCAAATTTTAAAAGGATTAAGTGACCAAGGTAGAGGCACTTATATTAGGATTAAAATCCTCTAAAATTGAGAATCAAAGATTGATAAATGAGTTTGGTAAATTATTTAAGCCTTCTATGCTCAATTTTGATATAAAAAAATAATTTGAGGTTGATTATGAACTATTTGAAAAGTTAAAGGATATGAAGGAGGCTACTAGGACAATGCTGAATTCTCATCCATCATCTACTTTGATAGTTTAGCTTTAAGGATCATCTCATCATGTAGTGTTTGTTCTTCTTCAATATATATTTGTTTTTTTAGGAGTAATAGTAGTTATCTCTTTTCCTATAATACTATAGAGGTATGTTCTTATGGACTAAATGTTGTCATTGATGGCAAGGTGAAGATGGATGTCATTAATGTCAAATTTAAAGTTGATGTCATGCATGATGAAGTGGTATGTGACAAGGAAGTATTTTTACAAGAGATGATTTTAAGGAAACCTATTGTCTCTCTATTGAGAGATAATTTGAAAGAAACCTGGTAATTATTCTCAAGCTGATGACATCTCAAGTTCAAGATAAAAGGTAAGCATACTTTTGATCACTAGTCTTAAGGAACATTATCATATCATGACCATGTGTTTGAATACGGTGGTCTGGTAAGATGGATACACACAAGTATGAGTGGATGTCTAAGGATGTCCAAACATGCATATAAAGTGTTGAAGCACTTGGGAAAGTTTTAAGGTAAACCTTTAGGGGTATGGCCTTAAGCCTAAGAATGCAACCAGACTAGTCCTAGACCTTGAATGACCTAATGAGGAGTCTTGAGGTGTTATTTTGGTATATGAATAATGAAAATTAATAATATACCTAGTGAGAATGCATATTCATTTGCATGAAGAAACTTAGTGAGAAGGCATAGGCTTGGTAGCATGATGAGGAGAACAGTCTGAGGCTTGTGATATAAAGATTGGTAGTATATGAGAATGGTATGAGGTTTTATTACATGAGTATGAAGTTTTTAGAGTAGTACAAGTGGTTTTAAGATATGTTTAAGGTCTAAGTGTGATTGGTAGTTCAAGGTCTAATTGGCAAAGAGACCTAGTATAGCCTAATATAGGGTCAAGTTTAGTTTATAAGGTGATATAGATCATGTGAGATTTTATAGATGTTTTATAGGTTATTTTAAGTGTGTTGGTGAATTTTGAAGTCCTAAGTTAAATAATAAATCATGAAAAGTGCTTTTGAGGTTTTATGTGTGCATAAAATGAGGTATTACAAACCTAAGAAGGAATTTCTTATGATCATTGGCACATTCAACCTTTCCATGAAATCCTAAGTAGTTCATGAAAGTGATTCTATAGGTGTTTTAAATCTTTGTTTTCATGACTCTATTTTGAAGGTTTCTAGTAGTTTTAAGTAGTTTTTTAGTAGAGATAAGTTTGAGGTGATTTTTTTAAATTATAGATAATAATTCACATGAAGATGTTATTAAGGCTCTAAAGTTCTTATGAGTGAATTAAGATTCATTAAATTTTATTGTATATATGTTGGTGGTAAAATGATTATGATTGGGTTTTGAGGATTGTTTGCAGTTCTGAGTAAGCATATGGAAGTGGTCAGTTTGAGGCCTTTTGCCCTATATGGTGAATTATAATGAACATAGTGATGACCTGAGGTCATGTAGTATCTATCCATGGGATTTATTTATATGGTTATGTGTCAAATTTTATTTAATGCTTTAGATATTCAAAGCAAAATTTTTGGTAGTGAGAAGGCCTAATTGTGAGTAGGTCTAATGGTGTGGTTCGAGTGAAATGAGATAAATGGTGTTGGGAAAGGTGAAACATGTGCTTTGATAAGGTCTAATTACATTAGGTATCCTTTAATCCTACTATTGGTTTTAGTCCTTTTGATTAATGGTGACCTATGTAGTGGTTATTTCTCCTATTAAATGTATTTTTTGATATATTCCAAGGGTGATAAAATTATGGAGAGGTTTGTGGCTAAACAAGGTATGTGAAAGCAAGAGTCAAGTATAAGAAGAAGGTCTTATAAACATAATTTGACTAGTTAGAATATTGAGGGTGTGAGAAAATGAAATATAATTTTCGAAACAAGCTAGATGGATTAAATACCATAAGATAAGTGTTTTTAATATGTAATGAAGTTCTAATAGTGATTATATATATGATGAGTAAGGTCATATGATCTAATTCTGTCAAGAAAAGGGCTAGTTGAGTGAAGAGGCCTAATAGGCTATTTGAGAGTTATATGAGAGTGTGAAGAACAAAAGAAGGTGGTAATAATCAGTTAACTAAGAAAAAGGTATCCAAATTTGATCAAAGGTTGTAGGTCATTGAGTTGGTGTTGATTCACCTAGGGGGTTGGTGCCTCCTTATAAATTGATGCTTGATTAGTGAGGGGTTTGTGTTCCTTGTGGGGTTAGTACCTCATTAAATATTGATTAATTTTTTATAAGACTATAGTCAAAGATATGTTTTAGTGGGTTTTATCCCACATGAGGTTTTCCCACATATCTCTTGTTTTCATATGTCATATGATTATGTGGATGCTTGTTTATGCATTCATTGATGTGTGTTTGAATGAATGCTTATAGAATGATAAGTAAAATTAAATGATTGTTTTAAGGGAATTGATTCACTCCCTCCCTATTAGTTTATTTACTTCTAATAATTGTTATTAAATTAGGTCCTTTAGATCTGACCTAATAGCGTAATAGAGATCCTAAGCAAATGAAGATGGCTAGTCAAGCACAAGGTGTTTTTCTAGAAGAAAGGATCCATTGTTCAATGGATCTAATTATGATATTTGGAGTGTTAGGATGAGAAAATATTTGATGTGTAAAGGTCATGATGTTTGGAAATTAGTTTTGGATGGATATATTTCACCCTCTATTCCCAATACAGATGTAATATGTAAAAAGGCTAGTGATAACAATTAAAAAGTAGTGAATGGTATTCTTTATAGCCTATCACAGACAAAGCCTGTGAAGGTGATGCACTATATGTCTAATAAATAAATGTGAGATAATTTGAATAATATCCATAAGGGATACTCTAACATCAATTTGGATAAAATAAAAACCCATAGAAGATAGTTTGAAAGCCTAAGGATGAATGAATATGAGACCATTATATCCTACCTATTGAGGGTTGATGAAGTGGTCAACAACATAAGAGGCATAGGTGAAGAATTTAAATACCCTATTATTGTTAAAAATGTATTGATATATATATATATATATATATATATATATATATATATATATATATATATATATATATAACTCTTAAGTTTGATTCTAAAGTGTCTATTATTGAAAAGATGTAAGATCTATACAAGATAGAGATGGATGGACTTCATGGCACCCTAACTACCTATAATATGAGGATAAGTGAATGAATACCTGTAAATAATATGTTGCATTCAAGGTATAAAATAAATCAAATGATAAGAAGACACAAGGTAATAAATTCAAAGATAATGATGTTTTTGATATTGATGATTATGAGTTGATAGCTATGTTTACAAGAAAGTTGAAAATTAGTTTAGGTAAATATAAGTGTAAACTACCCTTCAAGTGCTTTAATTATGGATAAATTGGAAACTTTGATAAAAATTTCCATCATAAGAATAAGACAAAAGATTTTGAAGAGAATGATAAAGGTCATGAAGATGGCAAGAAGTCTTATAGGTTTGATAAAATAAAGAAAAGTTTCATAGGGTATGATGACAAGAAGAAGTCTTTCAAGAACAAAATAAGATTTTACACTAAAAAATATTGTAGTTAATTTGATGAGAGTGAGAGAACTGATTCTGAGAGTGACCATGAAGGTGTTGATCCTGATATTAATGAAGTTATCTTCATGGCTAGTCAAGAAATCTATTCAAATCAAGAAGTGTCCATGTGGTTTGGAGGTATTATTGGTGATTCATATGAAGAATAAGATGAGGTGGATTTTGAGTTTGAGTTGATGAATTCTCTAAAATAACTGAAGATGGTGAAGAAGAAGAAGAATGTGACTAGGTATCTTGTAACAGACTATGAGGAATAAATTAGTTTGTTTGAAGAGAGTTTGAGTAATAACTCTAAGGAATAAGAAGAAATAGTCAAATGGGTGGAGACTCAAATTGAGATTGCAACTAAAATCCTAAAGGCTAAAGAATAATAATGTGATAGGTATCTAACTAAAGTGGATTCCTTGAGATTTGAGTTTGACAAAGTATCAAGTAAGGTAAAGTCATTTTTGAAGTTTAAAAAGAGTACAAATGATTTAGACAACATCCTCAGTATTCAAAATATTGCTAATGACAAAACAAGTCTTAGCTTCAATGGATACCAAAATAAGAATACTAATGTGATCAAGGAGAATCAGACCTTAAAGTTCAATGTTCAATCAAGGAATGATGGTGCTATAATAATGGAGATTAATCCTATTAGGTAGCCTAATGTTATAAGATATGCTAATCCTTTTAATGGTTATTGTTATTTATGTAAAAAAATGTGTCATAGAGTAAGGCATTGTAGAAGACCCTCCAATAATGAATATGCATGTAAATATGAAGAGAATCATCAGTCAAGAGGTATGGGTAATGGTGTTTTTACATTAATAATGATGGTTTGTTTAAATTGTCAAAAGGTTAGTCATATTACAATGTTTTGTAAGCATGGATTCTCAAATCAAAACAAGAATATTGAGTCCCCTAGAGTGAAAATATAAGACATGATATTGAATGGAGACCAAAGGTAGCTAAGGTAAATGATGATTAGTATGCAAGTCTAAATGGAATATCTACCATGGTGGAGCTTAAATCAAATATAAAGGAGTGCCAGTAATTCACCCTATCAGCTTAGGTTGTGGATGAAGGACTCAAGACAAATATACCATGTTAGAATTTTGCTCAAATGAATATTAAAGAGATCAAGCCAATGAGGCTATTCAAGCACAAGAGGATCATGAAGAAAGCTTAGTATAGTGAGGTTATGGAGATATAATAATCTCTTGAGTTTATGCTGTTTAGTACCCTAAATAAGAGGTGACTTCATTAGGATTCATAGAGGCACTTATATAGTGATTATAAGCATGAAGGATGCTTGGTCTTAGGGAGAGATTTGTATTCTTTGTTTCAGATCCAAAGTTTAGTCAATAGTTTATTAGAGGTGTGATTGAAAGATATGGGTTACAAAGTATTTGTATGATGACTTAATCAAACAAATTTACATTCATAATAATGTCTAAATATCTCATGGAGATAAGGGGAGCCAATAATACTCCAAGAGTAGGTGTGTTTGCTAAGAATATCTATAGTAGTCATAAAGAAATTTGAATTATGAATTTATTTGGTTGTGAGCCTGATCTATGTTGATGTTTGTACTTTTTTAAAGAGATTATTATATGTTCACATTGTTCATTTCAATGTTTGTAATATTCGAGTGTATGAAGGCCTATGATGATTTATGCATAAGCATAGGGGGAGAATTTCTATGTGTTGAGTTTTTGTAAAAGAGAGAGAATGATCTCGTTTGGAGAAAAAATATGTGTTGTTATCATGTATTGAAAATATCACATGCCACCCTGACCAACTATTGTCATGTGCTCCCAATCTTATCAATTTATATATCTAATTGCATTCTCTAAGAGTGATAGTACCTGATCTCATATCATTAGTATCACAGTCACCTACAAAGTTATATAAATTCTTTATTTTCTACTACTCATTCTAAACCTCACAAAAATTTCACTCAACTTACCTAGACACCAATAGACCTATTTGCCTCTCACTAAGATGTTTTAGCTAGCTAACCTTGAAACCCTTTAGGATACCCCACTAATTTTAGCTAATTTTCCCCCTCTCCTAACATAGCCCTTTCCTTAAGGACTGATGTTGATTTAAAATTGACTAACATCAATTCTTTAATGGATCATTGTTAATTGACCTAAATCTACACCAATTAAGTGTTAGGGATTGATGTCAGTCCTAACTTGACTGACATCAACCCCTTATTGACTGATATTGGTCGATAATGAGTGATATCAGTCACTATGGTGAATGTTTTACTACTATAAAAACCTACTTTCCTAACATAGAAACCACTATAAACCCTAATATACACTAAACTTGTTTTTTTTTGTATCTTAAGGATGTAACCTACATAATAAAAATGGGGAAATGTAAACTCTAGAAAACCACATAGTTCTAATCATCATAAAACACCCCTTGACCCCTTTGGGTTAAGATTTATATTATTATCCTTAGGAAAACACATTTTATACATTTTGGCTAATATAATTAGTTAGTTAAGTTTAATAGGCCTATTTACACCTACCCACCCAAACACATGGCTAAATGATTGACACCTAGACTTAGGACTATTTCCCACCTAAGCATTTAATGCCCTAACCTATTAGACTTCTTCTTCACACATAATAATGCTAACTTAAATAACCTTACACAATTTATGTTGGTCTTAACAACCAAGAATAAGCTCAAAAAACTAAAATTAGAAAGTTTGGACTTATTCACCCTAACTGACATCAGTCATCCCTCAACCAACATCATTTGACTAGGACTGATGTCAGTTACTTAATGTAGCCCAAGACCCTACTTTAGGGGGTTGAAAATGTTTAAAAATAATCTTAACATATAGATTAAATTTGGGTAAATAAAACTATATGTAAGAAAAGAGGAGAAATATTAAACAATCAATAAATAAACATCTTAATGAATGTATCAAAAATTAGGTATGAAAGTAATAAAGATATACAATGATATTTCATTGGTGAAGACCAAAAAATAATAAGTTAGATCGGCTTATGAACATAAGCCCTTCACCTGCTTTGTATTAGAATTTATTGGTTTTTAAGAAGTTACTTGATTACATAATGTCAACTAAGCTTAAAATCCCTTATTTTATGGAGGGTAAAATGGAGATGGATGAAAATGAAACCTTCTTGTAGGGCTAGCTGACCCCTTCTATAGTTTTTTGAAGAGCCAGTATAAATAATTCTATGTCTTATTTTGTGTAGACTAATCGATATAGGAAGTCTACTTTTTTAATTTTGTAAAAGTTGATTGCAGCTTCCATTTTTTTACTTTTTAAAATTTTTAAGAATGGGTTTTTGATGTTTTGAGACATTTGACAAGATAATCAGTGTGAGAAGCTTCCATGAAATTGATTTCTTTGACAAATGTTTGACTTACCCATCCTTCAAGGGAGTGGTCTAAGCTTTTGATTTGTTTTAAGCTTTGATAGTTATTCTTCAAGGGAGAAATCTACCTTATTTTAAGCAATTTTTGATTTATTTCGGTAGTTTTGCTTCAAGGGAGTAGTTTGCAATGCTATAAATGACCCATTAGATATAGAGTGTTTTTAGTTTTTTTCATTTTCTAGACATATACTCATTTATATAGGCTTAAGTCTTACCTTTATAAAGGAAAAACTATAGCACAATAGGTTTGAATAGTGGGTGAGAGGATGCTTTAAGAGATAATAAATTATGGGATTGTTAAGCATGAAATATAGTGAGAGGGGTGGTGAATCAATATATTATATATCTTTTAATTCATCTAATTTATTTTCTTTAACTACATAATCAAAAATTCAATATATTAAATAAAACTGAAATAATAACATGTACCACACGAGAGAGAGAGAGAGAGAGAGAGAGAGAGAGAGAGAGAGAGAGAGAGAGAGAGAGAGAGAGAGAGAGAGAGAGAGAGACCATATTTTTCTATGGAAACCTAATGTGGGAAAAACTCACAAAGAACAATCTCAAGTATATGATTGAACACCAACTCAAATTACAAAGTTTTCTATCACCAACTTGTAGGAGCACCAACCCCTTTTCCAAGCACCAACACAACAACTATTTGTGATCACCAACCCACATGAGCACCAACCCCTTGAAAATATTTGTGATCACCAACCCCTCTTGTGTATAAAACACAACTATCTCTCAATGTTGCTTACTCAACAAATGATAGAAATCTACAATATCTCCTACTTTTCTCTCCTCTTTTATTATATAAAACAATTACCAAACCATGCACTCTCTTGCCTATTACAAATTGCTTATCAATCCTTTATTTATAGCTTTCCAAATGATCTTTGGAATTTACCCTTTGTGACTCTTTAATACTCATGAAAAATGGCACCAAAATTGTATAAACCTTCATATCCTTGCATTTGAAAAGTCACATGGTGACCCTTCATAAGAAAATGCATCCTTTCCTCTTTTGTCTTTATCTTGGTGACTTTTCATGTTTCTCAAAGTGTCCTTTCATGGAAAAATGTGTCATACCCTATTTTGTCTTCACATGGTGACTCTTGATATTACTCAATATGACTCTTCATGGGAAAATGTGTCCCATTCCTCTTTTTTTTACCTTGTGACTCTTTGACTTCTTCATGGGCCCTCTTTCGACTTTTATGTAACCATAAATATATTCATTAATATTAAATAAATATCAACACACATTAGCCAAGATGTGAATATTAAAAACACTATTAAATGTTATGGGGCCTTTATCACCAATGCTAGACCTTTGACATCAATGAAAATATTTACAATAATCTCCCCCTTTGTCATTGATGACAACCTAAAATTGAAACTAACACATCTTAAAACCCATACTACAAATGTCAACCTACACATACTATCATCTAAAAAACATATAGTAACTCCCCCTTATTGTAGCAACCTATACCTGTTCCCTACACCTATTTTTACACCTGTACCTATACCTATTTTTGTTTTTCTCCCTCTTCAAAATTAATGTCAAAGGGCCTATCCTAAACATAACACTTGCTCCCCCTCAACTGATGTTGATCCTCAATGGTAAGAATTAAAATAAATTAAACCCAAATTCTCCCATAGATACTTAAATGTGTCTTTTGGTAGTGCCTTTGTCAAAATATCTACAATCTGCTCTATACTACTAATATATTCCATCTTAACCTATTGATCTACAACCTGCTCTCTCAAGAAGTGATATCTGATAGGAATATGTTTTTTTCTTGAATGCATCACTAGACTCTTAGAAATATTAATAGCAATTATGTTGTCACAAAAAATAGAAAATGATACTAAATTTTGATTTTTACTTAGCCATGATACTAAGCTATCATTGAGGAAGAAAGCTCCTCCACTTGTACTCTTTCTATCATCCAAAAAACCTACCCAATCTAAATCTATATAAACAACCAAAGTGAAATCTCTCCCTATGGGATACCACAATCCATAATCCAATGTCCCCTTTATTTATCTAAATATTCTCTTCACCAACTGAACATGACTATCTTTTGGAGATGACTGATATCATATAACTATACCTACTACATGCATGATGTCTGGCCTTAATGTTATCAAATATAAAAGACTACCAATCATAGATCTATATAAATATTGATCTACAACAAGTGAATATTCATCCATGCTCACCTTATTTTTGCACTTATTAGTGTGCCAACTAGTACACAATCCTCAAAACTAAATTTTTTCAACATTTCCTTGGCATATTTACTTTGAGATATGAAAATTTCTTTATCTGACTAAAATATTTGCAATCCTAAGAAAAATGAAAATTCTCCAAGAATAGACATCTAAAATTCTTTTTGCATATTATCAAAAAATTCTTTTGTCATCTTTTCAATGTTTCCTCCAAAAATGATGTCATCAACATATATCACAATAATCAATTGATGTTCACCTTTGTTTTGATTTAGAGATTACTATTAGAAAATATTCTATTAAACCTTGATCCTATAAGTACTTATCAAATCTTGCATACTAATCTCTAGGAACATGTTTCAATCCATACAGTACTTTCTTCAATCTGCATACATGGCTACTAACATTTGAGATAATAAATCCCCCAAGGTACTCCATATAGACCTCTTCTTCTAGATTATTATTAGGAAGGTAGATTTGACATCCATATAAAACACTTTGAAATTTTTAAACACTGTATATTCAAGAAACATTATAATAACCTTTAGCCTTAGCACTAGTGCAAAATTTTATTCAAAATCTATTCCCTCAATCTATGCATATCCTTTACATACTAATCTTATTTTATTCTTGGTCACTTCTCCATTTCCATTCAACTTATTTTTGTAAACCCATTTTGTTCCTATCACATTGTGATCTTTTGGTCTAGGCACTAATTCCTAAGTATAATTCTTTGCTATTTGATTTAATTATTCATCCATTGCCTTAACCCAATGCTTATCATGTCTAGCTTCTGAAAAAGTTCTAGGCTGAATTTTGGATAACAAAGAGAAATTGACTTGCTCATATTCACTTTTTCATCATTCTTATGGTGTGAATTCCTTCATTTAAGTCCTCAATGATGTCACTCTCATTATGATTTCTCTAGACATTTTTGGGTGGGGTTTTGGTGTCTTTTTTTCCTTCTTCTCATCTTCATCTAATTCTTTAAAATCTTCTTTTTCAATGATTTTAGGAATGTCTATTGGATCACTGATTCTTTGTGTTCCATCTTATTCTATCTTGACACTTGAAATTTAAACTATTTTCTTAATTCTTTTGTTATAACATTTATAATCTTTACTTTTTTTAAGAATAACCAAGAAATATACCTTCATCTGCTCTAGATTCAAACTTACCCAATTTCTCATTAGTTTACTTTATGAAGAATCTACTACCAGAAACTCTAAAATAATCAACTATTGCCAGTTTGTCTTTCCATAGATCATAAAGAGTCTTGTCATTGTTGAATCTCAATAATGCTCTATTTTGAATATGCATTATTATACCAACTGCCTCTCTCCAATATTTATCTAGTATCTTTGATTCATTTAGCATTGTCCTTGTCATCTCCCAATTGGTTTGTTTCTCCATTTAACTACTCTATTTTGTTGTAGAGTTTTGGTTGTTAAATAATGTCTCTTTATTCCATGGTATTCATAAAACTCAATAAAGTGATCTGACATGAATTATCCTCCTTGATTTGATCTTAGGCACTTAATCTTCAAACCATTTTAATTCTCAACTAATGCTTTGAATGCTTTGAAATGTCTAAAATCTTTTAATTTTTTCTTTAAAAATATTACCCAGGTCAGATGTGAAAAATTATAACTAATCAACGTGAAATAATTTTTACCTTGAGTACTTTTAGTTCTCATAGGTCCACACAAATCAATGTGAACAAGTTCTAACATCATCCAAACTTAGTGTACCTTTTTTGATAATTCTAGTAGTAGTGTTATCTTCAAATTTCACTGTGCCACCATTGATATTATTTAAGGTTATGAAATTTATCTTATCTATTTTCATGTCTCTTGAACATCCACTATCAATGAACCATGAATTTTCTTTATTTTTTTCATGCAAAGGTATCTGGACCAACATAGATTTTTTAGGTTATTTCTTCTGCCATGAACCTGTCTAATCTTTCTTCTTGATGAATGGAGCCTTAAAACTCTAGTCTTTATTGACTGACTCAAACATGATTCTATAATACTGGGATATGTGTCCAAAGTTATTACAATTGTAACAGATTATGGCCTCTTCATTAAAGCCTGATAGAGGATCAAAAGAGTTGTGGCTTCTGCTTGACTCTACATGAGTTTCCTTCTACTTATTTCTAAAATTGTTATCCCTTTTTTGACATTATATTTTATTATAACCATATCCATTATAATAAATATATTAACCATAAAAATAAGCCATGTTTGTGTATCTCTAACCTGATTACCTTTTTTTAGCTTTGTTCCTTCCAACCTTCTTTATTTGATAAGTCCTCTATATTTTTAACTTCTTCCCTTTTTATTTCCTCTTTTGTAAGAGATTCAACATAGGTCTATCCTTTTTTCGTGTTAACCTTGTCTGTAAAAGTAGTGGCCTCCCCTTTCTCTTTTTCAAATCTGATACCTATCTTCTCTGACATTGATCTTTGCATTTATAATATCTTATTCAACATATTAGTGATATTCTCAAATTTTGAATCATTAGATACTCTATCATTTATTGTTTTATTTGTTTAGTCAATATCTACTTTTAAAGAAGGAATTTCAAAAACATACCTTTAACATTCTTCACTTACTTTCTATAACTATGTCGTTAGATCTTTTTCATTCTTTTTGGCTTCTTCAAAGTCCATTTGTAGATCTCCAATTATTTCCTTTGCCTCTTTATCTAGGAACTTAGATGTAAAATGTCCAATATTTCCACAATTAAAACATTTAAAAGTTAATTTTCCTTGATATTTACCTGTGCCCTTTTTTGGCTTGCGAATGAATAGAGCTCTATTGTCATCTTCATCATTTCTAGAACTGTCACTTGATTCTTGAATATTACCCTTCTCTTTCTTTGATGTCTTGAAAGTATCTTCTCTCTTTGAAAGTTTCTCTTGTTTGGTCTACATCTCATATTCTATAAGAATACCATGTAGCTCATCCATCTTTAGCTTGGCTAAATTCTTCATATCTTCAATTGCCAAAACTTTTACATCATATCTATATGGTAGAGATCTCAAAAAAATTTATACCACAATTGATTCTTCTAAATTTTATCCAAGACCTTGAATCTAATTATCTATTTGATCAACCCACAAAAGATAACTTACTATACTTTCTTCCTCTTCCATCTTAAAACTCTCAAACTATCTTCTGAAAGTCTAAAGCTTAGCTTGTTAAACCTTTCCATCACCTTTGTAAATATTCTCAACCTTTACCCAGTTTCATGCATAGATTTACATTTCATAACTTTAAAAAAATTTGATTCACATAAACCACATAAAATATCATTTAAATCTTTATCATTATTTTCACTTACCTTCTTTTCTACCAGAGTAGTTACAAGTGTCCATGGCTCTTCATATTCTTCCATCACTGCTTGCCAAATGTTGAATCCAAGATCCATCAAATAATTCCTCATCCTTATGATCTTAAAAGCATAATGTGTCCCATCAAACAAAGGTTCCTTATTTGTATAAAAATCTTCATGTGATCCAACCATCATGCTTTCCATAATCTACCTTCAAGCTCTTAAACCCATCCAAAGGAACTTGCTCTGATACTAATTATTAAGCATGAAATATACTAAGAGGGGGGGGTGAATTAGTATATTATATATATTTTATTTAATCTTATTTCTTTTTTTTTAAACACTTAATCACACATTCAAGATATGTAATAAAACTACAATAATAACATGAACCATAAGAGAGAGAGAGAGAGAGAGAGAGAGAGAGAGAGAGAGAGAGAGAGAGAGAGAGAGAGAGAGAGAGAGAGAGAGAGAGAGAGAGAGAGAGAGAGAGAATATTTTTATGTGGAAACCCAAAGTGGGAAAAATCACATAGAACAATCTCAAATATGAATGAGTACCAAATTATAAGAGGACCAACCCCTTTATTAAGCACCAAAATAACAACTATTTATGAGCACCAAACCATATGAGCACTAACCCCTTGAAAATATTTGTGAGCATCAACCCATAGGAGCACCAACCCATCTTGTGTATAAAACATAACTATATCTCAATGTTGCTTACTCAACAAATGATAGAACTCTATAATATCTCTTTATTTTCTCTTTTCTTTTCTTATATAAAACATTTACAAAACCATGCACTCTATTGTATATTATAAATGGCTTCTCAAGCCTTTATTTATAGTTTTACAAATCACCTTTGGCATTTACCATTTGTGACCCTTCAATCCTCATGGAAAATGGTGCTAAACTTTCATGACCCTTCACATCCTTGTATTTGAAAATTCACATGGTGACCTTCACAAGCAAATGCATCCTTTCCTCTTTCGTCTTTATCTTGGTGACTTTTCATATTCTCAAATTGTCCCTTCATGGAAAAATGTTCCATACCCTTTTTTGTCTTTACATGGTGACTCTTGAAATTCCTTAAGATGACTCTTCATGGGAAAATGCATCCCATTCCTCTTTTGTTTTCACCCCATGACTCTTTGACTTCTCCATGGGTCCTATTTTGACTTTTATGCAACCAAAAATATATTCATTAATATTAAATAAATATCAACACACATTCACTAAGATATGAATATTAAAAACACCATTAAATGCTATGGGGCCTTTATCACCAATGTTAGACCTTTGACATCATTAAAAATATTTCAAATAGGGAGTCCATACTATTAAAGAGGTAAAATATACATGAGAATCATGCCATAGGTAGAGCCATGGTACCCATATTTAGGATTGAATCTAATACTGGGATAGATAATCACATGATTCTATGCTTTAATTATTTGCCCTAAAAATAAAGGGATGAAGGTGATAATCTAATAAAATAAGCGATGAAATTAAGTTATATGGAAGGTGAGTTTTGAAATATTTTAAATAAATAAAGGACATAGATGCAAAGCATTAAGGGGCTTAGGTTCTAGTTTCCCTTTGAGATATGATAGCCAATAAGCTCCTGACCCATACTTATGTGTTATGATATATGGTCCAAACCAATTAAAAGAAAACTTGTACCACTTGATTCTTTCCATATTAGTTACATGTTGATTTTACTTTAAGATGAGGTCTTTGATATTGAATTCTCATTATTTTATGTGATTATTATAAGCATGTTTGAGTCATTTTTGATAGACATGAATATGGTTAAGCACAACCAAATGATGCTTGTCAAGTATCTCAAGTTAGGCTAAATGTTCTTGATGATAATTGCCCTCTAAAATAATATTCTATAGGGATATACATAGATAGGTAATTTAAACCTTGAGAGGCAAGATAGCCTTAGTTATAAATATAAGAGAGAAAGGGGTAGCACCTGTAGGTGTTTGAATGTTGGTTCAATATGCCCATAAAATGAATGGAATGTGTATGTGCCAATCTTGACCAGATGAATTGACCATTTTAGTTATAATTTTGATAAGTGTTTTGTTAAAAGTTCCATCCTATCTAGTAGCTTGTAGAAGATAAGGGGATGGGAAGCTTAAATTAATGCCAAATTATAACAAAGGTTGCTTAATTTTTTTTTTTTAAGGGATTTTCCATTGTTAGGGATGATTTTGTGAGGAACACTTAAGTGACACATAATATGATGGTTAATGAAGTTGATAATATTATCAACTTTTGTTAAAATTAGGGGAATAGTCTCCACCCACTTGATGAAATATTTTATCATAGTGATGATAGAATTATGTCACTATAAAGAATGAGGGTTAATTTCATCAATGAGATCTAATCCCCATTGCAAGAAGGGCCATAAATCCTTAGAGACTTAAATACTATGACTAGGAAAATGATACAAATTAGCATGTTTCTAATAGTTGACACACTTCCTTACATAATCACAACAATTTTGGTTAAGGGTAGGCCAATAATAGCCAAGGTGAAGGATATGATTAGTCATAGATAAACCACTAAATTATCCTCCATAAATCCTATGATACATTTCCTTGATAATGTGAGAGATTTCATGATTATGTAGGAATCTAAAGAGGAGACCTTCAAATCCTCACTTATAAATAATTCACCCTATTATGGTATAGTGAGAGGTAATCTATATAAATGATCTTTGACCATATTTAGAAAGATCAAAAGGGATGATGGTGAGGTTTAGGTAGTCAAATATCTGATTATACTAAATATTAGATTAGGCCTCTTCTACATGACAAATGGAAGAAAGGTCAAATTTGGTGTAAGAGGGATCATTAAGGTGATGAATGGTGATAAAGAGTTTATAATTAGAAGGTTTTTATTGTATTTGGGAATTAAAAATCCATGGTATCGATGAACTTGTTAGTAGATGTGGAGAGGCTTGAATAAGGTAGTGTTAAAATGACATTAAGAGTACATCTACCAAATATTTATACTATTATAAAAATATATTTTTAAATTGATAATAAAAATTTATTTATCTAACCATAAGTTGCGAGTCACAAATAATGCTAATCCATTTGAATCCTAAATACAAAGCTATTTGAATACCTATCACTAGGGCTTCATACTCAGCCATGTTATCGATGAAATCAAAATAAAGTTATTGATGAAACTAATAATATAGAGGGAATGACATCAATATCCACAAATTTTGAATTATAAGGGTTTGGTTAGGATTGTATTTCTTCCTCAATGATGATGACAGGAGGTGGGTTGGTTGGTTCTTCTAGTGGAATGAATCTGAGAGCAAATTATTCATGAGGTTTTTGGGTTTTTTATGGTATCAACTCAAGTGATCCATGTTCAAAAAAACCCAAGCTAAATCCCTTTCAAGCACACTAATGGAGGTATGTCTTGGAAACCTCTATTTTATCCAAATAAGAGAAATTAGAGGTGAATATTTTAGTAGAAGAGGAGGCAGTGTAGGTGTAAAGTGGTTAATCATGTCCCCCATAGACAATATTGGCTTGGAAATTTGGAATCCCAAAGGGAATGATGGTTCCAATGTTAAAATCATAGATATGTTGTTGGTCAAGGTTATCATACTCTTGGGGAGTAGGGAAGACATATAAGGTCAATAAGTGATACTCCCTAAGTGAGAAACATTGGAATGTAGATTCTAAGGGGTCCTTTATGGGGGTTTTGGAGGAAGGTATGGATTACATATTTTAATATTGGTTGATGTAATAAGAAGGTTATGTATATTTTATTGGGATGAGACCATAATTAGTTTGATAAGTCATATTGCATGACTTGAAAGGACTAGGGTCAACTAGTATGACATATACTTGACCCTCATGATCAAACTTGATGAACTAATGTAAGGTCGATGATACACAACCCATGGAATGGTTCCAATGGAATATAAGTAAAAAAATATATTATAACTCACCTTATAATATATAGAAGAGCTTGAGAAGAGCACAAGGTTTCAAATGAATATGAATGTTGATTGTCCCTAAGGTTGTTGCCATGGTATCATTGAAATATGGGAGAATCATTGTAGTCTTTGACATGATGTTCTTTATTAATTTTAATGTGTCATATGCATGGGAGAAATTAATATTAATTATGTCTCCTTCACAAATCTTAACCCTATTTATATGGGTTTGGTTGATGTGGGTAGTAATGAAAAAGGGAGGTTATAGATCATTTGGATGAATAAGGGGTATCTCTAAGTCCTAAAAGGTGATGACGGTGGAAAGTTGAAGGGCCCTAATGAAGGCTACTAGAGGTCATGGATATTCAAGTTAAACCTCTATATATTTCAAGGCCTTCATCATTTCTTGATGGTATTGGGGTGAGGTATTGATTAACTCATACAAACTCAACTTAATTAGTGTTTGGTGAAGTTGTTTTAGAACTATCCTTTATATTAGTTCAAAGGGATTGGATTGTGGTGCACCCTAGATAGAAATATTGGGCTTGGTTGAAGGAATTTTGGTGTGGTTTAGTGTTTTGGTAGAAGAAGGGTATGTCCATGGAATGGACACCGTTTCTTTCCTTTTATCTTTTTTGGGTTGTGATTGAGTGACAACACAAATGGTATATATTTGGAAAGGCTATGGGATAGTGGGTTGCTTCAATTCCTATACACTCTTATATGAGATTTTAGGGGTAGATAGATGTGGGGTGGTTACTTTTGGATTTTGGCTTGGTGGTAGGCTTATGGGAGGTTCCTCTATTAAAAAATCATCCTCATCACATAGTTTGTGGTCTATGATTTGAAGAGATTTATAGTTCTTTGTATCATGTCTAGGTATCCTATGGTATGAGAAATTAAAATTATCATTAATCCAATATGGAATAGGACTAATAAGATAAAATGTCTTGATGGGAGGCAAAACCATGTAAGACTATTAAATAAATTTTTTTAATATGGTTTAATAGGACTCTATCAAGGGTGGCAAAGGAGTGGAGGTTTTGGTTTTGATAGTTGGGGTGGAAGCCTTCTTAGGGGTAGACTAGACAATTGGAGATTTAGGTGGTGAAATGTTATTGGTGGCTAGTTTTGGAGTAGATGGTTTGATGGTTGATGGATTTGAGGTTGAGGTCTTAGAATTAGATGGTTTGGAAGTAGAAGGATTTGTACAAATAGGTGGAGGTGTAGTTAGAAGTGAAGTTATATCTAGAAGCATAGGTTTATCAAAATAAAAGGTGTATCTAGAAGAAAAGGTTAGGTTTGTAGTTTCTCTAGGAGGCTTGGTATCTTAATCAAGGTGGGGGGTGAGGTCCCAATATAGAAGAAGGATGTGGTTATAGAATGGAAGGTAGAGTAGAAATGGGAGGAAAGGAGCACTTGGATTTTAGAATCCTAGATAGTTTAGTTTTCTTGTTGGCTTGGATTGAAGGTTCCTAGGTGGGTTTGGTGGTGTCAAATATAAATTCAATAGAGGATGGGTAAGATAATAACTGGGGAGGATACTTGTGTTTTTAATGGGATTTAATGGGATAGTGGACGGTGCTTTATTTACCTTGGAGGGAGTTGGATTGGATGGTATATCTAAGGTTTCATAAGTTGAAGATTTTATTGGTTCAGTTGGGGTGATAGTGATTTCACTTGTGGAGGTTTAAGGTTGGGTATAAAATAGTGAGGTTGATGACTCCTTTTTATTTGGATAGGGGAGACCAAGACAAGGCCAAAATGTGGCCCCATCAAAGTTTGGTTGGGATAGAAACTCCAAGTTTTGGACCAAGCTAAAAAGGGGCTTATAGATGGGCTTAGTTCCTTCAGTGTTGGATTTGAAGGATAAACCAAATGGTTGAGGAAGTGAGATGGCTACATTTTCCTTTTCCTCTATCAAATATTTTAAGGACGTGGTGGGTGATGCTTCCATGGGAGGAGTAGGTGAGGAAATATTTTCCTTAGGTATGTTATCAAAAGGAAGGGTGGATAGCTCTATCATGGAAAAAAAAGGGATGGAGGTAACAATTTCCTCCTTTGATATTATTTTCAAAGGATAGGTTGGTGATTATGCTACCTAAATTAGTGGAGAAAGGATGATAGTTTCCTCCTTTGTTTCATTTTCCAAAATAAAGGGTAGGTGACTACACTACCTCAATAAGTGGAGAAGGGATGATAGTTTGGGATATGGGTTTATTAACTATTAGTTCTTTAAAAATATCATTAACTATGTGAACCTCATGTTTATGGGATGCCTACATTAGTGTGTTTGTTGTTTGTATAAGGTGTATATTTTGGGAATGTTTGTCTAAAAATGTCATGTGATTGATTGGGGGTGCATTCAGGTTATCCATCACAAGTTCAACCTTATCAATCAAATCTTGGACAATGTATTTAAACATCTTACATCTATTAACATCATGTCCAATGAAATAGTGTGAGCTACATATTTTATTATCCTTATACCAAATTGATATAGGTTGGGAGGAATTGAGTTATTAGGGTAGTTTTATTAAAATAAGTTGGATGATAGATGATTTCAACTTCTGCAAAAACTAAAGCATATGACTCCCCTACTAGAATATATTTATTTTGTGTATAGTAGTTTAGGGTTTTAGCATATTGGTTGTAAGAGGTGGAGGGATTGGGTTGGTTAACAACTATAAGAGGAGCCATTTTAAGCATAACTACATTTTTGGTTCCTTTTGCTTTGGTGTTGGTATTGGTATAGTTTATAGGATTGGAGGAAGAAGGTTTATATGATTTAAAAATAGAATTTTTGTTCCTCAATTTAAGCTTTCCCTCATCAATGGCTCTAATATCCAAATTATGAGCCATGGTGAATACCTCATCAAAGTTTCAAAAGGTTTGAACCTTAAGGTTGATAAGATATTCTTAGAACAAGCCTGAGATAAAATTTCAATCAACTCAGGTTATGGCAAAGAGAATGAGAGTTGGTTGATCAACCCTATCCAATGGGACACAAAGTCAGAAATTGACTCATCCTAAAATTTCTTGATGGAATATAGGTTGGTGATATAAAATTAGAATTTTAATAGGAACATGATCTAAGAAAGTTTGGGCTACTTGGTCAAAAGAGAAGGAGTGCCTAGTGATGGCACTGTACCAATCTAAGGTGGGTATGGCTAGGGACATAGGGAAAGTTTGAAGAAGAAGAGTACCATCATAATCAATCAAATAACATGAATTCATAAATTCTCTCAGATGATATTAGGGATCTTCTTTGATTTGGAATTTATCAAATTTTACAAGTTCCCATTGTGTAAGGTATGGTCAAATCGGGATCGATGGGTGGATTGCCTCATTGAAAATTTGGTAATATGACAAGAGATTATGGGTGAAAAAAATGTATGACTCTAGATTGGTCATCTTTTCCATCAACATCTTGATAATATAAACTTATAATGGTGCACCTTCATTATTGTAAGGTATATTTTTTTGGGGTTGTGAAGATGCAACATATGGGTAACTAGTAGAGGGTTAGGAGGACACCACATATTGGTAAGTGGGAAGGGAAGGTTAGGAAGATGTCACATATTGGTAAGTGGGCATGGAAGGTTGGTAATATTACACATATTAGTAAGTGGACATGGAAGGATAGGAATAAGGTGGGGGTATATACTCTTATAGGTTTTTAACATACCATAGGTTTGGTGGAATAAACGTTGGTTGGGTAAGAGGCATGGTTGGGTTGGTGTTTAGTTAGCTTAGTGATAATGGGTGGAAGTATAGAGGGTATGAAAACTAAAATTGTTTGTAAAGTGATGGAAAATGTTGGGTTGTGAATGGAAAGTAGTAAGGAATCAATGGTAGTTGAAGGCACCCCAAAGGTGAGTGGTGTATGGGTGACCAAAGGCTCAGTGGTTCCTACATTGAAAAGGTTATTGGTAGATTTGGTAGGGGTAGAAGGGGCTTGGGTATTAGTTGGTGGAAGTTATTGGTATTGGGTAGTGTTGTTTGAAGGAATGTTGGTGGAAGAAGAGGCTTAGGTTATCATAGCTTAAGGGGAAATAGTTGAAACCAAGGTATCACTCATAAGGTAAGTTGGCATGCCATAGGGAGGTTCAATAGAGGGAACCAAAGTAGAGGTATGGTTATTCATGATAGAAAGGTAGTGTTGGAGATAAATGGGATTATTTCAAATAAGAGTGGTGAAATCCATATCTCCTAGGGGAAATGACCAAGGCATATCATAAAGTCTAGAGTGGTTAGGGGAACTCTCTACATCTAGAGTGTGCTCCATGGATGAAGAATAAGAAGATGGGTGGTTGGGAGGTAGATCTTGGTTTTCTCAGTTTATAACTTGTTGTTTTGTCAAAACCATGCTTATAAAGATGAAATAAGGGTGGAAGTGATCTCAAACACTCAAAAAGAGAGATAAAAATAAAAATTTCAAGGAAAACAAGCATATACTAAGAGTGAGTTTAAGTCCTAGAATTATTTTCATATCTATTTAGGCTTATGCCTCAATTTAAGAAGATATGAGACTCAAATTAGGCTTGTATAATGGGAACTAAAAAAGGAAGTCTAAATATGGATTCAAATTATTCAAGGCTATCAAGAATTTATATGAGAATTTGATATGTAGCTTGATATTGGGGCCTACCCCTCACTTCACACACCATAGCGATAATGGTATTGGGTGCTTCACCAAAATATACCAAATCTCTATAGTTTATACTTAGCTAGCAAGATAATTTTTGGTTTCTCCCCTTGGTAGTGAAGTCCAAGTAGGATAGCCAAGGGAAAGGTTTACCACTAGGTGATGAAATCCTAGATGGGCCTTCTATTAGTGTTTGATGTTTGATTGAAATGAGTGATTTGGTATTGTGTGTGTGACAATAAGTGACTTGATACATTTAATTTCACCATTTAAATTAAACTATGTAAACTAAACAAGCAATAGATTCAAGTTATTTATAAACCCAAAGGAAAATTTTGATTTCTTTTCAATGAGTATAAGAAAAATTATGATGAACCTAAATGTGATATGTAGATGCAAGTCCTAATCCTAGGATGAGTGATTTTTTTATTTTTATAAATGAAGGAAAATGAAATCTTTTACGTTTTTTAAGAATGTAAAGAAGACTAAAACTTACGTTGGAAAATAGGAATTGGAAACTATAATTTTCAATGAAGAAATGAAAGAAAGAATGTTTTAATTTTTAGAAATGAAATTTGAAAATGGATGAAAACTTCACTAATGCAACTAAATTTCCTAAAAAAAAAAGAACCCAAGAAAATCTCTAGGGTCCCACCAAGCATGCTAGAATGTTTCACTATTTTTTTGTGTTTATTTTATTTTTATAGAAAATAAGAAGAAACTTAAAGAGAAGGGTATGGTTTATAATGACCTATATTTCATTGTGTGATCATGATATGTTTGATTACATAGAAACCCTATTTGGCTTAGGAGGATGACCTAGAAATAGGAGAGAAACTAGAAAGGGTGGATTAACAAGATAGATGGGTGGATTGCCCAGTAAAATCTAGATCCAAGAAGTGGTAGACTTCCTAGGAGGTTGTCAATCCACTCTTTAAACAAATTAAGTTTTTAGAAATAGAAATAAATTATTTGATGGAGTAATATAAAGTAATAAAATTAATGCAAGAGATGCTTTTAAATATAAATGAATGCCTTTTAATAAAAATAGGAATAACTTATTAAAAACTAGTGCTAAAATGTTCAAAATTGATTTAGAAAATAGTTTAGACCTATGTGATGTAACATAAACCTTAAAAATAGAATTTGCATGAGTATTTTTAGTTGGAAATAACGTGATATTTTTAAAAAATAAATCACACATTGATCAATTTTGGTCACTATGCAACCGATATTGGTTAATGCAATCGATGATGGTCAGAGGTAACCAATGTTGGTCCCTATTAGTTTTAGTTTGGGATAAAATGGATGTTGGGTTGGCTTATAATAGGGATTTATAGGTTATTTATAGATTGGATGTTGGTTTTGAGGTTGGAATAAGTTCCTAGACATATCAAATTCAGGATTTGGATAGTGAGGTGACTAGGATTAGTTTATAGATGCTTTGGTTGGAGATGGGGAGCTTAGAGATGCATAGCTCTAACATAAAGGGGGAATGTGGGAGAGATGGTAAATAGGTGAAAAGAGTAAAAATAATGAAACTAATAACTAAAATTGATATAAATTTATTGAAATTAGCTTTGTAGTTTTTTTGGTATGGAAAAGTCATGAGGTTTAGCGTAAGTAGTTTGGGATCCTAGAGCAATGCGTGTAGAGTAACAATACTTGAGCTCTTCATGGTGAGTTTTTCGGGAACTTTGATGTCTCTAGTCTGGTTTTATAGTTCACTTGGGAGTTAATATTCTCCACACAAAAAAGACATTTTCAACCCCATAAAGCAAGGTCTTATACTACATTATGTAACTGACATCAGTCCTAGTCAACTGATGTTGGTCAAGGTGTGTCTGACATCAATCAAGGAAAATAATTCAAAAATTGCTAATTTTAGCTATTTACACTTAAGGATGGTTGTTAAGACCAAATTAAATGGTCTAAGGTTATTTAAAGGAGCATTTTTCTGCATTAGGAAGAAGTCTCAGATGTTATGGAATTAAATGCTTAGGTAGGAAATAGTCCTAAGGCTAGGTGTCAGTCATTTAGCCATGGGTTTAGGTGGGTAGGTGTAAATAGGACTATTTAACTTAATTAAATAATTAAACTATTCAAAATGGAGTAAATGGTTGTGCTTAAGGATTTTAATAATTAATCCTAACCCAAGGGGAACAAGGGGGCCAAGGGGTGTTTTAAGATGACAAGAATTGTGTGGTTTTATAGTATCTACAAAGTGCATGAAAATTTGGCTTATTTATCAATTATCCCATAGAATTACATTGATGACCCTCATGTCTTTCAAAATCTTAATGGCCTCCTTTTTTTGGCTAGTAACTTAGGCTACCAAATATTTCATATTAGTGTGCCAATCAAAAATAGCATCTCTTTTTGGAATTACATATTTTAGATCTCAAGATACATCATATTCATTAAATTTAAATGACTATATGCACTATTTCTTGTGCATTGAACCAAGCAATTGAGTCTTTTCTAAAGTTATTTGAAATAGATCCAAAATTTTATTATTCTTCCCCATTCAAGCTATGACTCACCACTATAAGTATTGATTGTCCTCAATATGTCATATAGCCTAGTGAATACACTTCTTACATTATCTAAAATATCCCTAGGGGATTAAATGATCTACTATTCGAGTAGTATTTATTTAGACTACTCCTAACTTCTACATATTTACTTCATCACGTCCCTTGTTATGTCTATTAAACCACACAGTTTATTTGTATATTCTATGGGTTCATTTGGGTTTTTATTATGTTTCTTAGATAGGGTAAATATATTTTCCATTTGATCCAATCTTACTTATTCCCCTATGTTGTTTTCTACTCTCTTCATCTTCCTCACTCTTTGAATTTACCACTCTTTCTATCATAGTGGGTATTCATTAATGATGATTTAATGAGGACCAATCCCATACTTTCCTTATTCATTTACCATGACTCATTATCCTAGGAAATTATGATATGCTCTCTCTATTCATTTGGTTGACGGGTATTTAGATTAGGAGAAGCACTTATAAAAATTGGTGGAAGCATGAAAGCACTTATTTGATGGCAATTTGGGGAAGTGTAGGAGTGACACTAATCCATTAGAAATTAAACCTATAGGGTGTAGTATATAATACATATCTATTCTACCCTATAGTTTTCCTGGAAAAAATTATGTAGAAATTAGTTGGAGTTGACTGGGATATGGATAGATCTATCTAGGTAAATGGCCTTGATGGAGTTTAGGGATTGATTATGGAAACTATGATAGAACCATCAAAATTAACCTTTTAATTTTGGTCATGGGGATTTTTCATTATTTAGGTAGTATTTGAATGAATGAATTAAATTAATGAACTGGGAATTAAACCCAAATTTTAAGAAACCTATTGCTCACCTTCCTCAGCATAAGCATGGAGATATAATTACTAGGTCTTCAAAAAATATTATTACAACATATCATATGTAAATAGTGATGGATCAATTGAATTATTAGATAGTAATTATAATATGGGATTCAACTATTTTAATGGAAAAATTAAGGGAAAACACTACCTTGTTTAGATCTTACTTTTCCTCTTTAGTGAGAATATTTATGCCTAAACTAGTAGCTGATGTATTTGTTGGAGTAGATGTCATTGACACATAGGTTTTAGGATAAATACTAGTATCTATGACTATTGGTTCAGCAATGAGTCCCAAGATAGGGGATTCTATTAACATGGAATTTACATCTTATTCTAGTTCCCTATATTCAACTATCAATATAATAGATATCCAACTATCCTTCTCTTATTTTAATACTTCTTCCAATATTTCTGTGTTGATATAATCTTATTTATTAGTTTATTAATATAAGTTAGTTTAGTATTCTATCTCTATATCCTATCCTAAAAACCGCTCTTCCTTAGTACCCTATAGTTTGTCCTCCTCATCACTATTTAAAATATTGATAATATCTACTTATTTAACCCTTACTTTAGTTATCTCCTTTATCTTCTCTATTTTCTCATGTATAATACATCCTTTAGTTATTAGACATTTGATAGGTGTTTTTTCTAGTGACACATATGGATATGAAACTAGAGGAGTCTTAAACTTCATCCTATATGTTACCGTAGATGGATTGGTATTCATAGGGACTTGTCTTAAAGTGGATGGTGTGGGGGATGAGGGGACTTAAAAATTAGAAGGTGTAAGTGTAGTATAAATGTATGAGAATTAGGAGGTGCATGAATTATACTTGAGAAAAACATAGACAGAGAGGATGGCAGTGTTTAATTTATAACTATAGAAGTTATTGATGCAAGAGAACCATATAGAAATTCAGGGAGACTCATTTTCTAGAATGTATTAAATTGGAGTAGTAGTTACAAAGAAAATGTTTCTACTTATTAACTTACGTAGGATGAAGCCCTTATAGCTATTATAGGAGATTAGAATATTGTTATCAATTGAGGTGTTAGTAATTACCTTTAGGATATTATTTATTATTTGGAGATATACCTCCCCATGAGGGGAAATTTCCTCTAATGGGACAACTTATATTTATTATGGGGAGGAAGGATGATCATGATTTGGTTATAATTGAGCATGTGGCTAAGACCATTGATGGATTAAATCCTTGTTTACCTATTTCACTATTTTATTCTCTTTCTCACTTGTGATGTAATAATCATATTAGATGACCTAGGCTACCTATATAAATATTTTATACTAAGTCATTTGAGTATAAACCTTAGAATCATTTGTAACATTCATGAAAATGGGAGCATGTTTATAGCTTGTGTGCCCACAAGGGATATGAACTCCCTTCATTATAATGTCACTAACATATTTCTTGACCCTACATTTATGATCCCAATCTCTACATAGTGATTGAATTAACCCACTATGGATTTTTATCCTCTTAATTTAGTTGAGGTGCCTTTTTAGTCTATATTACATATGACCAATGCTCAAAGTAACATTATGATAATATCCTTGATGTTTGGTGGCTAGATCATCATCCAAACAATTATAAATATAGAAGGTTATATCTTTCTCTATAAATTTGTCATGAAAAATATGAGGTATATTCAAAGGGGCATCTTTAGTTCCTCATATTCTTATTATAGTACAATTAGGATAGAACTATTAATCTCCCATTTTTACAATAGTTTTCCTAATGTTTTTTGGATGTTGGAACATGGAGCACACATATATATATATTGGTATATTATTGGATATACCTCTTCTATAATTATCTTAATTTCTCTCTTAAATCTACAAACATGTAGGAGAGTGAAGCTATTATAGACCCTATTATTCACATATTCTATGAATAGTTCATAGGGCTACCCACATGATGTATGCATTATCCCAATGATGGCATCCATTTCATATTAAATCATGTAAAAAAATCCATTTGTTGGCCTTTCATCAAATTTAAGAATATATGCCTTGAGTCTAACATTGATAACCTTTCCAAATGCCATGACTTTATCATAAATTAGAATTATAACTAGTAATATCACCCATTATTCATACACATAGGTGATATTGGTGAACCCATATAACTTACTTATCAAGGACATATCCATCCTAATGCCAATCCTAAATTTGGTTATAGTAATGAAAGAAATAACACTTCAAATGTTCAATTTTTCACCCTTGGCTAGCCAATGCTTAAGCTTTACCTAGAGTATGTTATGATCTAACTAGGCATTAGTAGTAACTAAGTTGTAGGTCATTTAAAGAATTAGGAGCACAAATATTTCTCAAAATCATCACCAAAATCATAATCAACTACATTTATTCAATGTTGTAGGTTTAAACATTCTCTAGTAATATTGCCATTAAATAACAAATCACAAAATAAGTCAATACATGTCATTAACTTTGATTTTGTGACTATGTTGTGGAGTCCCATGGATTTTAATAGAAAAAAAATCATCTGTCTTCTCTTTTTGACATCATGTATATTGTCCAAGAATGAATATGGATAAATGAAATCAATTTTGTCCCAAAGATTTGAGTAATGCTGGAATGGTAATACCCCCTATGAAATATGTGTCTAGATACTCCATTGTTCTTGTAATTGAATATTAGGAAGGAGGTTGGATAGCTGCTCAAACTAAGGAATCCATTATCATATTAGAGAATTACCTATAAGCTCAAATAGATAGTTTTTGTAAACTCTTTAGTTGGAAAATTAGGGATCTTGAAGGCTTTATAGTTGAAATTCACATTTTGTAGCTAATGAGTTAATGGTAAAGTAGAATTATTTTCTCAAGATTTTGCATATATTTATCAAATATTGAGACTTAAATTCCTAGTTCATGTGAATTTAATATAACAATCGATTTTGGTTGCATTTCTTGTTTTGATTTAAAATTGACTAGTCAGCTTTGGTAAATATATTATTTACCATGTGGTAGTTTTTTCTTAATTCTAAGTGCTTACTCATCACTTCAATACAAGTGTCAATTTCCTATTTATTTATATTTTAGCCTAGCTATCACCTCTCACATAGGTTTTTTGGTCATGCCTATGTAATATTATGACACCTTTCATGATATAATTTATCTAGATGGCTCAGCTTTATAATTCTATTTTGAATTCTCTATGGACCACAAATTAATAATACCTTACAATCTATCATGATACCAAGAACATGGGGATATTTTTGAATTTAGACTATGTACCATTTTAAAAAATAATCAAGTACATGAGATGATATCCTATGGATAAATATTGGGATCTTGGGGGAAATGATACGTTTGCCTTTATACCTTATTATTGATAATTTTTAGGATTCCAAATTAATGACCCTTAGATGAATCTTAGGAATATAAATAAAATAAGGCCTTGAACATGTACCTTCAATTGGAAAGTTCTAAATTAATGGGATATTACCATGTCAATGGTTTACATTAATCCAGAAACTTATAAACTTTGGGTACCATACTTTGTTTTCTAGGACTTCTTCTTCTAAGATGATGATATATGGATGGCTCTTGTTGCTTTAGAGACTCAAAACTTTTATAATTTACTTGTTGATTATTCAAGTCACTTTGGTCTCTTGACACATGATGTGCATGGGACAAATCATTTTTCCTTCTTAAATAAGTTAAGTGTGGTCTTATAAACACCTCCATGACGATTTTGTTGGTCTAAGGATAGGTATATTTAGATTCATTAAGGTTCCTAATAGCAACCCAAGTTGTACCCTTTGAAGGAGATTATTTAATTCTACTTCAAACTTAGACTAACATGGGATTGGCCTTAAGGTTTTAGGTTACTTATAGCTTATGTAGATATATCCCCTAATACATTAACTTAAAATTTTATTCTAATACCTACTTATGTTGTGATGAAAAGGGTTAAGATGAAAACTTGAAAGGAAAACCTACACAAGTGGTGGTGATGCACTAATGTTCACTTATCTTCCCTTGACTAGTCCTAAAACACACTTATGAATATAACTAAAGACAAGTAACTAACCAAGATTCTTAACATAGTCTTAAACATGATTATTTAATATGGAATTATTTTATAAAGTCTATAACTTGAAGGTAAAATAATGAAGGTTTGCATGAGACACTACCAATCAAATTACTCTTCAACACCACTACTATCTATCAACACTTCATATGACCTACATAGGATGATAGTATGGAATTAGGTTAAAGAGAGGACCTTAAAAATAATATGAACTTGATACTTTTCTAAAAATAAATAATCATAACATATACTAATTTTCATAAATAATTTTGCATTATTTCTTTCTCTATTAATTGAAGGTGTAAGATATAATTTTAGTAGAGCTTTACTACACCCAGCAGAGGGATGAGAACAAAATAATTGATGATTGAATATATATATTTTTAAAAAAGAGAGAGAGAATAATATAGGAATATAAGAGGCCATAGTGGTCATGAAATAGTTACAATAATCTCTCACACTCCATTATGCATGGATTGAGTGGATAGGTGACTTGAATGAGCCCTTTAAAACATTTGTATCTAATGTTAGTAAATTTTGAAAAAATAAGATTCCATTCACTCAAAATTAAACCAATTCACAATCCTTTGATTAGTTACTAACATTTAAAGTGGTCTAATTGGGCTTTTTTTATGAGGCATTAAGTGGCTACCTATACTTGCTTATTGACTTTATTGAAGAAACTCCCACAAATTCATCAAAATATTCATAAAAATGAAGTCTAATTGATCTAAGGTTAATTTATATATCTCCTAAGGTGTATCATTAACTCTATTATTTCCTTCTATACCCATTATCACCTTCATCTAATCAGTTAAGTAGGTCTTATGGGATATTAACCTAGTCTTTTATCCATTAACTATTTGGATGACCATGATAGTTGAACTAGACCTTAAATATATTTTATTAGGATTGAAGTACACCAAAAATTACCCACTAAATAAATATATATGCCCTTAAAACATCTCAAAAATTGTAACCTTATCCTTCTTGAATGATTAGGCCATCTTGACTAGCCTTCCAGATTGGCTGATTGGTAAAGGTTGGTAGAGTTACTTCCTAGTAGGTAGGTAGACATTTCAAGATTTGAGAATTTTAAAAAATTATTAAATAAAAAACCCAAATTATTGGGAACTTGTGACCAATTTATACACTTCATCTCATGTTCAAAACCTTAAAAACTTGTAGTTTATGAAGTTGTTCATATATTGTTCATAAAAACAAGTACCTTAGTAGGAGTATCCTCTAAGTGAAAAATATTATAAAACTATTTTTTAAGTTTTTCCCATGAATTTAGATTAATGTTTTACATAAATATATTTAATAAATTCTTGATTAGGGTTTTAGGGAGTTTTAAGAGTGTTTAGGAATCTTAATGATGGTTCATAGAGGTTAGGGCCCAAGCCTATAAACAAATTTCACTTAAATATTTTAGGAAAATCCATTAACCTATATTTAAGTTCTTAGACTCACATGTATAAGTTATGTATATTTTTAAGCATGTGAAGCTACCTCTTAGGTGAGAAGCATGAATTTTAGGTAGTCTCTAGGTATCTTCAGGATAAATTACCAACTATAACACCTCCCCTACAACCCAAAGTGACTAACACTTGTCAAAAAAACTAATGAACCTCTCTATGAATATTTTAAGTTCCCTATAATCTCATTTTTCTCTTTATCTTATATCACAATTGGCACTATCTCAATGTGGATGCTGGATCAACAAGAATAAGTCTAGGGTTTTTGACTTTTGGCCTAAACTTAGAGTTACGAGTCACCTATCCACTACCCTTGACATTAAAATCACCTTTCAGGGACATTAAAGTACCTATGTTGGCATCATCTATCCATATTCCTTATTTGATATGCAATATTACCTTTCTCTTAGACACCCACATTTGTCTACATGGTCAACAAATTATGGATGCTATTGTAGGTGACTACTATAAATATATTTATAGAATTTGGGACCCCTTATCACCTTATAATTCCATGATTCACATTATTCCTTATCAATTACTTGATTACAAGATTAATTTATCTCTCTCTCATACCTAATACATAAAACATAACCCCTAAACATGTTAATCAATAGCTTCTTTAAGTGCTCAAAAGACATAAGGAGACATTTAGGACCATTTCATATCCAAAGAATTCCATTTAAATGAATTTGGAGGCATACATGTGTCATTGGGTACCATCCAAGGTTTAGAAAGATTTTTTGAGGTCTACCATCATAATGATGTTCATATAGTATGGAAATCTAAACCAAAAATTATTATCATGAAACTTTATCCAATTGACCCCTTCGTATCTCCTACATAGCTTAGGATCCTATATAAAGTGTGTGTAGATATAGGAATGATGGAATACATGTCTCAAGATTTTTTTTGAGTAATTTGAGAAGTTTAACTTCTTAGTGTTTGTTCATAAGAATTATCCCCTCAATCCATTTAATTATTTTATGAGATTTTATTCCATAGGGGTACTTAAGTTTCTTTAAGAGTCCTGGGCCTGGGTCCTTTTGTGGTGAAGGGTGTGAATGTTTGAAGGTGCATCTCGATAGGCCTACTCAAGAAAAAAAAAGCTTATGAAAAGGATAAAACCAATATGGGATATCTCATTATACTCCACCATCTCAAATTTGTTTTCCAATGTGTAAAACATCATCTCACACATACTAGATTACATTAAACTTTCTTGGAGGCCTAGACTTATCATGGGGTGGAGGTAGGGTCTTGTGACATAGATGAGAAAGGGTTAAACCTCATAAACCCATACTCTTTTTTGTGGTATTCATTATTATATATTTGTATTTTATTTTCTCACCTATCATGACACCCATTTCAATATAGCATATACCTTATTCTCATGTTATCATCTACTCAAACCTCTTATCAATCTTTTCCTTCTTGTAGACTGCCTTGGTCAACATGCCTAGTACATAAGATTATAGTAGATGATACTAGAAACCTTTAAAATATTACTTTATAATATATAGGGGTGTAATTAGAGCCTAATATTCATGTTTAAAATTTATCATATCTTTAAGGATCATTCATCTAACCTTGCCAACACATATGGATACATAATTATATATATAGCCATGTGTGTGCTTTGTCTACAATCTTGACTAGACAACTTCCTTACTCAAGAGAATTATAAATTAGGGACTTGATGTGTTTAATGTATCTTTATACCATATAGACTCTCCATTCATGTGTTATGGACATTTCACTCTCTTTATTCTAACACATTCATGTCATGGATAATCCTGACTGACTTTGTAAGCTTTACACCATTGAAAATGCATTCTTATAGGTTCATATTCTTTTTGTGAGGTTAACACCATGTTTTAATCTTCCTATAAGTTTAAATTTCTCCCTTTATGTTTAGATAATATCTCATGCTTTGGTTGAGGTTACAGACCATGAATGGTGTTATGAGTGTTGTATAATCCATGTATACTAATTAATAAGGAATCTATGTAACAAGCATTTGAGTGAGGAGAGTGTTATTTAGCTACTTGATAACTTTGTGAATTTCTTAGGTTCCCACTCACATCCTTGAGATATTAATTTTTTTATTCATATTCACTTCTTATGTTCAGAGATGGTTTGTGCATGGTGATTTTGAAGGGCTTTTACATAGTGGGTCTAGGTGATTTCTTGTAGGTGACCATTTACTCTCTCTACATGGTATAAAGTTATGTGGCTCATTATTCATGATCTAATGGTTCTTGAAAACCCTAATGATATTTTCGGTCTTGATTCCATGAATTGGACTTGGGTAGGTTTGGGATGGACTATGGGTGATGATAGTGGGTTGAATTGAACTTATTACTAGAGTGAAAGGCTTATAATAGAGGTGTAATGACAATGTAAATGTCATCAAATGGTAGAGGTTATTTTATGGATCTAAATGAACCATAAACACACACCCAAGATAGTCTAAAATAACATTAAATACCCCTATGCATATACTTAATATAACTTAACACTTGGAGGCCACCAATGAGGCACATACAATCATAAGATGAAACTTAGGACTTTATAAAGAACCTTAACATTTTATAGTGAACCTTAACTTTTGATAAAAGAGATATGAGGGTGGTTTAAGATAAATTGGTGGTTTCTATACTTGTGTGGGTAATGGTGAAACTTGGATACCTTGAGATATAGACCCTTTGGCATGATTACAAAACTCCATATTATGTTTATACTATGTTTCAATAACCTTAGAGTCACCATTATATAGTACATTATGCTCTTTTGTGGTGAACCTAAAACACATAGGTAGTCTTTACTTGGAGGAAACATGAGAGAGTTATGGTTATATATGAATATATAACATTTGAACCAAATAGGAATGAACCTTTCAAGACACTTTATTTAACCTTTAATACTATTCACCTTCAGGTGTATACACTGGCTATTCCTTCTTACCATTTCAACCTGCCCATAGTCTATAGAAACTGGTAGTTTATACATTTCTCACATTTATATTCCCACCCATGCAATCCAAATTACAAGGAGGCCATTAAAATTATCTTCAAGACTTGAGAAATTATGAATAATAATCATTTTGATCAAATAGAATAGAAATGAAATAAAATTATCCTCTTTATTTTTCCCTTTGCAGATGAGATAGGTGTTCATATAAATTTTTAATGAATGTTCATAGAGGTCATGGGACTAATCCTATTACTAATGCACATGAATAGAAGGTGATCAAGTTTAATTTCTTTGTACAAGATATTGGACTCTCTTTCTCTCTCATTTATATGGACTAAGCACAACCATGAAGTATTCTGAATGCTTGAAAATTAGATAAATTGGGGAGATGAATTATTTTTGAACTATTCAAGCACTTAAATTTTCTATTTTATTCCACACATGCCATTAGTGAACTCCTATTGTAGACCCCTAACTCCTGAGCTAGTTCATACTATATAGATCTGTACAAATCAAAACTATTGAAACCTACAAATTCCTTGCATTTTCTCATGTTTTAGACCATAATCAATTATTATCCAGTAGGAAGAGGGAAAATAGGAGTCAAGTGATGAATTAAATATCATGGTACAAATTGAGGATTTGAAGAGGTACATTTTGGCATGTGTGGGGCCCATTTAGTGGTAATTATGTGTTGACTTTTATGAAAAGGGGATCAATAGTGCATGAAACACCTTAAATATGGCCTAATAAATTTCATGAAAGCTCTTTAAGGTGTGGATGGTGGTTTATTGTACCTTAAAGGCCAATTGGTGCATACTTAAGATAACATACCTCTATTTTATACTATATACATGACTTTAAGTGGGAACTTCAAGTGAATATCTTTTTAATACATGTGAAAAGACCTTAAAACCTAATAAATACTTAAATTATGCCCCCATACATCTTCATAAAATTATAAAAATCTTGGAAATGAGCCAAGCCTTACATAATTTGAGTACACCAGAGAGGTTCATGATAACTAATCAGCTGCATTATCAAATTATCTCCACTATGGTAATTTTGGATTATTGAAGCCACTTCAAGGCTTATTGTGGACCTCCATACATGCTCAAACACCCTAATGAAACTTTACACATTTTTAAACATGAGGCAGGGGTAACCACTATGTTTTTGATAACATGAAAAGATAATGGACCTATTGCACCTAAAATGATAACCAATGACCATGTTTTGGACTACCCTAATTCACCAAAAGTTATGAAAATTATGAGGCCAAATGGTGAAGTAGGGTTCATAGGTATTATATTTGTCCCTTCCTAGGATTTAGGGAAGAAATTGGTCAAAATTTATTGTAACTCAGCTATTTTTACCTACCTATTGGTTAAGATAACTCAGAATGCTTTTGTTTTCCACTCATGACTAGATAGTGGAACCTTGAATGAAAAAAGACTTTGCTTAATACATTACAAAATTTAAGAACTAGCACACACAAAAAAAAACCAAATAAGATACAAGGTAAGATAAATACACACAAAAACAAATAAATATAACAAACCAAAAACCACCAAGCATGTGAATTAGTACTTAGGGGAAAGAAACTATCTACTATGTATAATAAGACTTGGTGTTCCTAATAACAGTACATGAGGAAAATCTAATTGACAATGATAGGAAGTTAATCACCAATAAATATATATAATTTTAAATTATTTATCTTATTATAAATTTTAATTATGTATGGTCCACTCTAAATACTATCAAATTTTAAATGTTTACCTAGCTTGACACAAACCTCATCCCACTTAAACATTATCACCTTATTAAAAGGTTATTGATGAGGATATTTTATAAAATTATATTTATTTATTTATTTTTGGTTTCAACACATGGAATTAATGAAATCATATATTTTATCTTACAACTCCCTCAACTCATTTTTACTTCAATTGCATTATCCTCCATGAGCTCAAGCTAGTATGCAAGTTCTAGGGCTGGCAACTCAAGTGAGATGGGAAGTTTTCATTCTATTCCATAAAAAAAAAGATAATTATAGTGACAAATATACTTATTAGGAGTAATTATATCTACCCACAAGGTAGTCCTAAACTTAGTGTGACACTCCTTTTGACTACCTTCTATTGTCCTTCTTATGATCTTAATCAAGTTCTTCTTGGTGGATTCTGCTAGACCATTTCCCTATGAATAGTAGTTGGATAAATACTTGAGGTAAATACCATAATTAATATACCATTAACACAATCTATTAGTGATAAATTCCATGACATTATCTGATACAATGGTGAAAGGTATCCCACAACTAGTTACAAGGCTATCCAAGAACTCTATAATTGAGTTTTCATTTGCTTCTTTGAGTGCATCTGCCTCCACCCATCTGGTAAAGTAACTATTAGATATTAAAACTAATTTATTCCTATAACTATATTAGGTATTAATAATACCTATGAAATTTAATCCCCATTACATGAAGGGTTTCTCAACTTGAATGGTTTTTAGAGGCAAGGCAACAAGTCTTTAGTTACCAGTGAACATGTCATATTTGGTACGCCTCCTGACCCAAGAATGTGAGTCCCTAAATAAAGTGAGACAAAAATATCCTAATATTATGATATTTTATTTTGTGTTCTTGGCTAAAAATTTTCCACTTTTAGGCCCATCATGAAATTGATCCAAAAGTTTATTTACTTGACTGGTCTCAACACATATTAGAAGCATGTCACCAATGTCCTTCTTAAAGAGTACTCCATCTTCTAATATGTAAGGGATTTATTTAATCCTTAAGTGTATCCTCCTTATCTTATCTAAGCACATATAATTATTTATAATTTGGGGGAGCTTTATTATTTCGTGGATCCAACTGGAAGAAGTCATGTTTACAACTACTTGTTAATTATCTTGAATTGATGAGACTATCTATTTCTCTTCCTTAACATCTATTTCAAGATGCACAAAAATTAATATACCTTTTACAAACTTATTAAACCTTACTTATATTTAATAATACATATAATTATTCACCCAACCAACCCTCTTCTCACTCAAGTCCTTATTGAGTATGAAATATTTTATACTAGGATGAACTACCATCATATGAATCTTATTATTAGACACCATGTGTCTGAACTTCTTTATGCCTCTCATGATAGCAAGGACATTTTTTTCAACAAATTTATATCTCTCCTCATACATTTCCATTTCTTGACTGAATAAGGTGATTGATTATTCTAATATTTCACTATTTAATTGCATGAACATAGCAAAAATACTATCACTTGTGGAAAAGGCATACATGAAGAAATCTTTGGTAAAATTAGGGTTGAGGGTAAGATATTAGTAAATGGCCTACTTGATGGCCTTAAAAATCCTTTTACCAAATTTAGTCCATAATAACTCCTTGTATTTATTGATCATGTGAGTTATTGACCTCACTAATTCTACAAATCCTAGAATAAATCTTCTAATGAAGTTGATTTTACCTAGAAAACTTTGAAATCCTTTCTTATGTTTGGGTAGGGACAAATCAAGGATTTCCTTTATCATCTTACGCTCAATAGAGAGGTCATATTTTAATATAATTTCTCCTATAATTCTACCTTAATGTACTATAAATATGCATTTTTATGGGTTCAAAGAGACCCCAAATTTCTTGCACTTGTTAAACACCAACCTAAAATGTGTCATGTGATCCTCAGGCTCATTTTAAAACATATTTATTTCATCAAGGTAAATGATCACCATCTCATTTATGATCCCTTGGAAGGCCACATCCATTTCCCTTTGGAAGGTATCCCCTACATTGAATAATCCAAAGGGCATCTTCATGTATGCATAAGTGACCCACATGGTTATGAAGGTAGTTTTGTGTCTATCCTCCTCTCTCAAAAATATATAATTATATCTAGAGTAACCATCAAGGAAAGATAACCTTTGTGAGCCTATAACCCTCTGAATAATATGATTCATTAATGGTAAGGGGTAGTGATTTCTTAGGGACACCTTTTTGAGATCTCTAAAATCCACACATAAATATATCTCCCCATTCTTCTTCCTTATAGTTACACTATATTCAAACCATGAATAATGTTTTATGGGGAATATAATCTTGGATTCAATAATTTTCTCAACTCCTTCCTCATAAGGATATCAATTTTGGGGTTGACTAGCCATTGATTTTGTGTCACAGGTTTGGCATTCTCCTCCAAATATATGGTATATTGTGCCAACCTAGGGTTAAAAACCTTAAAATCATGATGTTACCATGTAAATACATCTAAAAATTCTTGGCACAATTCTATGAAAGCAACCCTCTCTTCTTTGGTATTCAGCTTACCTAACTTGAGTAACTTGTCCTTAAATATGATAACCTTTTCATAGTGTTATTATTTTTTGGATATGATTACCTTGTATTTATAATAAGGTTGGTTATATAATATTTTATATTAACAATAAACTCAAATAAAAATGAAAAAAAACACACTAACAAACATAACACTATCTTGCCTAGATCAAAGGGAGGAACATAGTGAAGAAAAATAATTGACAAAGCATGAATAAAATAAAAGAAAACAAACCTTTCTTAAATTCCTTTAATGTTCCTAGTTATTCATTACATTGATCAGATTGTGCTCAAGATATATTTATAAAATGGAGTTATGTGGATTCTTCTCCTCTTTGCACCATGGTTGGCTTTCTATCTTGATGTGGCTCAAAATGGACTGGCTTGGAATTTTAGCATGATAACTATATATCTTTCACTCTTATCATAAAACCTAAATTATAACATTATTCTATCCAAGATATCTAAATGAAGAGGTATAGACTTGTATTTATAGGTTTTGAGACTAACCTAAACCCAAGGTGAGTTAAGGTGTTGTTGGGGCTTGGAATGGGTTTAAACCTTATCTTTTTTAGTTAATTAAGCCCAATAGAGTTAAAATGTGTATAAACCTAATGATTAGTAATGAATAATCATGGGTGGCATATTTTGGATTTTAGACAACTCATAAAAGGTAATTATGCATTCCTTTGATATTATTTGATTTTTGAATTTCTTTTTTGATAATTCATTTAATTTCTCATGGAAAATTCAATTAGGAATTTGATTTGATTTTACATTTTAATTAATTTTGTTTAGGATTTTTGACATTTTAAATTAATGTATGTGTGCATTTGATCCCATTTAATTTATTTATAAGCCAAATTGTATTTTATGAAGCCAAATTTGAGACATTTAGAAATTCATAGGTTAGATTTGTAAAGGTTGGTAAGAATTATCCAACATCTAGTATGAATCCATTTGTGGCCAATTTTAGATGTCTACACAACCATTTGAATAATATGATTCATTGATGTTATGTGGTGGTGATGTCTTAGGGACACCTTATTGAGATCTGTAAAATCAACCTATGAAGAATGTTTAAGGAGGAAGATAATATTAGATTTAATAAATTTTTTCAACTCCTTCCTCATAAGGATCTCAATTTTGGGGTTGAATGGCCTTTGATTTCACCTCACAGGTTTTGCATTCTACTCTAACTCTATGGTATATTGTGCCACTCTAGGTTCAAAAGCCTTTAAATCATGATATTTCCATGCAAATAAATCTACAAATTTTTGGCACAATGCTATGAAGGAAATCCTCTCTTCTTTGGTATTCACCTTACCTAACTTGAGTAACCTATCCTTGAATATGATGAACTTCTCATAGTGTTCCTCTTTTATAGAGATGCTTGTAGACATCTAAAATTGGCAATAATGGATTTATACCCAACTTTAGAGAAATTCTTACCAAGCTTTGAAAATCTAGCCTAAGAATATCTAAGAGTCAAATTTATCTTTATAACCATGCAAATAAATCAATTTAGCTCATAAATATATTAAATTAAACAAATGCACAAATCATTTAATTTAAAATCTTTAAAGTGTTCAAATGCCTAGAAATAATTAATTAATATCAAATCTGAATTAAATCCTAATCAAATCATAATTAAATTAATCCATGAACAATTAAAGCAATTACCAAAAAGGAAAATTTAAATATCCACAAATATCCTAAAAATATAATCATTACCTTTTATGAGTTATCTAATTGCAAAATATCTCAAATCACACCTATTTTATGCTAATCATGAGATTTTGGACATGGGTTAACTAATAAAACCAAGGTTAGGAATTAATCCATTCCAAGTCATTTCAAAACCTATAAAATCAATCCTATATCTCTTCATTTAGATATCTTGGAACATAGTAGAGTTATAATGTAGTATTGGATTTCATAAAGCAAATACATAGTGTGATAATTCCAAAATCAAAATAAGCCAAGACATTTTCAAGCCAAAACAAATCCAAACATGGTTCTAAGAGGAGATGGAGAGATCCAAACCCCACTGATGAAGAATTATTAAGCACAATCCAAACAAGCCAATGAATAAATATCTTGGAGCAATCAAGGAAAGTAAGGAAGTTATTATTTCTTTGCATTTTAGTTGTGTTTTCAATTAATTTTTTCACTAAGATCCCCCCATGATATAGTCCTAGAGATGTTATCTTGTTAGTGTGTTATTTTTATTATTTTTGGAACTAACACCATATTAAACTCCTCTCTTGACTTAAATTCTTTGATCACAAATGGCATGCCCAATGGGATCATGAGCACCTCACATAATAAAGAGATCAACATGCAGGTCTAAAACATAGAAATTGATCCTTGAATCCACTAAAATTTCATTTTAACCCTATTTTGGCCATATTTTGATTTCTTTTTATCTCTTAAATCTACATAGATGATAGTAAAGTACAACTAATTATGGTTTAGATGAAATCACCCAAGGTTATTCCCAAATTCCATTGATTTTTTGAGACCATTGATGGTCAATTTATATGGAAAAATGTGTTTAAAGCTTTTATTTTTATTATCTCTATCATTTCATATTGATATTTCTTAGTTTCAAAGGCTTTTAAATCACTAAACTTAAGTTTACCTTTCAAGTTTTCTTGATATTTCAACTAACTAGGACTAACCTAATGTGTTTGCCTTTGGGTTAACAAGTCATCACCAATGGATTTTATCGATTAGAAGAAATTTTTCTTGATCGGCAATGGTTATTTACTAATCAATTATCATAATTGTTTTGAAATTAGTGATGGTCACCTGTGACCACGGATGGTCACTATGTGAAATAAAATAAAAAATTGAGAGATAAAATTCAAACATTATTTACCCAACCAAGAAAGCGCTTCAAAGAAAGGGTTATAATCTAAAAATTATAGGTTTAAGGATCGACTTGAACACAAAATTTTCATGCTTATTTTAATCAAACATTTCATTTTGGGCTTTAAAAAGAATTAGTCAAATCAAACATGTCAATTCTGGGTCCCAAAATGATCATGTTAGATCTTACACATTTGATATTTGCTACTTAAAATGAATATAACATGTTAAGTCTTAGAAAAATTTCAAATTTGGTGTGTAAGAAACATGTTTAAATCTTGAACATTTCAAGTTGGTGTTTTAAAAAAAACTTTGGATACATCTTGAACACTTGGACTTTGGGCTTAAAATGAACCTAGATGCTTTTGTTTAATTTGGGGTTGTGAATTTTTTTCCATTTTTTGCACTTAATCCAAGGGTCCTAGTAAATAAAATCATCACATTTTATTTGGTTCTTAAAAATCAAACTTTCACTTAAACTATTTGTAAACTATTTGTTGGTTGTTTATTTTGAAAAAGGATAATGTGTGTATGCTCTCCTATCCCCTATAGGGAATTAATGGGATCAGAAGTGAATTTCTATTAAATTTGGTACCTAATCAAATGCATAGAAATAAAGTTACCTAGGTTCTCCCCAAACTTGCATAATATTGGGTGATCTAAAAGCAACCCTAAAGTCTTTCTATTTATCTTTTTTTTCATGCATCTTGGCTTGTGAAGGGGGTGACATTTCCTCATGAGTTTTTTAGGGAAGTATTGACCCAAGGCTTCATCTCCCAATAGTTTTTCAAACCCTCTCCATGGGGGAGGGTATATAAACTTGTATTGCCCCACTAGGATAGTGGTTTAAGTGGTTAAACCATCTCTAGTAGTGGCAAGCTAGCCTAAAATGTATGATATTTTAGGGCATAATATGACATGGAGCAATTGATGGATGTAGTGGTTGTGAAAAGGATAAGAATTTTTCACAACAAGCCATTTTAAATGGATCTAATTGATGTGTTGTTTCTCTTGTGTTCAAACATGAAAGGTTTTACACATGGGATCAATCTAGATGGTTGTAACTTGTACGTTTTAGTCAACCCCACTTTGCCACACCTTGATAGGATATAGGATGACTGTACTTAGTTATATTTTTTTCATTTATTATTTTATAATTGGCATGCTGGATCTAAAACTTTTTTCTTTAAACCATGTCCAATTGAGTTTATTCATGCATCACTCCTTTGTTCAAGGAAGCATTCTGTTGTCCATTTTATCACCATAAAATTGGCTTAGATTTTTTCTAAACTTGTTTATGTGTGTGTGTCACTTATTTGTAATGGGTACCATTGTGCTACCCAAATAATTTTCAATATTAATGCCTTACAAGTCTTTGAAACAAACCATTTATCACATCTTTTGAGAGCACTAATGCTATTAGGATACTCAAATTATTTCAAAAGACTTGTCTTGTATTGTGTCTCAATTATCATTATTTAAAATAATCATTTAAGACTTATTGTATTTTTTTTAACATGGTTATGTTTTTCAAATTTATCTAACTTGTTTGGTCCACTATAGCCTAGTTTTCAAAATTGGAGTTTTTAATTAACTTTTCTAAGTTTTAATTCAAACATTGATTGATTTATGTTTAAGTTTCATTTCATCAGGGATGATACTCAGATATTTCTCTTTTGTGTTTCATAACTTGGGTTTTTTTATTTCCCAAATTTTAAAACTATTATTTATTTATTCAAATAGCCTATTTTCATCATTACTTATGTCTTTATTTGAGATAACATAAACTTTCTCCAAGTTCCTTTTACCTTGTGCCTTATATCAACTAATCATGCTTATGTTTGATTATATGTGATAGGTTTATGTCAAAGTGTTTAAAGTTTGTTAATTAAAATATCATCATCATCTTTGTTTAAGGACTAGATTTTGACATCGCATTTGGAAAAAAGTCCTAGCACAACCTATTTGAGCCTAGATTTTGAATTTGTATTTGGACAAAATACCTAACAACATTTCCCTTTATTAGTTTATACTTTATTTAAACACTTTGGAGATAAAGTTTTACATGCCATTTTTTAGTCAGATTCTTGAAATTTTGTGAGTATGACATTTGATGTTAGAATATTTTATACCAATTTTTAACACAAATAATTTTAGAGATACAACTCCATTATTAGACCATTATTTGGAGATATTGCTCCACCCTTTTTTGACCATGTTAGACTAATTTTGTACCTTTTTTCCTTTGGACCTTATTTTTTAGAGTTTGTAGAATTCTAGAACCTCTTTATGTCAGAACTTTTTTCATTTATGTGGATATGTATAACTACACTTATGATGGAGTCATATACAATATAATTTATGATAGAATGGATATAATTACCACACAAATTGACTAAAATCATGACCTATTAGATATAATGGATCAAATTCAAATGACTGCTTACAATCTAAATCAAGTTACCAAGTGGGATGATATGGTTTTTGAGGACTTGGATGCTCTAGCTTATGTGATCGATTAGGCTCCATGATGCCCAACCATTTCTATACTAGGACCTCATCCTTTTTCTTTTGTGATCAATAAATAACCATAATTCCCTAAAATTTTATTTCTATGACCTTATCCTTTAGCTTTTGAAAGAAATTAGGCTCCATAATGCCCCAACCTTATCTTTCCAGGACCTCATCTTTTGGCTTGTGTGAGAAATTAAGATCCATAATGCTTTATCACTACCATTTCAGGATGTCATATTATGGTTCATGTGAGCAATAAAACTCACAATGCCTTTTAATTATCCAACCATTGACCATTCCTAATCTAGTATCAATAATTACCCACTTTATAAAACCCTAGCCAATCCAATTAGAACCCTAATTGATCCAATCACAACCCCAACCAATCCAATAACAACCCCAACCAATGTAATCACAACCTCAACCAACCTAATCATAATCTAAACCAATGTAATCAAAACCCAACCAATCCAATAAAAAACTCAACCAATCTAATCAAACCCCTAGTTAGTCCAATCAATACCCCAACCAATCCAATCATAACCTCAATCAAGCCAATCAAAACCTCTTCAACTAAGCCAATCCTTCAAATATCAAGCTATACTCAAAATTAGATTTTTATAATTTATTATAAACCATGACCAAACCAACTAACCAATCTAAGATGTTTTTGTTAAGCCAACCATTGTGATAAGTCAATTTGTGATGAATCACCTTCTAATACTATTCCTATTATCAAGGAGTCTCACTTTGATGAGCTAGCCTTTGTTGAGTCACTTCTTAATGATTATAACCACATTTGAGTAAATCATTACCTTGACCATATGCCTATTTTTGAAGAGCCTCCATTTGACAATCCAATCTCTAAGGATTTATATCTTGACCTATTTCCCATTGTTGAAGAGTCTCACTTTGACAAACTAGTCTCTATGGATCCCATCATACCATCATAAGATGTTACATATCTAAAACCAAACATTCAACAAAACATCATTGTAGTAGCATCCACATCAGATAAATAATCAAAATTAGAGTCAAGTTTTATTTTTCAACCAACATCAAAGTTAGCTTCAAAAGAAGAATCAATGTTAGTGTCATCATTAGATTTAGAGTCCTTTGATTCAAATTTAGATTTAGAAATAAAGTGTTTATTTGGTTGTTATAACATTGGTTACACATACCTCATAGATCAATTTGAATAAATTTGTGATCCTTATACAAGTTTTGAGGATGATTACTTCAGCATCAACATAGGTTCTCCTAGTATCTTCTATGAGGATTGTGCAACCTCTCCCCATTCCATTATCATTTCATAGGCCATTACCATAAACCAACATAGTCATTTTATTTACCTTCCATATCCCATAAGTGTTGATTTAGACCGATAGAATCACACCTTATTAAAATGCATCCATGACAACATATCAATTAAATAATAAAAGTAAGGGGCCAAGACCAAAATCATGTAGAAGAAGAACACTCTCCTAGTGAAACCCTTTTGAAGGTGATAAGGGAAAATCAAAGTTCAAACTCAACATATTCTAGTGAAACCTTTTCAAAGGTGCTAGAAGATAATCAAAGTTAAAATTCAACATTCTTTAGTGAAACCTTCTTGGAGGTGCTATGCAATAATCAAGATAACTTCATTGGTAAAAACCACTTTAAGGCACCAATACCTGAGCATAAAATTTATTCACTACTTCATGGAAACAAAATCAAATATAAAATCAATATAGATTTCAATAAATAGCCTAATCAAATGGTAGCTACTCTTAGGCCTAGACAATAGAATAATGTAGTGGTCCTATCAAAAGAATATTTAGAAGTCTTTGGCCCCTCCATACATAAAATTATGTCAAATCTAGAATCAAAAACATTATGTGTGCCTAAAAATCTTGATACTCATTTGTTTCCTAACCATACATTCAATTATCCTCCACAATTTCATTTCCCAATCAAACCTATGAACTAAAATTTATCCCAATTTACCATCCTTGTCCACACTTTATTTTCTAGAGTCTATAAAGATAACTTGAATCTATGTTTTAAGGAAACATAATCAATGACCAGTGAAGATAACAACAACATCATCAACATCCAAATCTACAACTAGTTTTTAATAGAGAATCTATTAATAAGAGGTGTGGGATAACAATTAACATGATTAACTATTCTAGTTGTATCATTTGTTGATCAGGACATGCATCTCCAAATTAAAAAGTATAACAGAATCATATACCTAGGCTAAAAACATAAAATCCAAAAACCATCATGAACCAAAAACATGTACCATACCATTTTATTTTCCATATATACTTGGCCATTTGTCATATACCTTGAGATTATCACATACCTTTCCATTTACCCTATCAATTGGGGGAAACCCTCTTACCATATCATCATATCAGTCTATTAACCAATCATTTTGCCTATCACTTATCTGTCTGACCATTCTATTCTATCAACCTAACATGTTTTGAATCTTATCCACCTATCATGTTTGATCTTAGTTCATCCATTGGTTTCACATTTTCAGCATAAAGAACTAGATTAGTTTTAGTATTTGTTTCAAGAATTCTACACATAAGCAATATTTTATAGTAGTAAGATAGAAGTTTTGGTAGTTTAATCCTTTGTTTATTATCTATTATAATCATGTTTCTTTATGTGAGATTATTATATCCACCTACATGGGTAAATTAGTGTCTCATCAATCTTCTTACTAACTATAACCACTTATGGGTAAATTAATATCATTGATCTGATCTTTTGTATCCTAGTTATAATTACCTATGGGAAAGCTAGGGGAAACATTTATTTATTGTGCCTTGACATACCAACTAGCCATTATTATGATTTACTTTTCCATTATGATAACTATGCTTGTTTTATTTGAACTGGATGCTACATTTGTCAGATTTCCCCCACTATAAGGTGGAACTACTATGACCTAGGGCCATTTTGGGACTATGTGGGTCATACTCAATTCATGTTGAGGTCAAATCAACCCCCCTTTCACTATGCTCTCACCATTTTTTTAGTAACCTTATAAGTTAGAATTCTCTTTCCATTTTATGAACTTGGACCATTTAGTGTCTCATCATTCTCGATTGAGTTGAGATAATCCAAAATTACTAAAACATTATAAAATAATTTAAAAAACCAAAAAAAATTATTTCTTATTTACTTTAAGGATTTTGAAAACCCTTAATAAGTCACAATAAATCACTTGTCACTTAGTTTCCCCATCCTTTTTGGATTTTTATACCATGCACTTGCCATTTTTCAAGACTATTCTTATTCTTCTATCACATCCATCATATTTTCTCATAATGTTTTTTTTATCCCATTTCCTAGGAGAACTAATTTTGGCCTAAATTTTTTGTTGGATATATCATCTATTAAACTATGTAGGTAACATCCAATTGCCTAGTGTAGATGGAGACAACTCAGCCACTCCCTTTCTTTTCTTCTATTCCCCCATCATGTTTGTTTGTTAAGTTGTCACCTATTTTCTAGGGGTAATGTTTGTTACATTGTTTGTACTAACATTGGGATTAGTTATTTTTTATTTCCTTGTTTGTTTTTTCTTTGTGTGCCTATTTATTTTATTTCAACACTATTACCTCGATTCAATATGCATACATTCATTGGGTGATGCCTTGTGCATTTATTCTTGAATGCATCTATATTCATACAACATTGTCATCATGGTTTTTATCATTGGTGTATTATTTTCCATTGAATATTGGATCACATGAGTCAATCCTTATGCATATTCTAGCTAAGTCCTCATGATGTTCTATCATAATGCCTAATATTAAGTGATATAGAAAAAGTAGATTTGATAAGTCTACACCAACAATGCAGCATCAATATCTCCTAAATACTAGCATCAAGAATAATCCCAATCATATCCCAAATAGAGTAATTAAATAATGAAATAATTTCAAACTTTATTAGTCTAGATAAGCATCTCCTTACTAATAAGTTCTCACAATTCATCTTTATCCTCTGTATCAAATTATCATTATTATGTTTTCAATCATCAGTTATTAATCATGTTTTCCATAATCAAAGTCCAATGATTATAACCACCTATGGTAAAATAATTTTACACCATCCTAATTACATTATCAATTATTATAACCTCCTTCAGGTAAATCATTGTGTTATCACCAATTCTAAATCATTTACTTTCTTCTACCCACCTTGAGCATGTTATTATCTTGTTTATCTATCCTAACTGGGTTAGCTTCATATTCTCAATTATTATAACTTCTTGTGGGTAAAGCATTGTATTATCATACCATGTTACCACTATTGATGTATAATACTTATAACTAACTTTGGGAAAACAATTGTACACCATCCCACTTGCATTCTCAATGATTTTTCCTAACTTTGGGAAAATCATTGTGTTCTCACCCCATCATCTTCATTTTTTTATTCCCCTCATCTCACTTCTTTCTTTTGATAGAATGTTTTCCAAATATTTTACCAATAACTCCATTTAGGTGGCATGATATAGTTAATCTATCATTGTTGAAGTCATAAGCATGCCAAAACATGTTTATTATTTGAGAAGATGTTACTATGTGTATAGCTTACAATGCTTTCCCAAATAGGGGCAAACTGTAGACACTTAAAATTTGTCACCAATGGCTTTATACCTAGCTTTAAATTAGTTTTTAATAACCTTTGAAAATCTATCCTAAAATTCTCTAAGAGTCTCAAATTTGGCTTCATAACTATGAAAATAAATCAACTTGGCCCATAAATCAATAAAATTTAACAAATTCATGTCATTTAATTCAAAATCTTCAAAATGTTTAAATACTTAACAATAATTAATTAAAATCAAATATCAATCAAATCCTAATTGAATTCATCCATAATAAATTAAATCAGTTACCAAAAAGGAAAATTTAAATATACATAAATATCCTGAAAATCTTATCATTACCTTTTGTGAGTTGTCTAAATGTAAAATTATTAGAGGTACAAACCACTAAGAGGGGGTGAATCAGTAGTGGAAAACAATCCAATTCAATTTCAAAACCATTCAAACACTTAAGCATTCAATACAACCATTCATGAAGCATTCAAGATGTTTATATCAATCAACAAATAGATAATGCAAGATTACACACATAACACAAGATATATGTGGGAAACCCACTTGGGGAATAGAACCCACTATCAATCCTATAAACACATGGAATACTTGTCTATAAAAAGTATGAAAACATTAGACTTTATTGAAACACCTATTCCACAAGGATAATCTACCCCTAGGATGGTCAAGTCCTTTTCCTCAAGGAGCACCTTCCCCTAGGATGGTCAAGTCCTTTTGACCAAAATTTAGTGAAATAAATATTTCATAAGGATCACCTAACCCTAGTATTATCAATTAATTATGACATATATGTTGGTAACCCTCCAAACACATATGATATGAACATATCTTGATCACTGATTGCTTGCCAATCTAATGGAGACACCTTACAAACATATCCCCCTTCACTTATTCACACACATAAACATCCAAAACCACATTTTGGATCACTCTAAACTTGTCAACAAAAATCTCTCACATCCTCAAATTATATCTATCATAACACTCCTCTGATAAAGCCAAATAGAACAATCTTTGACCTTATACACAAAAACACCATGAATTAACACATAGTCAACTTATAAGCATTTATTCATATTGAATATGGATTTTTAAAAATCTAAAATCCATATATATTATCCTCATGGATTATAAAACCTTATTCAATATCTAAGAAACCTTGAAATATTAAAAAAAACTATCAATAATAGCTCAATTATCCTTCTTGGGCCACTTACATAACATGGTCAAACACAGAGTCAACTTTGGAGATTAATAAATTTAATTGTAAAAACATTCATACATTCTAACTAGGTTGTATATATGTGCCTTTAAGTATTTAAATTTTTTATTTTTAATACACCTTTGAATTCATTCTAGATCAAAATATATGAGAAAAATACTTAGCACTAGTTTTTCATTTGTTAATTTAAATGCCAACGGTCATAGTTAAACATCGAACACTTTGTCATCATCTCGTGCCCTCTCATAGATTAAAAAAATACACATCTTCAATATTCCTCACAATAATCCTATTATCTACCTTTGATAACTGTTAAACATAGAACACTTATTTTCATCTCACTACTTCTTGATAATTTGAAACAAATGTGCTCCATGGATCTCTTTAAGAGTAGCCTAGAATTTAACTTGCAATGCTCACTGTTAGATATTGATAAAAAAATACCATGATTACAAAACTTTAAACCCTCACATACCTTATAAACATGTTTTCATTCCATGCACTTGTGTCACTTGGTATTCCTACGTGCTTTATTGACTCTTTGACTTATCCTGCACCATTAATCTTCATAAGTATGAACTGTCACTCACCATTGATATTTTGTTAGATTATTGAGCTTGTGACACTTGTCACTAGTGCATGAAACATTTGAAATTGTGAATTCATACTCACCATTTAACTCAATATGTATGATTAATCACTCACTATTGGATATTCTAGACTAATGACCTCAGACTTCAATGTGATTAAACTTGATGATCTATGGCCCATTATAGTCTACTAGAGCAACTTTGATGCTTTATAACTTGAGATATAAATCACTTCAAGACTTAAAATTTTCAAGGTAGATTCTTATCATAATAGAAAACATATCCATGAAAACCTTTTACCTTAGTTGGATTTTTGGTTACCTGTATTAAATACACAAAATTGATGGTTTATTCATATATGCATGATGTGCAGTGACGGTTTGGCTAAGTATATAAAATTAGTGAACTTTGGTCTAAAAATCTAGATTTTCACCTTAATAAATTTTCGTCTACTCAACCTCATGATTTTAAACTTGGACCACATGATCACCTCTCATAGGGTAATCTATCCATATATCAAACTACTTTTGTAACCTTCACATGTGTGAAATATTACATCATCAATATGCCTACTCATATTTTTCTATCATAAAACCAACTATGACAAGATGAACATAATGAATAGCTAGATGAATAACATGCATATACACAAGATCTCCAATCATCTTTGAACTCTAATAGAACCCATCACACATGCTCAATACTTTAAAGCCATCCTTACTCATGATAAAATTGAAGATCAATGAAGACTACTACACACTTTGTCATTTAAATTTATACTATCAAGACACTTCATCCACTCACCTAGACACCTCCATGACATCAATTATAACTCTCCAACAATCACCCCCTTTGTCATTGATGTTAACACCCATCATACAATTCACCTTCCTTCTATCTCTTCAAGCACTCTCACAATCGGAATCTTATCCCCATTTGACACAATGAAAAAGTTGGAAAAAAATAATCCTAAGGACCTAAAAATACCACCAACAAGGTAAGACAACCTTATAAATATGATATAAACTCCCTGTTACCTTGAGCCTACCTCTTCTTACCTTGACAAATTCCTCTTGCTACATGCCAACACTCTCTTCAAGTAAGTACTATAAACAATAAATAAAGAACACAAAAAGACAATAAAATATGATATAACTCACCAAAAAAAATCTAAAAGTGGCTCCACCTATTATCTCTAAGCCATTTCACCTCTTAAGCATCTTGAGATCTACATACACCATGAAGAAGCACCACACAGGCTTACTAGCCTTCTCTCTCAAGCCACCTCAATGAACACCAAAAAAACTTCATGCCACTAAAAAAAGGGAATCATGTTCTAAACCAAATTAATAACTCACCTTGAAACACTCATGCCTTGCTTATTTGGATAAACTAAGGAAAAACATCAAATCTTCACACTAGGGTTGTCTAGACTCCTTGTAGCCCTACCTAGAACTTCTAGAGCTCATAAATTTTAATAGGAATATTTTCAATACCTAAAAATTCATATTCTAAATCACTCACATATTCCCCCTTAAGCATAGAAATTTTCATCACCTATATCCTCCTATTCAACATACTTATTTCATAAATATACTAGCTGAATAGGCCTCAATTTGGCAAAAACTTGAATAATTTTAAAAATTCAAAACTTAAAACATTTATGAATATTAATTTTAAAACTCATTTATCCCATTAAACATATTAAAAATATTCAAAACTCAATTCATAAGGTAAACCACTTTTCTAGCATAGCCAAAAACTCTAGAATCTCAAAAACAAATAAGGTCAACAAACCTCCTTCTGGTTAATGCCCACCTATAAAACATTTTGCACACTTGGAGAAAATCATCACATAATTTTAGACCAATATTTGAGCCTTCACACCTTTGGTAACATTGAATTCCTCTACAACAGCTTTGATCTGTAAAAAGAAAGATAAACCCAGGAACACAAAAAAAACTCCAAAAGGCACAAATAGGATCATCAAGACATAAAACCACCTAGGAACACATAAAAAAGATGTGCAAAAACATTTATGAGCACCAAAATATTCTTGAAATTCCATAAATATCATTATTCCACCTTAAAACATCCATTCTAATCTTGTAAACACTACATACACAACAAAAACACCTTATGACATCATTTTGACCTCATCAAAGCACTTCTCCCATCTTGACACACCAACTCTAATTAGAAACACTCATATATTGCCTTCTATGACCTTCTAAAGAATACCATACAAACACTTGCTTCTCCATTGAAAAGAGTATCTTAAGAAACATAGATAGAGACCTCCTCTACACCATAATTCTCTAAAATAAAGTGAATCTAAGAGTGGCCCACATCTCCTCAGTAACCACTAGAATCCTTTTATAGTTATAAGAATTATTTTTATTATTATTCTTAGTCTAAACTTTGAAAAAATTTTCCTTTTCTAAATCACTCATTTTATATTTTATGATAAAATATAAAACATTTGGAGTAACTATGGAATCTTGACATACCTTGATCACTGACGTATCTTCTTTGTATTACAAAACATAACCTTCAGACCTTGACAACATAGGAACCAAGCTTTAAACTTGGTCACACACATGAATTTTCTCATTATCATCCAAACAAACCTCATAACTATCCTTAACCAAAACCTTGGTCTTTTCCTTGAGTTGGGTCTCTTCATTCACAACATGAGCAGATAATGAGAAATCTTTGCACTCTCTAACTTTTGTAGCATTCTCTACCATAGCAAATAGATTACTTGGACCTACAAATTCATCATGACTCACACTTAACATCTTTGGTTTTCATGAGTTAAATTTCCTTATTTCTTTCACTCTAGGATCCTAATTAAACCTATTCTATCTTTTAGGCCTTTACTTGTAGAATCTAGAAATGTGACCTCTTTGTTGATAGTTGAAGCACACTATAACTTTTGTAAGAAGCTTATCCCACATTTATTGATTAGAAAAAAATATTACAATATATACATTATTTTGACAATTGAAACAAAATACACCTTTTCAAGGAGAATCACCTTTTGACTAATGACTGCCATTATAGTTCCATGCAAACTCATTTCTAACAGGTCTCTTGCATTTTCTAGCTCTACGCCCAAAATGATTACATATGTAATAGTAAACATTGAAACTTTCACACCTCATAGAATTTAGTTTTGTAACCTAATTTGTCTTCATTCTACTATCACCTTCTTTCTTTGACTAATGTTTGACCTTTAAGGTTTGATTTACATTTGTCTTCATCTTGTCTTGAATTGCATTTTATAGTTCTTCTTTGTATCCAAGACTAGTTGTATCACTTGCATGCTTTTGATTACTCAGAATATTGTCTAGATCACTTGATCTCTTTTCAAATATAATAAACGACTTCATCTTACTACATGTCTTCTCTAACATAGATTTTAATGACTCATTTTCAATTACATACCTTCAACATTCATTTTCATTAGTTTTTAGGCTTGTAGACAGGATTTACAATTGACAACTAAGATGCTTGACAATATCTTCATGCTCTTTGGTATCTTCATTCATTCTATCCTTAAGCACACTAAATTTATCTTCATATTAATTGATTTGAGAATTCATCTTCTTGTTAATATTTTTCTCAATATTTAGTTCCTCAAGAGCATGCATCAGTTCAATCTCATAGTCCACTTCATATTTATCATCATTTGAATCACTCCAAGTAGACTTATTTTGATATGATCAACTTCCTTCCTCAACCATGAAGAGGGATTTATATTCAATAGGACCATCATATTCATGATCATACTTTGAGTCACTCTCTTCACTCTCATCTAATGAGTTATAATATTTACTGGTGTAGAGACTCTTCTTGTTTTTTAAGTACTTCTTATTGTAATACTCTTTGAATCTTTTCTTACTTTTTTTAGACTTTTATATCTTCTTATCTTCATATTTTCTATCACCATTCTCTTTATCATCATTATTCTTATGCTTATGAGGTTACGTATTATCAAAATATCCTACCTCTCCATAATTGAAGCATTTGAAGGGTAGTTTTCCCTTATACTTTCCTAAAACTATTTTAAATTTCCTTATAAACAAATCAATTAGTTCATCTTCATCAATATCAGATATTCCATCTTCCTTGAGTTTATTACCTTATAAATTCTTATTTGGATTAATTTATATCTTCAATGATGCTTCCTTCTTTGGTGGTAAATCATCATTTACTCTCATCTCATAAGCAGTAAGAATGCCATGCAATTCATCTCTCTTTAACTGATTAAGATCATGCCTTTATTATATACAAGACACTTTTGAATAAAACTTGAGAGAGAGAGAGAGACCTTAATATATTTTAACCTATAGTAAATTATTTAATATTCTCTCCAAGACCTTTGATGATGTTCACAATCTCATCAACTCTCTACAAAAATGATGCCATAGAATATTATTCCTTCATCCCAAGACTCTCAAATTATCTTTGGTGAGTTTACAATTTTTCAAACTTAACCTTTGAATGTCTTTCACAAATAATCTTAAATTTATACCATATTTTATTGGTAGATATGCAATGGATTAACTTAGTGTATTCAATCTCTAAAATACCACAAGTGATAGCATTCATTGCCTTAGAATTGTTCTCAAATGACTTCTTATCTGTAACATTGAATGGAGGAATATTAGGTGTAGAATAACCATCCATAATAGATTTCCAAGTCTCAAACCCTAAATACATGATGTAGGTCCTAATCCATACACTAAATAAATCATAATTGTATCCATTGAACATAATTTCTTCTTTAGTGGAAAGACCTCCTTGCATTTGATGGCTACCCATATTGTACCTTGGATCTCCTACAAGCTATCAAGCCTTTACCAAAGGACCTGATTTGATAGAAATTGTTAGAGGTACAAACTAATGATGGGGGTAAATCATTAGTGTCAAATAATCCAATTAAATTTCCAAGCCCTTAAAACACTTAAGCATTCAATACAACCATTCATGAAGCATTCAAGATGTTTATAGTAATGAACAAATAGATAATGCACGATTACACACATAATAAAATATCTATGTGGGAAACCCTATTAGGGAATAAAACCCACTCTCAAGCCTAAAAACACATGGAATAATTATCTTATAATGAGTATGAAAATATGGTATTATATTTAAACACCTATTCTATAAGGAACACCTACCCCTAAGATGGTCAAGTCCTTCTAACTAGTCTTTAATGAAAAACCTATTCCATAACGAGCACCTGCATCTAGGATGGTCAAGTCCTTATGAAATAGATGTTTATCACCCTACCAACACCTATGAAATGAATATTTCTTAATCATTGATTTCTTACTAATATGATGGAGATGACCTAGAAACACAACCCCCTTAACTTCTTCACACACTCACAAACATCCAAAACTGCCTTTTGGATCACTCTACACTTCTTTGAAATAACTCTATCACATCCTCAAAAATATGACCAAATGGTCATACACATAAACAAAACTCTGATATACCTCTCAAATAAACCATTAAGATCATAGGGACATCTCTATCTTTCACGCACATTCAAGGCATCTAACATCCTTTTGGATCACTCTATACTTCTTCACTCATCCTCAAACTTTAAACCTATAACACCATTATTTGTGACATCAAAAATATGACCTATAGGTCATACACATAGTCATAAACCTACTATGTTCTTCAATACATGCACTAGGCACCTTTATTCTCCTTCACCTCTCAACTCTATACTCTTCCTCCACTTAGAGCCCCTTCTCACAAGTCTAGAAATCATCACCTTTGATTTCACCTTTTATAGAGCCTTCATGGTTATTATCTTATAAGTTAGCCATAATAATTTATTTGACCCTTAAGAAATCTTACATAGCTTAATACCATTCCCATAGATTAGTCAAAACATTCATCAGTCACCCTTAAGCAACTACAACTTTTAATCAAGCCTTAATAACCCTTACAGATCTCATAAAGACCTATTCACCCCTTTAGCACTTAAATGAACAAATTAGAAACATAGGACCACTTCCAAATCCATATTTCCACTCCACATAACCCCATCAACATCCTCAAAATATTATATATATCAAAACACTCCTATGTTAAATGAAAATAGAATAATCTTTGACTCTATACACAAAAACACCATGAATGAACACACAAATAACTTATAATCATTTATTCATGCTAAATATGGATATGTAAAACCTCCAAAATCCATAAATACGATATTTTTTGGAGTTTATAACCTTATCCAATATCTAATACACCTTGAAATATCCAAAAACTATCAAGGACAACTTAATTATCTGTCTCAGATCCCTTATAGAACATGGTCAAATGCATAGTCAACTTTAGAGCTCAATAAATTTGACTATAAAAACATTTAGAACTTATAACTAGGTCATATGTATAAACCTTGAAGTCTTCTAAAACTTTTATTTTTATTGTACCTTAAAATTTATCTTAGATCAAAACCTATGAGCAAAATACTCAACACTAGTTTTTCCTTTATTAATTTAAATGCCAACAGTCATAGTTAAACATCGAATACTTTGTCATCATTTCGGGCCCTCTCATATATTTAAAAAATACACATCATAGATATTCCTCAAAATAATCCTAGTATTTATCTTTGCTAAATTTTAAACATTAAACACTTGTTATCATCTCACTTCTTCCTGATAATTTAGAATAAACATGCTCTGTTGATCTCTTTGAGAGTAGCCTAGACTTTAACTTGCAATGCTCACCATTAGATCTTGATCACATCTCCCATTATTATGATACTTTATACCCTCACATGCCTTTTTAACACTTTCCTATCATTCCATACACTTTTTCTACTTGTAATTCCCACGTGATTTGTTGACTCTTTGACTTGTCCCACACCTTTGATTTTCATAAGTACAAACCATCACTCACCATTGATATTTTATTAGATTAGTGATCTTGTGACACTTGTCACTAGTGTGTGAAAAATTTGACATGTTAAATTAATACAAACCATTTATCTCAATATGTAATATAAATTTCTCACCATTGAATCTTCTAGAACAATAACCTTAGACTTCAACATGATTAAACTTGATGGTCTATAGCCCATCACAGTCTATTAGAGCAACTTTGAAGCTTTATAACTTGACCTATAAATCACTTTAAGACTCCAAATTTTCAAGGTATATTTATTTGACAATAGAAAACATGTCCATGAAAACCTTTGACATTTTTTGGATTTATGATTACTTTCATTAAATTTACAAACTTGTTGGTTCATTCATATATGCATGACATGCAGTGACGGCTGGCTAAGTATAGAAACTTAGTGTTTTTATATCTAAAAAGCCAACTTTTCAACTTAATAACTTTTGTTACAGTTAACCTCATGACATAAAAATTGGACCAAATGATCACCTTTCATATCTTAATCCATCCATATATCAATCTACTCCTAAAACCTTCACACATGTGAAATACATCATCAATATGCCTACTCATATTTTTTATCACGAAACCAACTCTACCAAGATGAACATAATGAAGAACCAGATGAATACCACGCACTTCAACAATCTCTCCAAGCATCCTTGACCTCTAATAGAACCCATCACACATTTTCAATACTTTATAACCATCCCTAATCATGCCAAAACTAAAGATTAACTAAGCCTACTTCAAGTATACTTGGACAATCACACTACACACTTTATCATTGACACTTAGACTATCAAGACACTTCATCCACTCACTTGGATGCCTTTATGACATTACTGATAACTCTCTAGAAAAAATATCTTAAATCACACCTATTTCATGCTAATCATGACATTTTGGACACATTTTAACCCCACTGGGGTTAACTAAGCAAACCAAGGTTAGGATTTAATCCATTCTAATTCATTCCAAATCCTATAAAACCAAGCCTAGATATCTTCATTTATAGATCTTGGAACATAATAGATTTATAATATAGGATTGAATTTCATGAAACAAATTCATAGTGTTATAATTCCAAAATCAAGACAAGCTAAGCCATTTTCAAGCCAAATCCAAGCCAAACATGGTGCTAAAGAGAGATGGAGATAGCCAAACCCCATTAATGAATACTTATTAAGCATAATCTAGTAAATCCAATGAATAAATATCATGGAGCAATCAAGGAAGGTAAGTAAATTGTCATTTATTTAAATTTTAGTTATGTTTTCAATTGCTTTGTTCACTAAGCTCCTCCCATGATCTAGGCCTAGAGATGTTAACTTGTCAGTGTGTTGATTTCATTATTTTTGGAACTAACGCCATACCAACCTCCTCTCTTGATTCAAATTCCTTGATCATAGTGCTTACTATGTATTTCCAAATAGGGTGGTTAGATCATATGTTATCTTCACAAAGAAATCAAATCAAAATGAAAATAAACACACTAACAAACATAAGACTATCTTGCCTAGATCAAAGGGAAGAGCATAGTGAAGAAAAACAATTGGCAAAACATAACTAAAATGCAAGAAAGATAACCTTTATTACCTTCTTTGAATGCTCTAAGAGATTTATTCATTGGATTTATCAGCTTGTGATCAATATATCTTTAGAAAATGGAATTCTATGGCTCCTTCTCCCCTTGACACAATGATTGGCTTTGTAGGTTGATGTGGCTTAAAGTGGTTTGGCTTAGAATTTTGGCATTATAACTCTATATCTTTTACTCTTATCATAGAAATTCAATTATAACATTACTTTATCCAAAATCTCTAAATGAAGAGGTCTAGACTTATATTTATATGTTTTAATACTAACCTCAACCCAAGGTGAGTTAAGGTGTAGTTGGGGCTTGGAATGGGTTCGAACATGACCTTTTTGAGTTAATTAAGCCCATTAGAGTTAAAAGATGTCTAAACCCCATGATTATAAATGAATAGGCATGCATGGGATATTTTATATTTTGGACCACTCCAAAAAGGTAATTATGCATTCCTTTGATATTATTTGATTTTTGAATTTCCTTTTTGAAAATTCATTTAATTACTCATGGATAATTCAATGTAGGATTTTTATTTGATTTTTTAAGTTAATTAATTTTATTTAAATTTTTGGCATTTTAAAGATTTTTAAATTAATTTATGTGTGCATTTGATCCCATTTAATTTTTTTATAAGCCAAATTGTATGTTATGATGCCAAATTTTAGACTTTTAGAAATTCTTGGGCTAGATGTGCAAAGGTTGGTAAGAATTGATCCAAAGTCTGATATGAAGCCATTGGTGGCCAATTTTAGATGTCTATAGTTTATCCCTATTTGGGAAGGTGTTGTGATCTATAAGAATAAAATGGTTATGAGTGCTTATGAAATTAATGGAAATAAATGCAGTGTAGGGTGCCACCTTGAGGGATCAGTTGGTAAAGGTTGGAAAATGGTCCATAAAAAGAAGGAAATGAGTGTACCAAACAAATGAAAAAAAATTATTTTCCTAAAGGTAGTCAAAATCATTGAGAATGAAAGTGGGATAGAGTACAATGGTTTTCCCAAAGGCAATTCTAAACATTGTACCCTAATAGTGGAAAATATGATATGAAAAATGCAAGTGGGATAGTATACAATTATTTTCCCATAGGTGGTTATAATTTTTAGTTTCCAAATAATGGTAAATAAGCCCTTATTAGGTAGAATAAAGTGAATGATTTTCCCAAATGTAGGTAGAATCATCAACCTTTAAATTGGTTGAAATTCAATTATTTTCCTTTAGGTGGCTATAATCACTAGAAATTCAAGAAGGATGGTGTGTAATGATTTTCCCAAAGGTAGTTATAAGCATTGTACCTTGATTATGGTAAACATAATATGAAATGATGATGGAAAATAGGATTTTTTCAAATTGATATAGAGGATAAAGATGAATTAAGAAACTTACTAGTAAGGAGATGCTCATCTAAACTTGCAAGAAAGAAAATTATTTCATTGTTTATTTAATTTATTTGGGATATGATTTGGTTTAGTTTGGGACTATTGTTGAAGTTGGTGCCAAGGAGATATCATCATCACATTTTCTGGATAGAACCCTCCAAGCTGATTTTTCCTATATCACTTGATGGTAGGCATCATGATAGAACATCATGATGACTTGGACAAAATATGCATAAGGACTGACTCCCAATAAAATACATAAAGGAAAAATAATGCACCAATGATAAAAACCATGATGACAATGTTGACTTATGAATATGGATTCATTCAAGAATAGTGCGCAAGGAATCACCCAATGAATGCACATCGATTGAATCAAAGAAAAAGTATTGAAAGAAAACAAATAGGCACACAAATAAATAAATAAATAAAATGCAAAGAAAAATAAACAAAATAAATAAAAATAAACAAACAAACAAATAATGGTTAATCACAATGTTATTAGAAATAACTCAACACAAACAAGGTGATGAATCATTACCCCTAGAAAATAGGAAACAACTTATCAAACAAATAAGATGGGGGAATAGAAGAAAAATAAGGGGGTGGCTAAGTTGTCTCTAGATGTATGAAGCAATTAGACATTTCCTACATAGTAATATGAAAATAATATCCAACAAAAATTTAGACCAAATGTAGTTCTGCCAAGAAATGGGATAGAAGAAACATCATGAGAAAGAAAACATGATGAGTATGATAAAAGAATATGGGAATAAATTTGAAAAATAATGAGATCATGGGATGAAAAGGATGAGAATGATGTTGAAACTAAATGACAAGTGATTTATTATGGATTAGTAAGGGTTCACATAATCATTAAGCTGAATGACTGGTTAATGTTTTTGGATTTTATGGAGCATCTCAACTTGACCAAGAATGATGAGATACTAAATGGTTCAAGCTTGAAAAATCATGAGAGTGTTAAAATTTAAAAAGTGTTCATAAAATGGTGAAAGTGTTATGGAAAAGTGGGACTAATCTGACCTCAACAAGTATTGAGCATATCCCACATAGTCTCAAAATAGCCTTAGGTCATGGTACTTCCACATTACAATGGAGGAATATGACTAGTGTAGCAACCAATTCAAAAAAAACATGCATAGTTAGCATAATGACATAGTATGTTATATGAATGACAAGTTGGCATGTGAAGGCACAATAAACAAGTGTTTCCCCTAGTTTTCCCATAGGTGGTTATAACTAAGAATCATTGACAGAGATCAATATTACTAATTTAACCATAGGATGTTATAATTAGTATCAAGAATAGTGAGACACTAATTTTCCCAAAGGTAGTTATAATCAAGCCCAAAAGAAAGGCATGATATAAAATAAAATAGGAAATAAAAGATGAAACTACCAAAAAAAAATTATACTACTCCAATATACAACCTCTATCTAGAATTATTGAAACAATTGCTAAAACTAATCTAAATTTTAATGCTAAAAATGGAACCAATGGATGAACCAAGGTAAAATTAGCTAGGTAGGTAGATTAAAAACATGTTTAGTTGATAAAAAAGATATGGTTGAATAGACTAGTGTAATGGTAAAATTATAGGATGGCATTGTTTATGATGATGATGGTATGAAGATATAATGATAAGACGGTTTCCCCCAAGTGACAAGGAAAATGGTAGCGTATTGATTAATGGAAAAATGAATGGAAAAATTAAAATGGAAAGGTTTATTGTTTTGTCTTGGGTGAATTCATCTCATGTTCTTGTTGCTTTGGAGAAGCACATCTTGGTCAGTTTATGATATAACTAGAATAGTCAATCATGTAAATTGTTAGCCTACACCTCATTTGAATAACTAATTTATCAAGAATTTATTTTAGGTTTGGATGCAAATGATGTTTTTGTGATATTTATTGGTCATTAGTTTAATTTCCTTTAAAATTTGAGACAAGGTATCTTTATAGCCTTTGAAAAGGAAAGTCTAGCCAAGGATGGTATATAGGGATTAATTTTGAATGATAATATAATTTATTATGGTTGGGAAATAAATGAAGATTGTGATTTTTAGGAACATAGAATGTTGTTGATTCTAAATTTGATGTAACTTTGGATGTGGCTAGGCTAAAGACTTCTTAATATTCTCTCGATAAGACCACCAAATTATTTTATTATTTGAGATTAAGAGTAGCTACCATCTGTTTATGTTGTAGAGTAAAATATATATTGATTTCATCTTTGATTATGTCTTCATCTATTAGTGAAGAAATTTGTGCTCATCTATTAGTGCCTTGAAGAGGTTTTCACCAATGAATTTGTCTTGATTGTATCATAGTTCCTCTGAGAAGGTTTCACTAAGGAATGTTGAATTTTGAATTTGATTATCTTCTAACACCTTTGAAAAGGTTTCAGTAGAAGACATTGAGTTAAAAATTTTATTTTCCCCTAGCACCTATGAAAAGGTTTTACTAGGAGATTGTTCTTCTACACGAATTTGGTCTTGGCATCCTTATTGTTCTTTAACTAATATGTTTCAATGGATGCAATTCAATAAGGTATGATTTTGGCAGTCCTAATCAATACTTGTGGGAGATGGAATGTCAGTAATATGGCTATGTTAGTTGGTGGTAATGGCATGTGGAATGGTAATGAAATGGGGAGAGGCTGCACAATCTTCATAGAAGTTAGTAGGAGAAATTGTGTCAATGTTGAAGTAATCATCCTCAAAAACTATAGAAAGATCAAAAATGTATTCAATTTGATATGATAGGCATGTGTAATCAATGTTATAACAATCATGAATGTATTCTAATTTTTAATTTGATTATTACTCAAGGGACTCTAAATCCAATATTGAGAGTGACATTGATTCTACTTCTAATACTAAATTTGATGTTGGTTCACAAATAAAAGTTGAATCTAATTATGATTATTCATCTAATGTGGATGCTACTATAATGGTGTCTTGTTTAATGTTTGGTATTGAATAAATAATAGCTTGTGTTGGCATAATGGGATCCATAAAGACTGGTTTGTCAAAGTGAGACTCCTCTACTATGGGAAAAAGGTCAAGATATAACTCCTTAGAGACTGGCTTGTCAAGGGGAGGATATTGAAAAATAGGACTAGGAATAAAAGGTGATTCATCATAAGTTGATTTATTACAAATGGTCGGTTCAAAAAAAACATCATGGATTATCTAGTTGTCTTAGTCTTCATTTATAATTGGTTGGAAAATACCAGTATTGAATACAACTTGGTCCTTGAACGATTTTCTTAATCGAGGTACTAATTAGACTGGCTAGGGCTAGATGATTGATAAGGTTTTTCTAAAATGAAGAATAAATGTAAATAGTTTAATAATGATTGGTGATTATATAATGAGAGGGTATTTTGGAGATTGGTTACTCACACAAGATAAAGGATGAGGTCCTAATATAGAAATGGTAGGGCATTATGGATCTTGATTTCTCACATAAGTAAAAGGATAGAGTCCTCAAATGATATGGATAGGTTATTTTTAAGATTAGTTTCTATTATGAGAAAAAGGATGAAGTCATATAATGATATGGATAAGATGGTATGGATATAGGTTACTCATACAAGCTAAAGGATGAGGTCCTAGAATGGTAATGGTATTCCTTAGACATTATGGAGATTAGTATCTCACACAATCTAAATGAGGGTAAATGGTATAGGTGAGGAATTGAGTGGTCACATAAGGGTGAGTATAATACCCCAAATGGCTTAAATAATGGATCAATGCATCTTATAATTGAGCACTTTGGATTTTCTCCACAAATTGAGGATTGCAAGAAGGGTATAGATCCTCCTCCCAAATAACATCATCCTTATCCCCATAGGGGTTTTGGATTAGGTCATAAGTAGGTTCTTGAAGGTTTTTACTAAATCTATTATTGTAAGGTGGATATTAATTTGTCTTACAAACATCATCATGAAATAAGTCTTCACCCAAGTCCTCCTCATAAACCATATCATCTCAGTAGGGGTCTCTAGTTGAATATTGTGTGGTCATTCCATCATAACTTAAGTTGTATTTGAATCCACTATAAGTGTAGATAGAGATATCCACATAAAATAATAAATATCAATAAAAAGGCCTAGAGAGTCACAAAATTTGAAAATAATTTCAAAAAAATAAATTATTTAAACTTGGTCTATTTTGGTCTAGGGTGGAGTTGTATCTCCAAAATGTCTATGCAAAGACTTGGTAAAAATAGTATAACATTAAATATATCACACAAAAAAATTCAAGTAAAATGAGATGTCAAACTCTAATGTCCAAAATATGTTCCAAATAGCTTTAAACTAGGAAAGGTAAAAGAGTCATTAGGACTTTTGGCCAAATGTGGCATCAAAAACTAGGCTCAAAATAAGGTAGATGCTAGGACTTTTAGATAAATTTGAAATCAAAATATAGAATTGAAATAAAAGGAAGATTTTAATCTAAAAAAATTGGAACACTTTGACATAAACAAGGCACTTGATTCTATACATAAGCATGATCAAATTGGTATAAGGCACTAAACAAAATTTATTTGAAAATAGACTAATTTTGAAAAATGAAGGCATAAACAATATAGTTTTTGAATTTTGGGTCAGAAATTAACCTAAGTTACATAACCCAAAATAGAAATATCTATGTATCAACCCTTGCATGTCAAGGCCTAAACAACACTCAATCAATGTTGGATCCAAACTTAGAAAAGTTACTTAAAGAATCAAATTAAGAGCACTTAGGCTTTAATGACCAATAATCTTGGAAAATTTGAATATCGTAGTGAAACTAAAACAAATATACAACAAGGCACATGTGATTTGTTTAAATAATTGTAATTTGGACACAAAACAAGACAAATATATTAAAATAATTTGGGTAGCATAATGGTGTTATCACTCTCAAAAGATGTGATGATGGTTTGTTTCAAATAATTTTAAGGCATGAAAATTGAATTTATTTGGGTAGAATAATGTTACCCTTTTAAATTGAGTGACACACTCAATGTTTTTGACACAAAAACTTTTTAAAGTTAAATCAATGTGTTAAATGGATGACATAAGGCCTTCTCAAACAATGGAGTAATGTAGATAGACAAACTCATTCAAGACATGGTATAAATAATAAAATTTTAAATATAACACACCAAGAAATAAAATAATAAATTACATAAATACAACTAAGTGTATATTCCTAAATCATATTAAGGTGTGGCAAGTGAGGTTGACTAAAACTTACAAGTTACGACCATCTAGATTAATCTCAAGTGTAGCCAACATAAGAACCACATCATGTCAATTGAGTTCATATTGATAAAATTATCTTGAAAATGTGTATTTTATTAAATTATGATACTATCCATGGAATAATTAGTGGTATCCCTTAGTTGACTAGACCTGACTTAGACTTTTTTTACTAAAGGAGAAGTTAGTCACTCAACCCCATGGCTCTAGCTGTATGTATTCCCATCTTTATATACTCTACCATGGAGTGTGGTTGAAACACTATTAAGAGATGAATCCTTGGGTCAATTCTTCTATAGATAACTCATGAGAGGTAATGACATCCCTTTCACAAGAAAAAAATCATGAAAATAAAGACTAAGTAGAAAGACTTTAGTGTTTCTTTTAGATCACCCAATAACATGTAGGTTTTAGGGAGAGCCTAGGAAAATTTCTTTATATGCCTTGGATTAGTCACTAAATGCAATGAAAAGGGGATATTTATCCCCATAATTTCCCTATATGAGGTAGGGGAAGAGCATACACATACTTTTATTTTTGCAAAAAAAAAATCAATAAATAGTTTACAAATAATTGTGAGTGAATTTTGATTTTAGGCACCAAATTTAAATGTGATGATGTTATTTACTTGGTCCCTTGGCTTAAATGTGAAATATTTAAATAATTGAACAAAACAACTTAAGTAAAAAAATTAATGTTAATTTTAATCCCAAGATCCAAATGTTCAAGATTTAGCCTAAGTTCATTTTTAAGCACCAAAGTGTTCAAGAATTAAGGATTCCTTTTAAGCACCAAAAATGAAGTATTTTTAAGATTTAGCGACACTAGATTCATTTTAAACACCAACATCCAAATGTGAAAGATATAACATGTTCATTTTAGGACCCTTTACAAGTATAAAATAAATTTTTTGATTAGTATAAACAAGAAAATTGGTGTTCCAAATCACATCCATGACCTGTAATTTTTAGATAATAATGTCCTAATTTTAAGATTTTTCTTGGATGGGCAAATGATGTTTGAAATTTATCTATCAATTTTTATTTTTAGACACACAATGACCATGGCTAGTCAGAGATGACCGATGCTAGTTCAAGGTAACCATGGTGGTTAGTTCATAGAGAACTAACACCAGTCGTGAAGAATTGATGCTGATTGATTAACACCATCATCAATAATTTGTGGACCCGAAGGTAAAACCATAAAATATAAACATGTTAAGTTAGGCCTTGGTTAGATAAAATTTTGAGAAAACCTACAAGGAAAAGTTTAGTCAAAGAATTTAAAGGATTTTGAAACCAAGAAATAATGAAAAGGATTAATAAAAAGAATCAAAATGAAAGATTTATGAATGTTTGTCCCATATAATCTATATTTTAATGGTTTACATAGAATCAGGGTTAGTTGAATAGAACCATGGTCGATTTAGGTGAAACCAATGTCAGTTTCACCTGACCATCACCTATATATCCAAATAATATAAAGAAAGAAAAATATAGCCAAAATAAGGTTACAAATGAAATTTTAAAATGATTTAATCATGCATTTCTTATTTTTGACTTACATATTAATCTCCTTGCTAAGCGGGGTGCTCATGGTCCCATCAGGCATGCCATTTATGATCAAGGAATCCAATAAGGGTGGTTATATCATATGTTAGCCTCACAATTAAATTGAATCAAAATGAAAATAAACACACTAACAATCTTAACACTATATTGGCTATATCAAAGGTAGGAGCATAGTGAAGTAAAAAAATTGACAAAGCATAATTAAAATTAAAGAAAAACAACCTTTCTTACATTCCTTGAATGTTCCAAGAGAGTTATTCATTAGCTTTCTTGGCTTGTGATCAAGAGATATTTGGAAAATGGAGTTGTGGCTCCTTCTCCCCTTGGAACCATGGTTGGATTTATAGCTTAATGTGGCTCAAAGTCTCTTAGCATGGAATTTTTGCATTATAACTCTATATCTTTCACTCTTGTCATAAAATTTGCAATATAACATTACTTTATCCAATCTCTCTAAGTGAAGAGGTCTAGACTTGTATTTATAGGTTTTGAGATTAACCTCAACCCAAGGTGAGTTAAGGTGTAATTGGGGCTTAGAATGGGTTCAAACCTTATATTTTTGAGTTAATTAAATCAAGTATATTTAAAAGGTGTCTAAACATATGATTAGCAATGAATAGGCATGGGTGGGATATTTTGGATTTTAGACAACTCATAAAAGGTAAAATTGTGAATTCTTTTGATATTATTTGATTTTTGAATTTCCTTTTTGATAATTCATTTAATTTCTCATGGATAATTTAATTTAGGAATTTGATTTTATTTTCCATGTTAATTAGTCCTATTTGGGCTTTTTGACATTTTGAAGATTTTTGAATTGATTAATCTATGTAGTTGATCCCATTTAACTATTTTATAAGCTAAATTGTATTTTATGAAGCTAAATTTGAGAAATTTAGAAATTATTAAGCTAGGTGTGAAAAGGTTGGTAAGAATTAATCCAAAGTCTGGTATGTAGACATTGGTCACCAATTTTATAAGTCTACACAACCCTTTGAATAATATGATCCATTGATGGTATGGGGTAGTGATCTCTTAGGGACATCTTGTTGAGATCTATAAAATCCACATACAAATGTATCTCCATATTATTCTTCCTTATATTTACAATATTTTCCACCCATGAATAATTTTTTATGGGGAAGATGATATTGAGTATTTAGGAGTTTTTTCAACTCCTTCCTCTTAAGGATCTCAATTTTGGGGTTGACTGGCCTTTGGTTTTGCCTCATAGGTTTGGAATTCTCCTCAAAATGTATGGCATGCCTTTCCAACCTATGGTTAAAACCATTAAAATCATGATATTCACATGTAAATACATCTACAAATTCTTATCATAGTGTTGTGAATACAACCCTCTCTTCTTTGGTATTCACCTTACCTAACCTGAGTAACTTGTCCTTGAATATGATAACCTTCTCATAGTATTCCTCTTTAGTGGAGATGTTTACCTTGTATTTCCTTAGCTATTCATCCTAATTAAAGATACTTTACAATGTCACCAAGCCTTTATGAAACTTATTTGTCCTTAGTTGGAAAATATAATCTCCAAATTGATGTTACAGTCTACCTTGACTCTTTGAGTAGAATTCTACCTCATGTTATAAGAGGCAAGCAATAAGACTATAAATTTTTAAAAATTTCCAGCTCACCTCATTATTAAGGACTAAGGGCCTACACACCACTTTGATTTTTTACTACTCTTTGATATCCTTGACCCCATCAACTATGTCATATAATGCCCCAATGACAACTAATCATTCTTCATGATGACTGGCCTCCCTAAGTATGGATCAAATATTGAAGGCTTGGAAGTCATCTAAGAGGTCTGAAACCCTATATTTTTAGGCCTTCATGAGTGGATTATTTATTTACCTTATTCCTCTTACTTAATGCACCATTAATTTACTATCTCTTATACCTTTCAAAAGCTTAATGCCTCTCTTCCTTGCCCATTATAGCCCAAGAATAAGGGCCTCATATTTTGTAGTATTAGAAGTGAGGATAAAATAAAATATTAGGGTAGAATAATACCTTTTCTTGGAAGGGGAGAAAATCATAACACCTTCTCCAATCCCACTCTTTTATCTTGACCCATCAAAAAACAAGTTCCATATCATTTCAAGTTTTTGACTTTATTGATTGATGAGACTTGGCATGGTAGTTCCTTCTTCATGAATGAAATAAAAACCTAGGCATATCTATTCAATTGTCTTATAAGGGTCATAAACATGATTTTATACTACCCACTCATCAAGGAAAAAATATGGTATTCCCTCTAGTGGTTCCCTAGGCTCTTGGTCATTAGGATGTTCATCTTCATCCAAGATAGTGCAGTTGACATTTAATAGGTTAGGCATTTAGGGTTTTAAGTGTAACATAGAGATAGGTTCATACCTTATGGTAAATTTTGTCATATAAATAGTCCTAAAAAATTATAGGACCAATAAAAAGATAGATACCACCCAATTTTAGCTGTGAAATCCCTAAAAAGCATAAGGCAAAGTAGGGAGAAAGGTCAACTACCATGACATCTATTGATGTGGGTTTTATGTACACTAAAATTGAATGAGGTAGCCTATAAGATTTTAGGATCTATATGGAGGTGAACTCCACTTGAGGGAATGAGTTGCATGTATATGGTGTATTTCAACCTATTGATCGAATAGGGGTAGGGCATGTAGGTTGTTAACAAGGTTTTTTTGGATAGAGGTGTGACCTTCTAACAAAGTGAATTTTCTAAATGAGTTGTATGGATAGTTTGTTTCTAATATAAAATGGGTAGGTATTATTAACAAACTCAAAAAGGGGGATAAGATAGGGCATAAAAGGAGGATCTATGGTTAATGGGAATTACTTCCTTGTTTGGTTTCTAAAACGACACATGTTCTCTAAAACCTATGTTTATTGCTAGTAGCAATAACACATACATTTATAAATGGATATGAATTATAAGGAAATAAAGATGTATGGAATTAATAAGCCTCAAATAAAGGTTATTCCTTTAGGGTAGCTATTATACACCCTTAATTAGGACACTATAGCTCAAGAAAGTGAATTATCTAAGGTAGTTATTACACACACATAGAAAACTACAGCAAAGAAATCATAAATACACATACAAAAATATGATTCAATTAACTTGTACAACTCAATTGATATATTCACTAATCTTTCAATAGCTATTGACAGTTTAGGATCAATATATCAATCAATAAATCAAGAATATATTTGTAGCTATAGCAAACTAAAGATTATTGAAATATACAACCATGGAAATAATAAATAATTGCATGAAATTGGAATGAAAATACTCAAAAACACTTTGTTGATAATCAAAATTTTCCACTACTCTATATTCTAAAATATTCTAACAAAAAACTAAGTTGGTTACAATAATATATATAGGCTTGGGGAAGGGTCACATCATCCTCCAAGTGTATGCAAGTGGTTACATGTGTCAATTAGACCATGTAGTTCTAATTGTAGTCTAAAAACCATCTAAAAGAGAACTAGAAGTTAAAACATAAATAAATTGACTTTTCAAAATAATGTAACTTATGCATGTACACAAAATATAAATTCAATTATTTATAATCAACCACTCAAAATATAGGTACATTTACCATTAAAAAATTGTATATGCATGATATTACAAAGTATCAAGGCTTACTCGATTAAAATATTACATGCACATTGGTTAGCATAAAAGTCATCGTGGTAGTTGAATATGTGGTTGTACCTCTTGAAGCCTATTTATTATTCACTTAATTATCCTCATAGACATTTTTTACCACTCCATATTCCTTGTGTATAATGTCTAAATTTATTAGTGGTGGCTAATGGATTCTCTTAGTCTATCCAAGGAGATTCACATGTTCATCTTGGTTATTTGGAATTTATTCTTGAAGATTTAAAATTAATTGACCTTTTTTTGAGCCTTAATTAATTTTGACTCAATTTCTTCAATTGTCAAACCTTGAAAGATTTGCTTACACTCATCAACCACCTCCTGCATAAGCTTGTCAAAATTGATTCAGATAATCAACTTACCAATGGAGTATTTAACCTTGGATAAATTTATCTCATGAAAAATTTGAAGAACCAGAGCCTTATGTGCCTAATATCTAGGGATTAAATCCCCAAAAAAATTCAACGAATCTTTTACCTCCTCTTACCAAATAATTACTAGATTTAAAGAATTAGATGCCTTTAGTGTAGTCATAAGTTCAAGATGATTGTAGAGAGAGTTTCCCATGTAGATAATGAGCATAATTAATTTTTCACTATCATCTATAAAGAGTTGAATAATTGATTGGCTTGAATCATATGAGGGGACATCTCAGCATTCATGAATTCCATGGCTTTTAGGGAGTTATATAATCTCAAAGATACTTCTTAAAATTTATTTTTTATACCCACATGAATATTCACTATATTATATTTCTCCTTGAGTTGTTCCACATTAACCTCCAATACCTTTACTTCTACCTCAAGCTCCTATTGAGCTAGTTCAGTGCCCTCATGGATTACAACTATGGAATCCTTATGTGCTTGAGCTAGGTATACTATAATTTATTCATATAAAGATTGTATTAGATATATGTTATACCTCTTGGTGAGGGAGAACACTTCTTCCCTTTCTTCAAGGATGATTTGGGTGCCCTTATCATCTTCTAGTTTCTTCTTCTTTACCCTTTTAATACTACCAGTTGGAGGATCAAACAAGGTAAAAACATATGGGATCTCAGTGATACTAAATTTTGGCAATTGGGACATATTTTTTCTTGAATCTATTGCCCATAGAGGAATATCTAATTGGGATGCATCAGAAGTTATGACAACAACATCTTCCATTATCTCATCTTGTGATTTCTATTGTTTTTTTTGAGCTTTAGTTAGGAAATTAGGAAGGGAAGGCCATATGATTTTAGACCAATACACTCCTCCAAAATGAGGAAGTGGATAGACCATGATGATTTAGGACTTGTCCTTCCTCCCTATATCAATGATTATAACTATCTTCTCCCTTATGAAGGTCGTAGATGGTGATGGAAGGGTGAATTTAGTCGATTAGACCTAGAGCTATGAGGTGGCTAGTGTAGTTTTCACCTTTCTAAACACTTTCTTATTTTTTAGGTCTCTAATAGTGGAGGTGCCAATAGTAACATAAGGGATTTGTGTGGCGAATGGTATGTAAATGGAGATGGAGGGAGCAATGGTAGTATTAGAAGTGGAGGGGATAAATTTTGGAACTTCTACATAGGTAGTCTACCCAAAGATGGGTATAGAAGTCAAGGAAAAATTGACAAAATACTATGTACCTAAAAGAGTAAGCTCCATAGGTTCTATTTAGAGGCTCATAGCCTTCATTGTCTCTAACTCATTTTCCTCATTAGAATCATTTTCAATATCTTTGATGATTACCATATCCCATACCTATCTCTAAATGTGGAGGTTGAGTAGGTAGACTTTGTGATTCCTCTACTTTAGGACTTCCCATAGGGGTCCTAATATTTCTATTGTAGACCAAGGGAGTCCTTAATTATGTGGGGGAGTCTTGAGGTGATGAAAATGATACTTCTATATTTGTTATCCCAATGGATGTAATAATGTATTCCTATGGCATAATAATTGGCACTTGAATAGAACCTATAACATGCAATTCTTGTGCTCTCTCTTTTTCATCATAGTCAAGATTGATGGGGTCCCATACTTGGCCTCCCCTAGTTTAACTATGCTTAAGTAGCCTAGGATTCTTCTTCACTTCTTTGAATTTCAACATTAAAGGAAGTCCTTAAGAGGAGGAAGAAACTTGGTCTTTGGATTTCTCCTTAGACTGACCCCTCTATAAATTTGAATGTACCCACACCTTATATATTGCCTTCATATTATCCAATTCCCTAGTGGAAACTAAAAGATCATCCTGGATCATTTTCAAATGATCCTCTTGTAGCCCAACAATTTGTGCCCATTCTAACACTTCCTCATTAGACTTAGAATTCAAAAATAGGAATTCATAGTCATAAGGATCATGAATAGACATGATGTTGAATCCATGAATATGATTTTGTATTAACCCATCCATATCCCAATCTCTATGTGGAAGTACAAGGAAAGGATAACTCTTGCATTTTCCACCTACCTCCCTAAGATGTCTTCTCATTATATACACCATTTTTGTGATAGTTATGAAGTGATAAAAATATAAGGATTTCTTATGCCTTAACAAATACTCTTCAATTCTCTTCTATAATTGGAAGGAAATCTCCTGTTTAGTTACTTTATCTAGTACAAAACCTGGAAGTCAAAGGGGGCCAAATTTGTTTCCCATCCTATGATGACATTAAAATTTGGTTTAAGGAAATAATATCCTTTTCTAACAATGTTCTTCATAATATTATATCCAATTTGAGGCATGGGTGAGCCATAAATGTCTTGCCAAACCTAAGGGTAGACATCTTCAAAGATCCTCACCATATGTTTTTTATAATAATAGACATGCATGAACTAGTAGTGATCATAGATTCTATTCTTCTTACAGTCTATGGCTAGGGCCCATAATGTACAAAGGTCTTTTTCACATGTTCCCATGACTATGTCTTATAAGTATGACATCATGAAGAAATCTCCCATGGGTATGGGGAACCTATCTTTGTGAATAATATGCTCCTTTAATCTCAGACTTATGATCTCACCCAAGGCATATGAAACATCATATGTAAGCATCATATATAGCAATGGAACCTAATCCAAAGTGATAAAATAAATGTTGGGCATTTTATATAATCTATTGAGAAGAACCATACCAATTTGAATCTTGATCCTAAATCTGTCAATTGGGGTTACTCCTTTTAGCTTCTTCCCTTTCCATGTGATGGTTTGGTTTGAGAGTAGCCATGAAGACATCACCTTATATATCAAGGTCTAGAAATCAAGTCAAAGTAGGCATCATGGATACTCAAAGATAGATATCTCTAGAAATCTACCATTGAAACGAACATGGCCATTGTATTGTTATTAAAATAATGTAGAAAAGCATCATATGATATCTTGATAGAGAAGAATAGGTCCCTTTATAGGTCAATATATGGTATTACTTAAAACTTGGCTATAATGAAGTGTAATGTTTAGAATTTGAATGCTAATAATTATTTTAAGAAAAATTTGTCTGCTAGTGTCATATCATATTCAAGTGAAAACAAGTCCACCAAATCAATGACATTTCATAATGCTAAGTAATTCCTATATTTGTCTCTAAACATTTTGGCATCAAATACTATATCCATGAATTCTATGGTGTCCTTAATCAAATATGGGAATGATGAATTAGTTCCTCAAAATGTTTTGGATGTAGAATCCATTGTTGTGTGCTCTATGTTATTTCTCTTATGTGTTATGTATGCTTATGTAAACAACTCAAATCTATCTTAGTTTTTGCGTTACTCACAGTACAGTCTTAAAGTAGGGACTAGGTATCTTTATTATTGTAAGATATTAGAAGACTTAAAATGCAAGTTATCTCAAATGAAATGATAGATTATCAATCATGATGTATTACCTATATATAATCTTATGTTGAATATCAGTTCATATAGCATAAATGTGAAACATTCAATTGGCTCTTATTTCATGTATAATTCAAACTTGTTAGCTCAAGTTGGTAGGGGTATTTAGAGTATTCACAAGAAATATTTTTGTTTTTATTTTGTCTAAGTATGGTGAGACTAGTACTCTTAGTAATAAGGAACTTAGGGTTTAAATTAAAAATATTATTTTGGGTCAATTTCCATAGACTAATTATTTAAGGGGAATTATTTCAAATATAATGTCTACAATAATTTCCCTAAAGATTTCATCTGGTTAAAAGGGTCCCAAGATAATTATCCTGAAGGGTTATTCAAAATTTTGGAGGGAATTTTAAATTTCCCCAAAGGGTATTTTTGATCCAAAGGGTCCAATTGTAGGGAATTTTATCCATGACAAAAGTATCAGATGATCTACTTTGTAAGGGTCAAAAGGGCACTTTTGATTTTCCCAAAGGTTGCTCTCATATGGATAAAGGTTGTTTCAAAAAATTTGAAGGGTAAGCTATAAAAAAAATAAAGGGTATGTGCGTTGGGTCCGGAGAGTCTTTTGGTGGTGAAAATTGTTATGGAAATTGTTTTGAAAGGTAAGTGGTCACTTTAAAAAGGTTTAAAGGCTTGGGACAAAACTCTTGAAGTGTATGTCCATGTCAAAAGGGTCAAAAACACAAAACCCAAAGGGAAATATGCATAGGGAAAAGGGGTTGAAAGGTATATCCCAAAGGATAAGTCTTGTAGGCTAAAGAATTTGATAAAAATTCCTAAAGGGTATTTTACACAAAACCCAAAGGGTATGTACCCTAAAAGAGATAGTCAAAAAGGGTAAAGTGGTCAATTTGGGAAAGGTTAAAGGGTTAATTCAAAGGAACAAGGACACTTTCAAAAGGGCATAATGGATAATTTAAAATTTTGAAAGAGTAGGTAGAAAGGATCCAAAGGGTCTAATTTAAGGCAAAAAAAATTCTGAAGGGTCTACTTCATAGGGGTAAAGGATAATTTTGATTTTCTTTATGGGTACTTTCATACAACTAAGGGTCATTTCAAAAAGCCTAAAAAGGTAGATTAGGAATGGTCTAAGGCATAATCCATTATGGAATTTGTTTCAATAAAAATATATGTAGTCCAAAATTCTATCAAGCAAAGAGACTATAAGATGAATTCCTTTAGGGGGATTATTTCAGACAAAATGTATATAATAATTTTTTGACAAAATAAGGCTTTTTGAATAGTAATATAAAAATAAAATGGTCCCAATAACACTTGAAATACAACACCTAAAAGGACAAGTTGCATAAGGGCTGAAAGAAATAGCCTAAAAATATAAACCCAAAGAATAGTCTTTGTAGAACAAAAGTTAGTCTCACAAAACATATTATGCCAATACCACCCTGGCAAAAGTGAAACATCATAGATTTTTTAGATTTTTCATAATCATATGAAAAAGTGGGTCAATATTAAGATCAAAATCCAAAAAAGTGGGTCCACATTTCTCTTTGAAGAAAAGGGGGATGTTGGGTACAATAAATGGTGATTTACAAAAGGAATACTCCTGAGTATTTGAGAACCCAACACTCCAATTTTGCAATTTTTAGATCAATATTGAAGCGTGTCACAGAAATATACTTAAATAAAAAATATGAAATATATTCATAATTTTAAATCACACAACATACTTGCCTTCTAATTTTTTGGATCTGTGTGTGTTAAATGTGTAGTTTATTTGGTTGTTGTTGTGATGGTATTTTCAAAGGTTTTGATGAGGCTTTAGGTTTTATTCTAGTATCTGTTGAAGCTCATTAAATCAAGGGAAGCTCAAGCATTGATCTAATACCATCTAGGTGTCCATATCCCTAATAGAGATACCTTGGGATTGTTTTCTTCTCCTTCCATTATTATTTTTTAACCATGATGCATGATGCATTGACCTTATTTCATCATGTGAGCCTTTTAATTTTATTTACCTTTTTTGAACTCATTGACTCTTTTTCCTCTTTTTCTTTTGTTTTGTTTCTCTTGTGTTTAGATCAATGGAAAAGAGAGGAGATGAAACCTATTGATTTGGTATAATTATAAAACAAATTGTTACTAGAGTATCCCTACCAACCACATCTATTCTTAGAATTATCACTTCCAACAAGTATTTAACATGATGAGTACATTTCATCCAATAAAATAAGAAAAAATTATAAATTTGTATGAATTACCTAAATAATAAATTCCAAATTATTGGTAAAAGCATTCAATTATGACATTGTTTAAAATAATCTTGTGATCACTTTCCTTTGTCTTCAAGTCTTAAAAACTCAAAAATGCACCCTATTTATAAACTAGTCCCCAATGTGTTAGGATTGATTTTCCCCTTTTCTACAAGTCCTAAACTCAATTGTTTTGGATTTTGGCTTGGAAATAAATAGGGAAAACATAACCTCAAATTCAAAATAAAAAAGGAATAGTTAATCTGTAAAGTAGGAAGCTATTATAGAAAGCACTGAGATCTAATCTAAGAAAACCAAATGGAAAACATGGAAATATAAACTAAAAGGAATGGAAATTTAATGTAGTCCTACATATAAACTTATATAATCCTCTCAATCAGTAATACTTGTAGATGGAACAACCCTAAAGTAATGCTTTAGGAATTGTCTATTGACTGGATATGTAAGATCATTGCCTTGGAGGTATTTTAGATGAAATGCATTATTTTCCATGATCTTTGAAATCTGATAGGGTCCAATCCATAATGGGTAAAACTTATCATGTTTTCCTTTCTTTTCATGGGCTTTATCCCATAGTAGCACTAGGTCCAAAATTTTAAATGCTTTAACTTTTACTCTTGTATCAAACCATATTTTGACCACATCTTGGTATTTTTTGAATGTTTACAAGGATTCAGTTCTTGAATATTATCTTCCATTTCTATTATAGCAAGAAATCTTGATTATACTTTGTCATTTGGTTCCATGTAATCTTACATGAACTAATATGTGGGTAGCTTCAATGTGATAGGGAAAACTAGTTTGCATCCATATACAAATAGTTAAGGTAAAGCTTTTAGTGCTTGTTTATATCTCATTTGATCTACCCAAAGAGAATACTTTAGTAAATTATGCCAGTCCCTAGGATTATACCATGCTAAATTCTTGATTGTATTAATCATATTTTTATTTATTGACTTTGCTAGTCCATTTCCTTGAGGGTAGTGGCTAGAAGCTGACTTGATTATGATCTGATTGTCATGTACCTATTCAGTGAATTCTACTAATATAAAAGTTGGTCCATAATCACAGACCAAATAGATGGGCATGCCAAATATAGTTATTATGTGTTCCTCTAAAAACTGAATCACATCTTGTGTTCTACTATTATTGGTGGCTACTACTTCCATCTATCTAGTACAACAATCTATACCCATAAGCATAAATTTATGGTCTATTGATGAATTTGGGTTGATTACACTGATGAATTATAAATCCCACTATGAAAATGGCCTTCCTTCAACAACTAGTTATAGAGGCATTATTGCATGTACTTCTCTCTTGGATAATAATTGACATTCATGGAAAGTTATGATGTGCATATGAGCATCCTTAAAGATAGTTGGCCAATAGTAACCCAAAGTCAATATTTTATGGGTTGTGGTATTCCTATTAGGATGAACACTACCTATATTTTGATTCATGTTTTCTAGAATCTTTTTACCCTCCTTTATAGATACACATCTAAGATAAATACCTTCATAGTTCCTTCTATATAGGAATTCCTTATTGATCACGAAATGAATAGCTTTGAGCCTCAAAACTCTCCTTATTTCTCTATTAAGATCTAGGGAACAACTTCCTATTAGTAAATACTAGATTTTATATGCATACCATTCTCCTTTAGAAATTTTTGATACACATACCTATTCAACAATGATTTAAGGATTAGGCTCAGTCATGAGTTGAACAATGCCTTGACCTCTGATGATCTTTTTAGGCCTAATTACTTTGTCAAATTCTTAGAGCTTGGAAATATATTCACCTTGACATTATCCTATATCATTCTATGATAGGGTGAGCTTAACGATAGGGATGGGTATAATAACAATGGTTCTGTTCCTCAATATGTAATGTCAAAAAAATTTCACTACTTTGACAAGAGAAAAAATCTGTTTCTCCATCATAGAATATCTGAGCTTTTCATCCTTCAGATTTGTGCTCAAGAAAGTAATCAGATGCTTAGTTTCATCTTTCTTCTATGTGATAACTATAAAAATAGTGTGTTCTAATGGAAACAAATATAGGTATAAATATTTTGTGAAGTCTAGACTAATTAACATTGGAGCCTATGATATGGAATCCTTTATACCTTGGAAAAACTTTTTAGTTTTAGCTATCCACTCAATTTTAGCATCTTACTTAAGCATGGAATTTATAAGCTTGATGATTTTTATGAACCCTAATATGAACTTCCTCACGAAGATGATTTTCTTGAAGAATGATTTGAGCTTCTTATTGTTGTTTGGTTACTAAATTTTTGAAATTACTTGGATTCTATCTAGATCAATGGTGATTCCATCCTTTATGATAATATGTCCAAATATTATTCCCTTAATGACTCTAAATATGCTTTTTTTCAAGTTCAATGAAATACCAAACCTTCTACACCTCTCAAATATGGATTGTAGGTGACTTATGTGATCTTTTATATTCTTATAAAACACTATAAGATCATCCATATAGATGATTATAAATTTTATTATTAGTCCCTTGAAGTCATGATCCATGGCACTCTAAAAGGTAGATCCTACATTGATTAGGCCAAAAGTCATTCTTTTTTATGCATAAGTACCCTATTTTATGTCAAACATCATCTTCATTCTATCCTCAGACTACACTGTAGCCTAAAAATCTATCCAAAAAGGACATCATTTTAGAACCACTTACCATATATATTACTTCATCTAAAGAAGGGAGAGGGTAATTATCTTTCTCAGAAGCCTTATTCAAATTTGTGAATTATACACATAATCTAATCTAACCATTCTTATTTCTAACTGAAACCAAATTGACCACCCAAGTAGAATGTAAAATTGGGAAGATGATTTTGGAACTTAATAACTTTTCCACTTCCCTCTAAATAAGAGGCTCTAGAGTAGGATTTACTTACCTCTATCTAAATGGTCTATGGTCTTACTTCAGGGGAATCATGTGAGTGATGACCTATGAGTCATATATCTTTAGGTCTTCATACATTCAGGTGAAAAACATCTTTGTATTGAGTGGTTAATTCCCTAACTCATTATCTTTCCTCCATAGTGCATCTAAAACTAATATTCAAAGAATACAAATTATGATCATCTCCAAAATTTTCCTTCTTGAAGTTTGATTCATCAACCTTGGGTTGTCTAAGTTGTTGTGTTTGAGGGTCTAGGTTGAATGGTTTCTCCAAGAAGACTAAGTTAGCTAGAACCCAATTTTCCTCAAGATAGAAAATTCCCTCTTTATCTAATTATTCTTGGTAGAAGTGGTTTATGTCTTTGTCATAGATGATTTAGGATTTGAAATCCCTTTTATTAGTTAAGAATTGAATAATCTAATGATCATCATTGAAGACCTATAAATTATATACATTATCTATAATAGAGGGATAAGGAACCAATTTAATAAAAAATATCTTTACCTTAGACTCTTGTAATGCCTTGAGATTGGTAGTAGTAGGAGCAAGTGAATTGGTAACTTGATTTTGTTCTCTTAAGAGATCTACTATGTTAAAATATTCAAATCTCTCAATTAAATCCCACACTCTATGATTATATCTCTTTTGATAAGACAATTTTCATTGATATTTGTTTATTACCTGGTGAACTACCAACAATGAGTCACCAAATCATTTTATCTATTTTACATTATTTTTTAGTGCAAAATATAATCCTAGGATTAGAGATTCATACTTAGCTATATTTTTAGTATATATAAATTGCAATCTATAAGCTACCAAGAACTTCTTACCTTGAGGATCAATGAACTCAACTCCTACACCTAATCCTTGCTTGGTCATGGCTCCATCAAAATGCATAGTCCATAGCTAATTCAATCCTTCAGGTTCTATATTTTGTGCAATATTATGAGTGGAAAAAGTATAAATAGCAAGGGAAGGAGATTCATACATGACCTCTTCATTTTTGACATTGTATTCTGTGATGGGATATTTCATTCCTAGCTCTCTATCAATTCTGATCTAGTTTACAACTCCTCTCCATGATAGCTAGATATGAGAAAAGTCTATAGAAATATATCCATTGAGTGTTTTAGACCAATCTCTACTTAGCAACAATCCATAGACTTCTACTATGTCCACTACTAGAATATTGATAGTCATTTAAACTCTTGATTTTTATGTTACTTGAATGCATACATTATTCAATTCTCTAACTATGGGTACTACCATTTTGTCTATTTGAGAGAATAATCTCTTTGAAGGGCTTAGAGTGAGACCAAGATTTTTACATATAGAGGTAGGCATAATAGTTAAAAATAATATAGAATCAACCAAATAGTTATGAATGTTCTTACCAAATACTCTAATGGTTATAAAAAGTGGTGGCACTTTAGGCTTGATCTTGTAAATGATGTTGGCATCAACAACCTTTACTTTATCTATAGTCACTCTAGTTATTTCCATAGGGGCCTTTATAGTAATGGACTTCCATAATATCTCCTTTTATTCAATGATCTAGGATAACTCATGAAGAGTTATATTTTCCTTAATATTCTTTATATCTTCCATGATGTTCTATCCTCCTTTAGTTAGTTCTTCCTTACTTGGGAGTTGATCATTCCCCTTTGGAGGGGGTCGATTATTGTCTACTTTGGGATTTAGAGGAATTACAATGGTTTTTGGAGGAGTTGAGGTGGTAAGTGGATATTTGTTCCTTAAGTTTTATGCACTTCTCTAGACTGCTGAAAAGCATGAACTTTGTTTGTATTATCTTTTGGTTCATTGTCATATTCACTTGGGAAGGGAAACTCATGAGTTTCTAAGATCATGGCTATGTTAAAATATCTAGGATATTTATGATATTTTGGTAGATTATTCATCTCATCCTATCTAGTCACTTCCCTCTGAAAGATCTCAAACACTATAAAAAACTCAATGTAATTGAGCTCACCATGTTGGGGTGTATTATGTATCTTGCACTAATTGGGGAGAGTCACTTCATCTATGTTAATTTTTGAGAGATTTTTAGGCTACACTATGTTATTTTCAATCATTTTGAATGGTTTATTATATCTATAGAATCTAGTATTTTGGTTACCAATTAGGGTGTTAGAATTGCCCATCTTTCATTGCATATTTAGGAAATCATTGATAAATTTCTAGACCATCTTTTGAATAAAATCCAATTCAACCTTTATGGAATTCATGCCTTTTAGAATACATATGGGAAGTGTTGCTACATGTTGGTTCTATTGATAACTATTATCTATCACATGATTGTTCAATTAGCCTAAATTTGGCTGCATCATCTATGTTATTAGATATAGTATCTATAATTGATTTTGATTGTAGGCTAGAATGTTTTGTTTCACATGTGGTATCAAATTAAGTGTTAAAAATCCATTATTGATGTTGGGTGCCCTAGGTTTCTATAGGTTGAGCTGTCTATCAATGCTAATAGCTTCTTTGAATACTAATGTTAAATTATTTTTAGTCAGTGCTCTCCTCAGGAACATAGTGGTGATAGTATCCAAGGAATTCTTGTGCATCTCTAATGCCAATGTTAGTTTTGGTTTATACTTTGGGGTCAACTAGTTGTACATTTTTTTCCATCTTTCATTGAAATCATGGATGGGTTCATTAGGCTTCCTATTCATGTTGTTGAAGTGCTGATATACCAATCTAGGATTGATGACATATATAAACTACACAAGAAAATTAGTTTGACATTCCTCCCAAATGGTGATGGAATTTTTAGCTAGATTTAAATACCAATCATAATCAACATACATTAAAGTAAATAGAAAAGGATGGTAGATACTTTTCATGATTCTAGGGCAAATCATTCACATCTCCTAAGATGGAAATGGTAGATCCAACTAACTAGGGATATTTTTGATCCATCAATTAATTAATAGGCAAAGGGTTCCTTATAGGTAAGGGCTGCCCTAGAGGAGGAAATGGATTGTTCTGAACTAGAGCTATTTGCACAACTCTAGGTCTATTATGACTTGTCAAGGGTGATGATAATTAACTAGCCTAACAATTTTATTTGATCACTCTCCTAAGTGACTCCAATGTAACTCTATACAAAAAATAACCTCTATTATTAGGGATTCAAGGCCCTCCTTCTAGTGCCAATAGAATACTATTAATGTGGGTTTTATGCACATAACATTCAAATGAGGTAGCTTCTAACATTTTATGTTATTTATGGAGGTGAACTCCACTTTAGGTCATAAATTATAGGTGTGTGATGTATTTCAACCTATTGGTGGAATCAGGGTAGGGCATGTAGTTTGTTGACAAGGTTTTTTTGGATGGAGGTGTGGCCTTCTAATAGATTTAATTTTCTACATAAGTTGGATGGGTGGTTATTTTCTAATCTAAAGTGGGTGGGTATTAATAACAAACTCAAAAAGGAGGTTAAGGTATCATAGAAAAGGAGACTCTATGGATGTTGGGAATTACTTCCCTAGTTGTCTTATGAAACATATGTCTATTTCTAGTAGCAATATCACACATACAATCAAACTTGGCTAGGAAGTATAAGGAAATAAAGATATAGGTAATTCACAAACCTTAATCAAATGTTGCTCCTTTAGGGTAGCTATTGCATACCTTTAATCAAAAGATTATGGCTTATGCAAGTTAATTATCTAAGGTAGTTGTTGCACGTAAATAGAAAACTACACTAAAGAAAGCATAAATACACATTCTAAAATATGATTCAATTAACTTGAACAACTCAATAGATACATTGACTAATTTTTCAATAGTTATTGCACATCTACGATCAATATATCGATCAAAAAATCAAGATTCTATTTACATCTATAACACACTAAATATTATTGAAACATACAACCATGTAAATAACAACTAATTATATGAAATTGGAAAGAAAATACTTAAAAATACTTTGCTGATGATCAAAACTGTTTGTTGATCTATATTCCAAAATCTTCTAACAAAAAACTAGGTTGGTTACAATCATATTTATAGGATTGGGGAAGGGGTTGCCTCATCTTCTAAGTTTATGTAAGTGGTTACATGTGTCAGTTAGAACATACAGTTCTAAATATGGTCTAAAAACCATATAAAAGAGAAATAGAAGTTAAAAAACAAATAGATTAACATTTAAAAATTATGCAATGTGTGTATGTAAACAAAATATAATGTCAATTTTTTATAATTAGCCTATCAAAATCTAAGTACATTGGTCATTACAAAATTGTAAATTCATAATATTATAGCATATCAAGGCTTACTCAATTTAAGTGTTGCATGCACCTTAGTTAGCATAGAAATCATCATGGTAGTTGAATATGTAGTTGCACTGCTTGAAGCTTGCTTCTTCTTTGCTTCATTTTCCTCACCTTTTGTGCCGCTCCATGTTGCTTTCTTATAATGTCTAAATTTATTAATGGTGGCTAATGGATTCTCTTGGTCTATCTAAAGATATTTTCATGCTCATCCTTGGTTATTTAGAATTTATTATTGAAGATTTCCACTTCAGTGACCTTTTTCTATGCCTTACTTAATTTTGACTGAATTTCCTCAATTTTCAAACCTTTCAAGATCTACTTAAACTCATTGGTCACCTTTTAATTAAGCTTGTAAAATTTTATTTTGCTAATCAACTTACCAGTGGAGTCTTTAACCTTGGATAACCTTATCTCATGTAAAATTTGAAGAACCTGAGCCTCTTGTGCCTAATATTTGGGAACTAAAGCCCCAACATTTTTCAACCAATATTTTGCCTCCTCTAGTCTAATAAATACTAGATGTAGTCATTAGATGCTTTTAGAATAGTCATAAGGTCAAGATGACTGTATATAGAGTTGCCCATGTAGACAACTAGCATTTTCAATTTTATACTATCATTTCTCAAAGAGTTAAATAATTGATTAGCCTAGCTCACATGAGGGGTCATATCAGCCTTTATGAATTGCATGGCTTCCAAGGAATTATAGAATATTAATGTTACCTCTTAAACTTTAGCAGTGCATATTACTATAGGAATCTCCTTGAGTTGATCTACTTTGGCCTCTAATACCTTTATTTTTACCTCCAACTCTTGTTGAGATAGTTTATTTCCCTCGTGGATCACAACTATGGCATCCTTGTATGCTTGAGCTAGGTCTAATATATTTTCCTCATATAAATATTGTATTGGCTATTTGATCTACCTCTTTGTGAGTGAGAACACTTCTTGCCTTTCTTTAAGGATGATCTGGGTGCCCTTGTCATATTATAGTTTCCTCTTCTTTACCCTTTTAATAATGTTGGTTGGAGGATCAAATAAGGTAGAAATAGATGGGAACTCATTGATCCTAAAGTTTGGTAATTGGCACATATTGCTTCATAGATCTATTGCCCATAGAGGAATATCTAAGTGGAATGCATAAGAGGTTGTGACAATAACCTCTTCCTCTAACTTCTTTTGAGATTTGTATTATTTCTTATGGGATTTATTTAAGACATCAAAAAGGGAAGGCCATATAATTGTGGACCAATCCACTCCTCTAAACTAAGGAAGTGGATGGACCTTGATTATTTTCAGCTTGGCCTTCCTCCCCCTAACAATGCTTTTTACTATGGTCTCCTATTTGGAAGTGGTAGATGGTAGTGGAAGGGTGATTTTAATGGATTAGACATGGAGATGTGAGGTGTCTAGTGTAGTTTTCACCTTCCTAAACACTTTATTCTTATTGAGGTATCTAATAATGGAGGTGTCATTAGGAATAGAAGGGATTTATGTGGTAAATAGGATGGAAATAGAGACAAAGGGAGAAACAATATGAGTGGAAGTGGGGGGGATAGATGTGGGAAATTACATAGAGGTAGCCTACTTAATGATGGGTATAGAAGACAAGGGAAAAATAACAAAATACTATATACCTAGAAGAGTAATATCCATAGGTTCTATCTAGAGGCTCATAGCCTTGGATATCTCCAACTCAACTTCCTCATCAGAATCATCTTCAATATCTTTGATGATTACCATTTACCCCTAGCTAGCTCTGAATGTTGAGGTTGAGTAGGTAGACTCTGTGATGTGTCTATTTTGGGACTTCACATAAGGGTCCTAAGCTTTCTCTTGTATACCAAGAGGGTCATTACTTTATTGGGGGAGTCTTAAGGTGATGATGCTACTACTTTTAGACTTTCTATCCTAATGGATCTAACAATGTGTTCTTAGGGCATAGTAATTGGCACTTGACTAGAAACTATAGTAGACAATTTTTGTGCTCTCTCTTCCTCATTAGAGTTAAGGTTGACGGGATCCCATATTTGTCCCCCCTATTTGAAATGGGCTCAAGTGGCCTATGATCATTCTTCACTGGTTTTAATTTCAACATTCAAAGAATTAATTTGGAAGAGGAAGCAACTTGGTCCTTGGATTTCTCCTTAGACTATCCCCTCTAGAAATCTGAATGTTACCACCCCTTGTAAAGTACCTTCTTCCTATCCAAATCCCTAGTGGAAATTGAAGGATCATCCTAGATCATTCTCAAATGACCCTTTTTTAGCCCATAAATATGTTCCCATTCTAACACTTATTTATCAAACTTAGCATTAAAAAGTAGGAAACCTTAGTCATAAGTCTCATGACTATATGGGATGTTGAACCCATGAATGTGCTTTTAAATTAACCCATGTGAATCCCAGTATCTATGTTGAATGTGGGGAAAAGATAACTCCCATGTACCTCCTCAAGATGCTTTCTCATTCTATACACCATTTTATTAATAGTTATGAAGTGACTAAAATATAATGCTTTATTTTGCCTTGACAAATCATCTTCAATGATCTTCCATAATTGGAAGACAATCTCTTGTTTAGATAATTTATCCTATACAGATCTTGGAGGACATAAGGATATTACTATATTTCCCCATACCATTATCATAGTGAAATTTGGGTAAAGGAAATAATCCCCTTTTCTATCCAATTTTTTCACAATATTATAACTAATTCAAGGCATAGGTGAGCCATGAATGGCTTGCCAAACTTGAGAGTAGACATATTCAAATATCCTCATCATATGTTTGGTATATTAGTATATGTGCATGAACTAGTAGTATTTACATATTTTATTCTTCTCATAGTCTATGAATAGAGCCCATAATACACCGAAGTCTTTGTAACATGTTATCATGACTACATCCAATAAGTATGGCATGATTAATAAATCTCTTATGGGTATGGGGAACCTATCTTTGTGAATAATATTCTCCTTAAATCACATACTTATGGTCTCACCCAGGGTATACATGACATCATGTATAATAAACATATGTAGTAATGACACCTAATTTAAAATTATAAAATGAATGTTAGGTATACTATGTAATTTGTTGAGAAGATCCATACTAATTTGAATCCTCATTTTAAATATTTCAATTATGATTGTTCCTTTTGGCTTCTTCCCTTTCCATGTGATGGTCTAGACTGGGAATATCCATGAAGATAACACCTTCTCTATAGAGGTCTCTACATTAAATTTCACCAATGTGTGCTTGTCAAAGTAGGCATTACAAATACTCAAAGATAGGTATATCAATAAATATACCCCCAAAATGCATGTGATGACTGTATTATTATTAGAATGATGTAGAAAATCATCCTATGATATCTTGCTAGAGAAGAATAGGTCCCTTAAGATGTTAATGCATAATATTAATTCTAGATTGGCTGTAATGAAGTGTAATATTTAGAATTTAAATGCTAACAATTATTTTATGAATAATATGTCTACTAGTGTCATATCATATTCGAGTGAAAACATGTCCACTGAATCAATGACATCCCATAATGTTGAGTAATTCATGTATTTATCTCCAAACACTATAGTATTGACGACTGTATCCATAAATTTTGTGGATTCCTTAATTGAATATCGGGATGGAAGATTGATTCCTTAAAATTTTATAGATGTTTATACCATTGATGTGTGCTCTATGCTATTTATCTTATGTGATGTGTATGCTTGTGAAAATAACTTGGTTTTAGCTTAGTCGCTATTTTACTCACAGTACACTCTTAAAGTAGGAACTAAGGCTCTTTGTCATTATAAGATAGTAAAAACCTTTGAATGCAAGTTAGATAAAATGGAATGATGACTTTTCAATTAGGACATATCACATATATAGAATCATACATTGAATATCAATTCGTGTGACATAGATTTACAATGTTCACTTGTCTCTTATTGCTCGTATAATTCAAACTTGTTACTCAGGTTGGTGAGGGTCTTTAGAGTATTGATAGGAAATATTTTTGATTTTATTTTGGATAAGTAATAAGGCACTTAAGGTCTAAATTAGAAATATGATTTTGGGTCAATGTCTATAGACTAATTCTGTTAGGGGAATTATTTCAGAAAAATGTTTACAACAATTTCCCTAAAGATTTCATCTAGGTAAAAAGGTGTTGAGATAATTATATCGAAGGGATACTTGAAAGTATGGAGGTAATTTTCAATTTACCCAAAGGTTAATTTTGATCTGAAGGGTCCACTTCATAGGTAATTTTTTCCATGAAAAAAGTCTCAAAGGATCTACTTCGTAGGGGTCAAAAGGGCACTTTTGATTTTCTTGAAGGGTGCTTTCATATGTCTAAGGGTAATTTCAAATGTTTAGAAGGGTAGGTTACACAAAACATGAATGGTATATGCCTTGAAATTGGAGGGTATTTTGGTGGGGAAAAGGGATATGACAATTGTCTGAAGGGTAAGGGGCCACTTTGAAAAGGGTTAAAGACTTGGGAAAAAAATATTGAAGGGTATGTCCATGTAAAAAGGATCTAAAAAACAAAGTTCCAAGGTCAATTTACATGGGTAAAAGGGTTTTAAATGTATATCATGAAGGATAAGTCCCATAGGATAAAGGATTTAAGAAAAAGTCTTGAAGGATCTTTTACACAAAACTCGAAGGGTATGTGCCCTAAAAAAGCTAGTCAAAAAGGTTAAAGTGATAAATTTGAGAAAGGTCAAAGGGTTAATTTTAAGGATAAAGGACACTTTTAAAAGGGATGAAGGGATATTTTAAAAGGTTTGAAGAGTAAGTGGAAAGGATCCAAAGGGTCCCCTTTAGGGGAAAAATTCCTAAAGGGTCTACTTAGTAGGGGAAAAGGGAACTTTTGATTTTCTCAAAGGGTGCTTTCATATAGCTAAGGCTCATTTCAAAAAGTCTTGAAGGGTAGGTTTATAAGGGTGAAAGGGTTAATACATCTAGGATTTATTTTGGTGAAAATTTTTGTAGTCTAAAATTATATAAGCCAAAGATCTCATAAGACAAATTGCTTTGAGGGAATTGTTTCAAACAAAATGTCTACAATAATTTCCAAAAAAAAGGGATTTCAAAATAATAAGTCTGAAATAAAATGGGTTCAAGAAAAACTAAAACATAACACATTAAAGAGTAAGTTGCATAACTACCAAAATAAATAGCTTGAAAACATAAACCTAAAGAATAATATCTATAGAATGAAAGTTAGTCTCATGAAACATATTGTGTCAATACCACCCTGCCAAAAGTGAAACATCTTAGATTTTTAAAATTTTATATAAACATATAAAAATGTGGGTCAATATTAAGATCAAAATCCAAAAAAATTGGTCCCCATTTCACCTTGAATAAAATGGGGATGTTGGGTACAAAAACATCTTGAGATATGGCATAGTTAGGACAAGAGTCCAATATTATCTTGAGGTCCTTAAGAACACCTATATTCTTGGTAGGAGACCCATATAACTATAAAACTCCCTTTTCATTAGGTTAATATTTAAGTCCCAATTTATTATCTATAGATAAAGGCATGAAATAAGTGCTAGCCCCACTAACTATCATGTAATTATGAATAAGGGAATATCCTATTATGACTAAAAGTTATAAGGGTGTTGGTTTTATTACCTTAGGTGATTTTGATTCATGAGGCTAAATGGAATTAATAAGGACTACACTTACCTTTTCTTCATATTTATCCAAGACATGAATTTTGGAGAGCTATTATTAAAGGAGGTCATTTTGACCTAGAATAATCAAAGCATCCCACATAGGGAGAGTGACATGGGCCTTCTTCATGTGGTCCACAATTCTAAAATGAGGGTTGGTGGCCTGAGAATATAAATTAGGTGTAGAAACATTGATTGGAACTTGTGTAAATTGAGGTATAGAATGACCCTTCTAGTTTTTCCTTTTTCCATCTTGCATTGGCTGAGTTGGTGATGTCTTATGAGCTACATATTGATCAACATCCCCTTGAGGTGTTTAAGAAGGTAGAGAATTTATATTTGGATATCTCAAGTTATCATTAACTACCCTTATTTTATCCTTTATATGGGATACAACTAAATTATTTACCTTGGCCACATTTTCACCCTGATTTGCTACCACTTATTCAAATGAATGCTCACCTTGAAAGTTTAAAAATGTAGTTTCAAAGGGTGCCTTGATTTCACTTACCTCTTTTGGACTTGGTATATCAGATTGGGTCATGAATGGAATGTCCTAATGACACATAGGAGGACCTTCATTATGTTGTGAAGGAGGCATATTTTCATGTGATGGAAGAACAAGACCTTACTACATAAAGAATGTTTGACACACCTCACCACTTGAATCCATTACCATATCATTTGACTTCCCCCATTGAATAGATAATTTAACCTCTTATGAATAATAATTTTGAGTTAGAACCAAGGCTCTATAACTATTGGTAGTATTAGGATTATAATTATTATATCATCTTGTTTTCATAATCTACCCTTGGTCTTGTTGATAGGGATAATAAAGAGGCATATTGTATTGATAAAGATAATAAAGGGCTTGGTAGGGGGATTGATAAGACTTATAGGGTGTATTTTGATACCTCTCCAAAAATACTAACTTATTATTTTGGGCCTTGATCAACCCTTATATCTAGCCCAATATGTCTAATTGGATGCTATCTATCTAATCATGATTAGTTGGGATTGGTAATGGGGAAATGATAGGGATATGGGGTTAAATTTATAGGAATAAAGACATGAGGGGTTTAGTGGTGAGTTTAACTACTTGAATTAAAAAGTTTTATACCATTATATCTATCTCATAGGATTATAAGAAGGTATTTTCCCCCATTGAATATATCATAACAACCACATCAAAATTTATATCCCTTAAGTAGTAAAAGAAAACATAGTTAGGGCTGGGCTTGATTATTATAGGGTATCCCAGGTTTTCTAGAACCTATAGTTAAAGTGTACCATGAATTTTTGGGGGATATTTTGATTGTATTAAGCCATTATACCAATGAGACATGGTCACTCCTATCCTCAAAGTACTTCCACTAGTGTTCTCCAAACTCATCCTATGTGTTTATAGATGCAAGTGTTCATCCCATATACCACTGGAGTGATTTACCCTTCAAGGAGGTTAAAATAAGTATCATAGACACATTTTATTAGGTTATGTTATGTATAAAACAAAAATTAGCTATGTCTACAATATATTCCATAGGGATAGTTGAGTTCTATTCTATGAAATAAAGAAGGCTTTTGACGTAAAAAATAGGTATGTCATCAAAATGATTTAGATTCAAGGGGTTACCACCATTTAAAGGCATAAAGGCTTACATTATAGGCCTATAAATTAGATGTATAGGATTATCAATAAGAATTAGGAGAGTTGGGGAGGTGTAGGATTCAAATTATATCTAGGATAGTTCTTCCACCTTTAAATGTCCAATGATAATTCAACTAACTCAATGTCCTTACCTTTTAAGGAAGATCTTGTCATCAAATTTTACATGTAACTTGAATTTAGATCTACCATTGATTTAATTAAAGATTTAAAATGTTCTCCAAGGCTCCCAAAGAATACTCCAAGTCACTTGAAATCTGGTCACACTAGGTGTGCTAAAACTGTTACTAATCCAAGTTGAACCCTTTGAAGGAGATTGTTCAATTTTGATTCAAAATTGGACTAACATGGGATTGGCCTAAATTTTTTAGCTTACCTATAGTTAGAACAAACCTATAGCTTATTGGGATAGCTACCATGATATATCAAATTAAACTCTTATTCTAAGACTTACTTATGTTGGGATGAAAAGGGTTAAGATGAAAATTTGAAAGGAAAACTTGCACTAGGCATGGTTATGCACCAATGTTCACTTATCCTCTATTGACTGGTCTTCAAACATACTTATGAATCTAATTGGAGACAAGTAACTAGTCGAGAATCTTGAAATAGTCCTAAACATGAATATTTCATATGGAAGTTTTAGAAAGTTTGTAACTTGAAGGTAAAATAATGAAGGTCTATGTGAGACACTACTAATTAATTCACTCTTTAACACCACTACTACCTATCAACACTTAATATGACCTACATAAGATGAAAATATGAAATTATGTAAAAGAGAGTACATAAAAAATAATATTAACCTCATACTTTTTTGTAAATCAACAATCATAACACACACTAATGTTCATAAATAATTCTACAATAGTTCTTTCTCTATTGATTCAAAGTGCAAGATACAATTTTGAAAGAGATTTGATACACCTAGTAAGGGCATGAGAACATAATAATCAATGATTGATTATATAGAGTTTTAAATAAGAGAGAGATAATAATCTAGGTGTAGAATAGGACATGAATAGGTCATGGTGTATAGCAGTTACAACAATCTCTCTCACTCCCCTATGCATGGATTGAGTTGATAGGTGCCTTGAATGAAACCTTTGGATCAATAGGATATAATTTTAGTAAAGTTTGACCCATGAATATTCTATGCACTCCACCTTAATCCAATATTCTCTCCCTTTATTAGTTACCAACATTAAAAGTGGTTTAATTAGGCCTTTTCCATGAGGCATTAAGGTGGTTTCCCATATGTGCATATTGACTATGTTGAAGAAAATCCTTAAAATGTTCATTATTATGAATTAAAATAACTCTAAAGATTAGTTAAAAATTTATTAAGTTGGATAATTAAATCTATGATGTCCTTTTACACCATTTATCACCTTCATATTATCAATTAAGTAGGTCTTACGAGCTAGTAGTCTAGTCTTTTATCCATCCACTATCTGGATAACCGTGATAATTAAACTAGAACATAAAGATATTTGAGTAGGATTGAAACACACATAAAATAAACCTAAAAATGAGTATCTAAGCACTTCAAATATATCACACTAACAACCTTACCCTTCTTGTATGATTAAACCATCTTGACTAGGCTTACAAACTCACTGATTGGTGAAGTTTGGTAAAGTCATTTCTATGTAGGTAATTGTACAATAATATATTTTAATAAATAAAAAAATATTTAAACAACACCCCCAATGATTTTAAACATGTGACAAAGTTATACACTTCATATCCTACTCCAAATACTAAAAAGTTATTGTTTTTAAAAGTGTTTATTCACTGTCTATATAGACTAGTACCCTAGCAGGAGTCTCCTATGAGTGGAAAATATGATATATGTTTTTTTATAGTGGTTCCCATGCATTTGGATGATTTTTTTCCTAAATATCTCTAGTCGGTTATTTTTTAGCATTTTAGGGAGGTTTAATAGTGTCTAATACTCTTAACGATGGTTCATAGAGGTTAGGGCCTAAACCTCTAAAACAATTTCAATAAATTGTTATATATAAATCCCCTCACCTCTCTTAAAGTGATCAAACTCCCATGTAGAATTTTTGTATAGTTGTGAGCATGTGATGTTTCCTCTCAAGTGAGAAACGTGCATTTTGAGTAGTCTTTAGGTGTTTTTAGGCTCGAAATGGCCAACTATAGCACCTCCCCTACAAACCAAAGTGACCATCACTTATGAAATAACTTTATGAACCTCTCTATGATTATTTTAAGTGTCCTCTAATCTTTTTTTGTTTTTTAACCTATCTCTCAAGTTATACTATCTCAATGAGGATGCTAGATCAACAAACATAAGTGTAGGGTTTCTATGTTTTGTCCTTAACCTATATATATGAGTCACCTATCCATTTCCATTGACATTAAAATCACCTTTGAGGTCCATTTGAGTACCTATTTTATAATAATCAAGCCATCTTCCTTTTGTGGTATGTAATAATACCTCTCACATAGACATCTAGGTTTATCTACATGGTTAACCAGTTATGGAGAATATTGTAAGTGATTAATATAAGGTTATTTTTGGATGTTGGTACCCCTTATCAGCTCAAAAACCCATTTTTCATGTTATTCCTTCTCAATTCTTTTCTTGTAGGCTTAAGCTAGCTCTCTTAATAATAATCTGTATAACATAACCCCTTCACATTCTAATAAATAGGTTATTTGAGAGATAAAAAGACCTTATGATACTTTTAGGACCATTTAATATCCAAAATAGTCCATTTTAATGCATTTGGAGGCATACATACATCATCAGGTACCATCCAAGGTTTAGAAAGAGTTTTGGAGGTCTACCATATTAATCATGGTTCATACAGTATGAACCTCCAAACCAAAACTTATTTTCATGAAAATTTATCCCATAAACCCCTTCATCTCTCCTAAATATATTAATATCCCATTCAAAGTTTTTGTAGATATAGGAGTGATGGAAGGTATGCCTTGAGCTTTCTAATGAGCAATTTGAGAAGGTTAATTTCTTATTGTTCCTTCATAAAACTTAGCCCCTCAATCCCTTTCATTATTTTATGTATTTTGAGTCCATCAAGGTAATTAATTTTCTATAACATCCCTAGGATTAGGTACCTTTGTGGTAAAAGGTGTATGTAATGGGAAATGTAACCTATCTACAAATCAATCGTAGCTCACAAAAGATAGATCCTACTTAAACTTTTGATTAGGGATACATTAGATAATCATGGTAATGATCAATATGGATATTATATACCTATAAAAGTTATATATTAAAAAAATAATATCACTAGGGAGGGTTACAAATCCTCTAGTCAAGCAAAATTATGCAATAACCCTAACTATGTCCTATGTTTTCATATTCACTAAACTAATAACAAGCAAAGTAAAATCTAGTATAGTGCTCACCAAAGCTTGTAGCATAAAGTGGGATTAGTAAAAAATAAAAATAATCACGAATAATATAATAATATTTAATATATGTATGGGTAAAACCATAATGCATGGAGAGATCAATATATTTAAATCTATTACTTATGATACTTCTATCTACTAAAGAGAGGAACAAAGTTAGAGATACTTGCATGGAAGATGAACCCATTGAGACTCAATCTCTCCATTGGCCAAAAGTGATTTTTAAGAGATTATTATGGTTTTTAAGGATAACTAAGAAATTCCAAAGCATACAAGACTTCTCCATAAGACAACATTCTTCTTTAAGTAGAAACCCTAAGCTAAGATTCCTCAAGTCGAGTGGTAGAAGATTTGATTATAAAGAAGCACAAATAAATAATTAACTCATGTTGTCTCTTTAAGAATGGATAAATGAATGTGTTTATATAGATGGATCTAACCCTAAACCCTTATGAAATTTTAGGCTAACAACATCAACCTATTTTACCTAGTATTGTAATTAGAAAAAATTAACTAGGTTATGAACTATGTCAGCCAAGGTAGACCTAGTTCTTAGTAAGATTTTGTAAATAAAAATACAAGGTCAATGTGAGCAACATAGTCATGTAAACTAAAAAAATAGGGTTTTGGTTAGGGTAAGGGCTAATGAAGGTGGTAAATGACTAGAGGAGGGTAAAAATTAGGATTCAAAGCTTAGGGGAATGTTTTTAAGTGATGGTTTCATTGATAACAAGTGGAAATAAAGGACAAAAATCCTATGAAGAAACAATGGTCTACCCACCCCTTTTTTGGTGCACCCCTTAAGGCATGGAATTATAGAGATTGAGACTCTATGGGTTCCTACAAGATATAAAGCATAAATACTTGATAAAGTTATAAAATATTATGTGTATAAATATGCCCCACTCAAACCTCATTATGTGTCACTTAGGTATAATAGGGGATAGTGATTTGAGAAAGAACATAGTAAATCAGGTAACCAAAAATCCAAGGCTAATAAAGACCCAAAACTCAAAAAAGTAAACCTTAAGTAACAAAGGAAAACTCACTAAGCCAAACCAATGATACATGTTAAAAGTGATAGTAATCCAACATCAATGTGAAAGTAGTAACAATCCTTACTTAAACAAAGATGGGAAAGTGAAATGGTAAAATAACATTAATGAATAAGAAGTAACAATACTCACTCAATCAATAATGGGAAATGGTGCATAAAAGGGAAAACAACATTGGTGAGTGAGAAGTAATAAGACAACCTCACTCAAAAATGGAAAAAGTGAATGATGTTAGAAACAGACTCAAGTGTTCACAAAAATGGGTATGATAATAATGAAAAATGATAAAATAAATCAAAACACATCTATAAATGTAGAGAAATTGTGTCGAGAATAATCCATAGTTTCTCAAGCATGTTATTGTGTTCTAGAGATTAATAAAACTAAAAAAAAGTAGTGATAACATGTTTTTAAGATGTGAATAATAAAGAAGGATAGAAGAAAGGAAAACAAATTTAGAATTACATGTTCCTATCAAGGGGAAATGAAATGGGTGGAGGGGAAAATGAAGGAAAAACCAAGGCAGAGGAAATATTTATCAAAGTTAAGACACTCAAATTAGGCTTGTTGAAAAGAGAGGACTTTCAACCTTAATTACTCTAAAGAAATTCTCTTAGCCACACAAGTCTTAGGTCAGAAAATGAAGTATGTAGATTATCCCATGAAGGATATATGCATGAAAAATAAAATATACCTACCTTCCCACAACATGTTCCCCATTCTTTAGGACCCTTAAAAAGCCATTGATCTACTATGAAGATTGGGTACTTGTGGGAGAAGGTAGGCAGCACCATATATTTTGTTGAATTCTTCTATTGCAATATAATAGCCTATGACACCCTAATGGACATCAGCTCTAGTGTGAGTCCAATTGTGGAGTTTAAGATTTAATTAGAGATATATTATGTGCTTGTAATCATGTATTTTAGTTTTTATTTTGACTTTTGAGATTTTTATGTTCCCTTTTGTATATTATTTGATTTTGTTTTAAATTATTTAGATTTTAACTTTCTTGATGTATTTTTCTATTCCTCCTCCATACAGATTTGGAAAAACAAACATGAGTGATAAAGATTACTTTCATTTGAATACTTGGGACTTGATTTCTAATAAAAATAACTTAGAGATCATGGCATCTAAGAGTCTCATAAATCTAAGTGAAATAAAAGTGTTATCTTGACTTCAACCTTATTTTATCTAACATGGAGTGAAATAAAAGGAAATAAAGAGGAATGAAATATGAAACAATTTAAATTACATAAAATCACAAAAAATGTGACAAAAGAAAAAAAGAAAGGATATAATGACAATAAAGTGTGATTCCTTATCATAAGAATAAGGGAAATAGATGAAAACATGAATCACAGATTATTGTACAAATTTCATCTATCAAAAGAAGCAAAATCTAAAGCTAATAATAATGATAAAAAACCATAAACATTACAAAACAAATTATAGATAGGAATATTAAAAAATGGTGATTTTAGAGGAAGGTTAGGTCTTATCCATGGTCTTACACTACAACTCATAAAAAATAAACCCAAGGGGTGTCAAAATCATGCGAAAAATAAATGGGATAAGAAAAATATTGTATTTCTGAGTAAGGCCAAGTCCTATCCATGGTATTACATTGTAACTCACAAATAGAAAACCAAAGGGTGCGAAAAAAATTTTGTAGAGTGAGAAAATAATTATAAAAAGGAAATAATGAGGAATATTGGGTCTTATCTGTAGTTTTACAATGCAACTCATAAGAAAAAGGGAAACTAAAAGTCTAAAAGGAAGAACTAAGGTTTCTGAAAGGAGAAAGTTATTTCACAGGGTGAGACTTGTGTAAGTATCTTGAAAAAAGTGTTATATAGATAGAATATATAAAGTATGAAAAAGAAGGGAAGTATTTAGGAAAAACACTTCTTGAGGAATTGTGCGTTAGTGGGTTTTTTATAAATATGTCATTCATTAGTTTGAAAGTGATATGTACTTGGACTAATAATATCTTTGACAAAATAAGGGCCCCACCATTTTTGGGTGTATTTACCTTTTTTGTCATGAGTGTAGTATAATTTAAGAATAAGATCACCAATATTAAATGTGAGAACTTTAACTCATTTTTTATGTTGTTTGGCAATATGGGCCTTGTATTGATGATTTTGTTGTAAAGCAAAAATATGGTACTGAATAAAGAGATAAATAGCATGAAGGTGAGTTTAACATAATTATTCATCAAGTATGATATGATGAAGAGATATAAAAAGAGAAGGAAGCTTAAATTCTAGTGGGAGGAATGATTTAGAACCAAGGACTAGAGAGAATGGTATTGCACTAGTGGCAGTGCATATGCTAGTGTGATAGGCCCAAAGAGCATGATAGAGATGAAGGAAGAAATCAATGTGGGTTTCATGAATTGTATTTTGGATAATTCTATTAATAAATTTTTTTGTGGCCTTGATTTAACCATTACATTTCATATGGTAGGGTATAAAAAATTTAGGATTGATTTTAAATTTAGTAAAGAGTTGTTTAACATATTTGTTTTTGAAATTACCACCATTAATTGAAATTATAGTATGAGGGACACAAAAGTGAAAATTTATTTGATTAAGGATGAATTTGTATATGGTAGTACTAGTGACATTAGCAATGGGAATATCCTTGACTCATTTGATAAAATATTCTATGGTTGTGATTATAAATACATGCCCATATTGATAGCGAGGTAATTTGCCTATGAGTACTAATCCCCACATAGAGAATAAATAGGGAGATTATATGTTTTGGAGATCAAATAGAAGTGAATTAATTAAATCATCATGATGTTGGTAAGGAGTACACTTTTATAAAATTTGATGGAATCATTTTCAAGAGTAAGCCAAAATTATCCCATACATAAGCATTTACATGTTGTAGCATGTCTGCTATACTGGCCACTACAAATGCCCCCATGTTCTTGTTAAATAAGAGGAGGAACCACATCTTACATAACATAAAAGAGCAAGGTATATGTTGATGCTTCCAATTGATCCATAGAGTGTTCTTTAGTTTTGATGAACACTTCTCATTTTAGGATTAAAAGAATCTAAGGCATGAGTTGTAGTTTGTGACAAGTAGTGAGCCTGTGGTGGAATATTCAACAAAGAATGAGAGATGCCAAAAAAATATGTTTGATGTGGTGGTTGGGAGCCACTAAGGTCTAAGTCTTTGCAACTTTTTACTCTTCCTAGTCAAGATTTATAACTCTAAGATAATTTAAGTGAATATTTATAGTGATCTTTAAACTAAAGTGAGAATTGATAAAAAAGAAGTAAAAGGTAGGGTAAGGTAGAGAAGAAACATGATTTTAAGCATTAGTATCAAACATAATGAAAAAGTTCTATTCAATTTGAGCATATATTTAACCAATTAGTGGCGCAACATAGAATAAGCACAAGCATCACTAAAAATCAAGAAAGATTCAAAGGGAATATAAAGATCATGATTAAAATTCAAGATTAATAAAATATTTTGTTGTGTTGATCTAAATTTCCTAAGAGCATTAAAATGTAGAGCAAACAAAATGAAGTAAACTTAGAATCCTTCAGCTAGTCTAGCATATCACAAACTATAAACCTTATGAACATGAAATATAGCTCATCTATCTAAGAACCATTCAAACCTAAGACATCCACCTATAATTAAGAGAAAATAGAAAAAATATAACACAACACTAGATAATATTTTCATAATTACAATTGTATTAATTGATTTAGTATAAAATTCCTCAAAATCTCTCCCTTTAAATATGGTAACACTTGCCTATTTATAGAAAACATAGACAGTGTACCATCCATATTTATTTCAAATTTTTACAAGAGGTAAGGATAGCTATCCTTTTACAAATAACTCTATAGTACATATGGTCATTAGGCACCTATTATATCAAAATACTAATATATTCTAAGAAACTAGCATATATAGTTTACAAAAGAAGAACCTTGACTTTGCTCTTTGGCTATTGGGCCCTATTGATTACTTAGGCTAAAGAAAGTCTTTCACCTTGGTGTATTATTATTTGAATAACTCAAAATCCACTACAAGCTTCATTATACTCTCTTATTCTTGTTCAACTAATGTATCATATTCTTTATCACTTTTAATGGTGACCTCTTATAAGCACCTTGCTTCTGCTATTTTCCCTCTTATGGTAAAGATGACATTAAGGAACTTTGAATTATCCTTATTGGATTGGCCTTGGTTTCCATCCTTGATGCCTTGAATGAAATCTTGGTTGGTGGTAGTAATTCCATGTCATGCATTAGGCTGGTGGTAATAAGTTGAAAAGGGGGCACCAACAAGGCTCTTTGTAACTTCTCAGTTATCTTCACTAAGTCATTCTCTTCCTCTTTGAAGTCATTGGCCTTGTTGTACCATGAACCTAATTCTTAAACTTGATCCAATAGGATCCATTGAATGGCATTCAATTTATTCTCTTTAATGATCTTGAAATCTAGGGGCTACTTGGTGATGTGTAATTTGATCAACTCTATCACTTGGCCTTTGGTTTCATGCCATTGTTGTATCAATGTTTATACCTTATTGGATTGAAATTAAAAGGTATTAAGCCTAAGTTTTATGTCTTTTAATCATTTAAAGGCATCTAAGAAGTACTTATTTAACATCTTTAGTAGGTCCTATAGAATTAATAGTGATACTTGTGCCTCCAAGTCTTTCTTTTCTTTCTCCAAGTTCGAGATCCTTTACTTCAATCCCTTAATTCCAACCATATCCATTACTTATCGGGCTTACACCAGACTTACGATATCTTCTTAATGAATGGAATGCTCCCTTGCTACCTGGCCTTGGACTAGAGTGAGTCTTGTAAATGGTTCCACTCTTTAGAGAGTGACTTCTTTAGTTCCAATGGTTGATTTATTTGTAGTGACTTTCTAAAATCTAATAGTATCGGGCTTAAATTGTACCTTGGGCTCTACTTATAAAATATTTAAAGCCTTTAGTGATTTAAGACCAGCCCCACTTAATTTCCCTGATTATTTTATTTTATTTTTGCTCTCCTTAGTAGCCTTAATCACTCTCTTCTCCTCTTTATCATTCATGAGCTCTAAGATCCAGGGATGGAATTCATTATTGACCCCAACATTAGTAGTGCTAGTCAAATCCCATGCATCCATCTGAGAGGGTATCTTTTGGAACATCTCATAAATGAACCAGTTAGGGATGACAGGTTCATGTATGGGAAATTCATCACTAAACAAGTTCACCTCACTTGTTGGGTGAATCCAATTGGGTTTCTTGGAGGATCTAGGCACCAAATCCATATCTATCTCTCTCTTTATATTGGTCATAAGGACCAAATCTAAGGAAAATCCTTTGCCTTTGTCTATCTCTTCAACTTGAGGACCTTTAATTAATACCACCTTAGTTATGGCTTCTCATTTTTCATCCCCTTCCTTGTGAAAACCATATGTATCTACAAGTTATTTGAATAACTCATCCACTATTTCATAAGTTTATAAGGCAACCATATCAAGGTATTCCATAGGGGAAGGGGGTCTTTGAGGTAGAGCTTAGGTAGAGGGTCCCTCTCCTAGCCTATGTTTCATATTTTATTCACTATGTCCTTCAATTTTGGGCACTCAATATTGAGGTGGTTGTTGTTGTTGAGGTGGACCTGAAGCATAAGGTAAGAGGTGGTATTGTAAGGGATTCATTTTCCATATTTATCCTAATAGTTTTTCTTCCCTTCGTCATCTATATTCTAATTTGAATCCATACTCCTTAAACCTAGCCAAGACTTCCTCAAATTTGGTTGTCTTTATGTATAAGTCATCATATGGACCCAATTGATGTTCATAAGGCACCCTATGTAGTTATTTGGATTATAGATGGGAGAACACATTGCCCTTTGGATCCCATGTCTTGAATTCATTAAGTTATAAGTAGAATGTCTCTCTATTCCTTGATAAGATCTCAATTTGCTTCGATTCATGAATAATTATCTTCCCAATTAGATATTGGAAGAGATGTAGGGTGACTTTATTTCTCTCTCTGCATACATGGTCTATACCATGAAGGATTTGATGAACAATCTCACTCTTGACCAACTTGATTGGGACATGTACTAGTAATTTGAAATGTTGAGTCTTACAACCTTATATTCTAATGATTGTACAATCAATATATGTCCATATATCACTAATGGGTTCTACAAATTTCCTAATGAGGGGGTGAAACCTGGGCATTGGAATTCTAGTAATTATCCCAATTAGAGTGGGATATATGCAATCACAAATGAATTGTATATGGTCTATATACTTTAATATGTTAAATTTGGATTAATGGTGAGAAATGGTAATCTTGTTATGAAGGGACCAATTTTTGATGGTAGGGAAGTAGGTTGAGGCCATGAAGGCATCCAATAAGTAAGACATCATTTTGAATATTTGGATTGATTTCATTTTAATTCCATTAAACTACTTTCCTAGGTGGATACTTAGCATTTCTCTAATAGGTGGAGTCAGCTTCTCTTCTATCATGAAATAGATATAGGAGACCTACCTAGGGTCAACATAGGATGTGATTACTACTCTAGAATCCATATTAAACAAAGTCATGATGATTCTAATCCCTTACCTAAATTATACAATTAGTATTTCACCATCATGGTCTCTCATTACATGAGTTCCTCTATCCAGCCACGGTCTTAAGATATTATCTATGTCATTCTTAGTGATCCATTCCTTGATTTTAGGGAGGTCTATGTGAGTCTTTGGAAGATTATAGTACCCTTTAAAATCTACTAGATCTATATAATCAACCCTCTTTGATGTACCATCCTTAATTATGTAGTCTTCATCTACTCTAAAATCAATGAACATAGGAGCTATGATATCAAAACAATAGAGTAGCTCTAGTTTGATAGTTGTGAGGTGAAGTCTAAACATCTAGATTACCACAATCTTCATGCCTCCTCTGAACTACATTAATTTTTTGCTCATTGGGATCTAATGGTTGTAGAAGGTTGATCACATAGAAGATTTTACACCAATTTGTCAAACCATTGTTCAAGGATCCTACATCTATTTAAATGTCTTTGTAACATCTTCCTTCATTATTAGTTCACAAGTAAACCTCTACCTCATCTCACCATTTTTGTCTTGTTGTATCCATAATTTTTCAACCAGTTTGATTGTTCTTTCACTATAGGATTTCACCAAGTCTTTTTAGCTCTTTTCAAGGTGATGTTGGGTCTTTTGATTGTAATTATGGATAAATTGAATAATAATTAGGGATTTATGTTGGAAAACTAGGATTTTTCATAATTTTAATGGTAGAGGTGGAAAATTCATAAATTTTCTCATGTTACTCCCACAAAAGTCCTTTCAAAAGCTAGTTGTTAGTATTTAAAAGTTTCTTTCATTTCACACTATTAGATTGGATCTTCCAACAAGCATGGTCTACTTATCTCAATTTGTGAGGTCTTTTATAATCAGTCACCTTTGTTATATTTTATCCTCATTGAAAAGTCTTCAACCATTTTGCATCATTGGATTGGATCTGTGATGAAGCATGAACCATTAGATCCATAAATATGCACACGAGTTAATTAAATTTGATCTTAATAAAAATTTAGGTTAAAATCCATTATATTAACTTTTCATGTTAAAAAGCAAAGGGGCCTTTTAAAGGGTAGAGAGACACGTCCCTTCCTAGGTTTGAAATTTTAGACTATTAAATTTTATGGCCTCATGAGCATCAAAAATGTTCTTGTGGATATAAAATGATGGGTTCGAGGATATCAAATTTAAGCACATCTATTGTATTTACACTATCTTAAATTTGACATCCTTGTGAACATCAAAACATTTCTCATGAATGTCAAATTATAGGTGTGAGGCTATCAATTTTAATCTCATCTAATGTACTTTGATTTTCTTAAATTTAATGTCCTCATGATTTTTAAAAACATTCTCATGAACATAAAATGATGGGCATGAGGATGTCAAATTTAAGCTCATATAATGTACTTAGAGGGCTTAAGCTTAAGCTTTGTAGACACATTGTGTTGAAAAACACATTATTGTTTAAGCTTAAAGCATGCTCCTTGGGCCATGTGACCAAGTCTTCAGGCTCTAAGATCATTTAAATCATTTTTTATTGGATTCTTAAACTTTGGTTAGTTTGAAATCCTTTGGCTAGTTCACACCATTGGATCAAATCTTGTGATGAAGTGTGAATTGTCAGATCTACAAAGATGCACATAAATTAATGAGGTATGAGATTTAATATGAATTAGGATCAAAGTATGCTTCTCAATTCTATTGATGTTTAAAAAGCACATGGGGTTCTACAAAGGTTTGAAAAATATGTCCCTTTGCTAGGCCTGAAGGTCATACTTCATTGAAAAGTCTTTAGTGACTTCACACTATCAAATTAGATCTATGAGAAAGCATGGGCCATTGATTGTGATCTGTGTACTCATCAATGATTGATACCTATAAAGAAAAAATATTAGGGTTAGGCATAAAACAAGAGACCTATAAATGCTTCACTCAGTTTCCCTTAAACATTTTATGACGGGTTACTTTCTTGGGAAAGTGTCTTAACCAATTCTTTTAAAGGGTAGGTTTTAAAAAAAAGATAAAGATTTGATTTGTTTTAGATAAAATGTCTACAAGAAATAGTTCTCAAAATAATTTCTCCAAAGTAAATTTCTACTAAAGTGGACTGAGACAACATTCTTGAAGGGACACTTCAACAAACTCCAAAGGGCACTTTCTGCCAAAGTGGACTGAGACAACTTTATTGAAGGGACACTTTAAGAAAATCTAAAGGGTCACTTTAAGGAAGTGTCTCAAAGATAGGATTTAAAAGGCTATTTTGGGGTTTAGGTGGGATTGTTTTCTTGCATTTGATTCATACTATCAGATTAGATTGATAAAGAGCACATTAAATTAGGAGGGGTTAAGAAACCCAAACAAGTCTTCCCTCTAACTTTTGAATTCAAAAGTTAGGGTTTTCTATAAGGGAACCTATCCTTATTTATGTAACCTATCATTTAATATTTAAAGGTAAACCATTAGAAAATTTAGTCTAAAAACATAATCATTATCATTAAGCATGCATGAATCATACCCCTTTCAAGCAGATGATCTTCAAATTCTAAAAAATATAACCTCTTCAAGCAAGCTTTCAAGTTTATGATGTTTCTAAACATTCATAAGGGTCCCCCATTTACAAAATAAATAAATTTGTGGGGTATGTTGATCCAAAAAATGGTGACTCATAAGGGAAACATAGAAATATGTTAGAACCTAAGGCTATACTTTAGATGAGTACATAAGTCTTTCATATATTGAGTCCATAAAATTGTCTAAATCAAACCTTGATTGGTATAAAACTCACATATGTAAAATTCAAATACAAAATACTAAAACATAGACACATAGTGTGTTCTTTGATTCGACATACTATTTGTCATGGAACTTTGGAAGACAACATCCGGGTCATACAATTGGTCATAACACTTGACTTGGAGAATTTTGGATATTCATTAAGAATAGTTGCTCTTAGTCTATGGAAGGCTTTGTAATTGATCTATTTCCATCTAGGAATCCATATCCATGATAGAGATACCTTTGGTCCCACTCAAGACCTTGGTCTACTACCAACTAGGCATCCATAGCCCCGGTGGAAGTTACCAAAATCACCTTTGCTTCTTGTCCATAGATTTTTCAATAAGTTTTTTTTTCTTTTTTTTTTTTAAAATTTTATAGGCCATTTTGCAAAGTTTGGGAACTAATATATCCTAGTTTTAAGGATTTGGTAAAGTGTTTTATTCTTGGGGTAATCACTTTTAGTTATAACTTCTATCCCAAAAAAGGATGTGTTTTAAGTGCTATCATGAAATGTGCCTCAACAACCTAAGTTTTCTTCTAACACATATGATTCTTATTTCAACCAAAGCTTGATTTAAGATTATGCTAAATACTTGTCATGATAGTTAACTTATATGTCAATCTACACCATTGCCTTTGAGTTACATCATGGTGCTTTGTGACAACCTATGTTTGTCATTGAAAGATTCATATCCCTACTTCAAAGCACTAGAATTTTAAGTAATCTAATGAAAAATTGAGAAATTAATATCCACAGGACTTATTTTAAATAAAATATCACAACCAATAAAAATAAAATAAAACACAAATCAAACACATAATAGAAAGCAACAAGGAAGAAGCAAGCAAATATGTACAAGTAAAGAAAGAAAAGAAACTAGCTAATTTACCTACTCTAATCTAACAAGTCTTACATATTTTACTCCATGAAGAACCCTAGTGGAGTAGAAAAAAAGTAATACTTGAGATATTTTCCATTAGTGGTCAAGGTAAACTCTGCTCCTTGGAGGTCTTTCAACTTAAAGGTCTTGTTTCCTAATGTCTCTATAATTTGATATGGCCCAATCCACAAAGGTTTGAATTTTCTCTACTTCCCTTTTGGATCTAAAGATTTATCCCAAAGGAGTACTAAGTATTCTTGCCTAAACACTTTGATTTTAGATCCTTTATCAAACCACCTTTTCACTTTTGTTTGATGCCTGCTAAAGTCAATAAATGCTTTGTCTATGACATCTTCCATCTGAATAATATCTAGCAACCTTGAACTAGAAAGTTCTTTATTTTATTACATGTAATAATAAATGAAGTTAAATGTGGGTAACTTGAGGGTGATAGGGAATATAGGCTCTTTTCCATACACCAATAATAATTGTGAAACCTTGAGAGCCTTATTTATTATAATTCTATTTACCTATAATGCAAACTTGAGGATCTTATGCCATGTTCTTTGTTTGTCTTCCGCAAACTTCTTAATAGCCTTCATCAAATTTTTATTTATAGATTCAAAGACTCCATTCCCTTAGAGATAATTATTGGATTCAAAATTTAAATTGATACCATTGTCATACACCCATTCAGTCATCTCAATAGAAGTGAAGGTAGATCCATTATCATAGACCAAAGAGACTAGGGTTCCAAATCTTATGAAAAATTCTTCTTCCATGAAGTTAATTACCTCTTTTGTCCTAAAATGTTTGATGTAAACAACTTCACTCCACATTGTACAATAGTTATTAGTAGTAAGGATATATTTATGGCCATTAAATGAATTGGAGTTGATCACCCCAACAAAGTCTAACCCCCATTACATAAAGGGTTTATCAACTATCACAGGTTGCAAAGACATATCTACCTTTAGCTCTTTTGTGTTGAATATATGGCATGTATGGAACTCCTTCACATTCTTGTGAGAATATTTGAAGAGGGTAGGAAAATAATACCTAGCTCTAAAGAACTTGTGAGCTGTGGTTCTTCCTGAATGGTGTCCACTTCCTAGCTTCTCATGGAAGATAGTCATGATCTAAGTTACTTCTTCTTTGGATACACATCTTAAATAAATTCCCTCAAGTTTCCTTCTATACAATAATCCATTATTAATTAGTTAATGAGCTACTTTGAGCCTTAATGCTTTCCTATTCTCGCTTGTAAGTCTTGGGGGACAAACACAATTGATAATTAAGTTGATGATAGAGTCATACCACTCACTAGGTTGGAAGTTTTGTCGGTTGACTTGCATGACATGGAGTTTGGGGTTAACATTATAAATCATTTTAACTAAGCCCTAGAATCTTAAAAACTTGGAAATCTTCATTTCAATATCATATTCCTAGAGAATAGACATCCACTTACCTCTTCTTTCTCCAAATTCATTATGACTCATCATGAGTTTTATAGCTAGGTCTAGAAAGATAACATGTACCTTATTCCTAAGGATATAATGCATGAATTTATTAACTAATTTTACCAATGCATAAGCTTGCTTGTCAATCATAAAATAGTTTACTTCAACATTGTTAAAATTGGTGTTCATGAAAGCTATGGGATGATCATTCCCATTAACCTTTTTAGTTAGTATTGCAGCCATATTATGATTAGAAGCAAATGAATATAGATATAAATATTTTGAGAAGTCAAGACTTGTGAGGACTAGAGATTCAGTGATTTCCTTCTTAATATCAGCAAAATCTTTCTTGGATTGATCATTCTAAAATATATTGGCATCCTTCTTTAGCATCTCATTCAAAGGCTTAACAATTTTAGCAAAGCCTGAGATGAACTTTCTTAAAAATTTAATTCTCCCAAAGAATGACTTTATATCTTTTTTTGTTGTTAGGAAACTCAATTTTAAAGATGGCCTACACTCTATCAAGATCTATAAAGATCTCTTACTTTGTGATAACATGGCCTAGTAGTTTCCCCTCAGTGACATAAAATATAATATTCTTTGGGTTGAGGGAAATGCCATGTTCTACACCTTTTATAAACTTTTTTCAAGTGCATGAAGTGATCCTCTCTATTCTTAGAGAAAACTAACAAATCCTCTATATAGATGATGAGACATTTTCCTACCAAATCTTAGAAAGCATGGCCCATGGTCTTTTGAAATGTCATTCATGTATTGATAAGCCCAAAGGGTATCCTCTTGTGGGCATAGGTTACCCACATGGTCATGAAAGTTGTCTTCATCCTATCCTCTTTGTCAACCAACACTTTTTTATACCCTAAGAATGCATCCAAGAAGGATATCATAGCTAACCCTAAAACAACTTGTATGACTAGGTATAAAGAAGGTAGAGGATAGTTGCCCTTTTTAGAAGCTTTGTTCAAGTTCGTAAAATAAATTCATAGCCTAATCTCCCCATTCTTATTTCTTATCGAGACTAATTTTTCAACCCAAGTGGAGTGTCTGATAGGAAAAATAATCCTTGCATTTAATAGTTTCTTGACCTCTTTATAGATCATAGGCTCTAAGATATGATTGACTAGCCTTTGCTTTTGCCTAAAAGGCTTGTAATTTTCTTTGAGATGTATTTTATGAGTTATGACCCTTGGGTAAAATATCTTTAGGTCTTCATAGGACCAAGAAATGACATCTTTGTAATTTATGATCAACTCTCTTGATTTCTTATTCTCCATTTCAGTGCATGTTTTCCCTATGTTGATAGGTTGAGGTTAGACTTGTGGATTGAGATATACTATTTGGTAGTATTTTCCACTCACTTTAGGTACCTTTATAAGCTTATAATTATTAAATAACCTCTTTAAAGAGATCATCCCTTTATGTATCTTTTTATCACCAAGCTAGATGATCTTACCATTCATCTCCTTTTTAGGAGATCTTTCATATACTTCATTAATTATATGGGCTTCAGAGGCCCTAGAGTTAGTCAAGAAATTGATGATCTATTGATCATAATTTAAAACCTAGAAGTGATTAATGTTATCAAGGACTAATGGGAAAGGTACCAACTCAATGTTGAAGTCAGGGGAATCTCTATTTTGCATGAAGTTGGTTGCAGTAGAAGAAAGCTCATTAGCAGCCTTGTTTTCTTCCCTTGGAATAGATAAGATGTTGAAGGTATCAAAATATTCAATTGAATCCCATAACATGAACTTATAACTCTTCAATTAAGACAACTTTCATTGGTATTTTCTCTTTACTTGGTTGACCACAAGTTTAGAGTCTCCATAGACCAGAAGTTCTTTGACTTTGTGCTTGATGGCAATTTTTAGTCCAAGAATAAGAGATTCATACTCATCTAAGTTATTAGTGCAAGAAAATTAGAACCTATAAGATGCATGGTAGTGTTTATTTTTAGGGTCTATTAACACAATACTAGCTCCTAATCTTGATTTGCATCTAGCTCCATCAACATGTAACTTCCATAATCCAGACATTAGAGGAGGCATTTTATAATTCATCTTTTGTGAAATTTATAAGGTGAAGATTCCAAGATCAAAATCAAGGAAGTTTACCATTTCATTAACTACATTATAATTAGTTATTATATGCTTCATCCTTGGCTCTCTCTCAACCCTTATCTTATTAGAGACACCCTTCCATGACAACCACAAATGAGAATAGTTAGTGGGCATATACCCATTCAAATATTTGGTCCATTCCATACTTAAAATTAACCCATAAGCATTAGGTCTGTCTACTACTTGAATGTCAATAAACTGTTGAACTATAGGTTCACTTTCCAATTGAATATGTACATTAAGTAGCTCTCTAATGACCTTGACTTTTGATTTATCTAGTTGTGTGACTACCTGGTTTGACTTGATTGGGTTTAGCCCAAGTTGTTCACAAATTATAGTAGACATGATATTAGTAGAAGTTCCTAAATATATTAGATAGTTTTGGATGTTCTTACCAAACACTCTGATTATGAGCAGAAAGGGTGGAGACACTGCTTTTGTAACTTACATAGTTACATTGGCACTATCATATTATGGTGGCTTTCCAAGATTCTTAGACAAGGATTCTAAGAGAAGGTCTCTTTGCTCAGTTATCTATGTCAGTTCGTATAGAGTGATATTTGTCTTGAGTTTCTTCATGTCCTCAAAAATATTGTATCTAGTCTTATTCAAAGGTTTAGCCAAAGGATTAGAAGAACTACCTTTGGTTGGCTCAAGATCATTCCTCAAATATGTATCTAGAGGAGTCCCATATTTATTGGGAGGAGTATAAGTATTCAAGGGATATATTTTCTCCATATTCCTTAGAGGTTAAGCCTTATAGGAACTATTGAAATGCTTGGATTTATTTAGAAATATTTTTAGGCTCATTATCTTCTTGGAAAAGAAATTGGAAGGTCTCCATCATGTATACTTGATATTTTTCTTTAGATATAGAAGTATTAGCAGTATTTTCCTTATCTGGGATAACCTCAAAGGTGTCAATATCTTCCTGGAAGGCTTCAAAATATTTATAGAATTCAATACAATCTATCTCACTATGCTTAGAAGTGGCATGCACTCTACAATAATCAAGCAAGGCAATATATGTGAGATTAATGTCCATATTCTTCTTGATAAATGATGAAGGATTATTGGCTCTAATGCTATTAAATAAGCTATCATTTCCAAATTGATTTGTAGGTTTATTAAAATTTTGGAAGGCGAAGTTCCTTCTAGAGCTGTCATTAACATTACCAACTTGCTTTTGCAATTACAAGAAGTTTGTACTAAGATTTTGGACCATCTTGAGTATAGACTCATTTTCACTCTTAGGAGTATTAATAGCTTGGGATTGATTTTTATTAGTAGTATTGATAGGTATTAGAGACTTTTGACCATTGGCTTGAGATCCATTAATAATTTATTGACCTAAGAAACATAATTTTTGATTAGTAGTAGCATGACTAGTAGGTAAGATAGTTACAGTTGGTATTTGATTCAGAGCTAGAGAATTCTAATTATTAGCTAGGAAAAGGTTCAAGGCTATCATATATGGGTTGATATTTGGAATTGAGTAAGCCATTAACACTTAAGGTTGCATTTGGTCAATAATGACCACCGATTTTGAATAAGATTGAGATAATGTGGTAATAGATGGAAGGGTTCTCTTTATAAATATAAAAGTCATGGGATCCACAACATATTTGTATATCTCTAAGGCCAAAGGTTCATTAGGATAGTAAGGATCTATGGTTTTACTAAACATCTTTTGAAATTTGGGATTAAGAGACCTAATAGGATTACTTGCATCTCTCTTGATGATAGTAAACTGATGATATATGGCATTAGGGAATGATCTTCCCAAATTGATCAATAAAGATAGTGCCAAAGTTATTCTAATAAGTAATACAATCATCAAGCACGTTTAAGAACCACTCATAAGTAGCATATTTAAAGGTAAAATGGAATAACCTATAATCTACATCCTCATGAATAGAATTTAAGAGCCTTAAATTAGATTTAAATGACTTGACATATTCCTTGATAGTGACCATACCAATTGGACTAAAAGTAGGCAAATATTTCTTGAGACTTCATTACAAATCATGAACTATACCTAGAACATTGATAGGAGAACTTCTAGGCCAAGTCATATCTGGTAGAAGGTTAAATTAAAAGACTCCTTATATGGGTAAAGATGGTAAATATTTTTAATTTATACACCTTCCTTTATCCTTTCTAGCATGTCAGTGTGTCTTGAGCTTAAGTAGAGGTTCCCTAGTTTTTGAATGAGATCTAGTCCTAATTTTGGGTAATTCTAGCTTGAGAACTAAGAATCTTGCTTTAAAGTACAATGTAAAACATTAATTCCCACAAAAAACAACAAATGACATGTTTACTAAGATTATTTTGTAAATAATTACTTATGAAACAACAAAGGACATTGATCTTTGACCAAATTAGCTCAAAGATATGTTTGATCATGTAAAAATGACCGTCCTTTACATCATTTTGAAGAATTAGACTCAAATTTCATAAGATAACATAAATATTTAATCAAAATAAATCCATTCTAACATCAAACATTAAGAATTCTATGACTTAAAGCCATACTTACTAGTGTTTGAACCAAACTTTACAAATAACAAGGATCTTTGCCTTACTAAGTGCAAAGATGAATAAGAAAACACTCACAAATCAAAGATATTTATAAAGGATGTAAAGATCCTCCAAGATTAACTAAGAAAACAATGATACTTTCAAATAAGGCCCTCTTTATAGTGCCAATGGGAATCACCTCTTGTTGATGCTCTAATTTCTCCACATAGTGTTCTTTAGTGTTCAACACTTCTCATTTTAGGATTACAAGAATCCAAGGCATGAGTTGCAGTTTGTGACAAGTAGTGTGTCTTTGGTGGAATAGTCTACAAAGTATGAGAGTTTCCCACACAATTTTTTTGATTTGGAGGTTGGGAGCCACCAGTGTCTAAGTCTTTGTAGTCTTATAATCTTTCTAGTCAAGAATTCTAACTCTAAGCTAATCTAAGTGAATATTTATAGTGATATTTAAACAAAAGTGATCATTGATAAAAAAAGAAGCAAAAGGTAGGGTAAGGTAGAGAAGAAACATTATTCCAAGCATTAGTCTCAAACATAATGACAAATTTTTATTCAATTTGAGAATACATTTAACTAACCACTGATGCAACATAGCATAATCCCAAGCTTCACCAAAAATTAGGAAAGATTCATGAGTAAAAATTAGGGAATATAAAGATCATGAGTAAAAATTCAAGATTGCTTAAATATGCTACTATGTTAATCTAAATTTCATAAGAACATTCAAATGTAGAAAAAATAAAGTGAAGTAAACTTAGAATCCTTTAACTAGTCTAGCACATCACAAAATAGAAACCTCATGAATAAGAAATATTGGTCATCTATCCAAGAACCATTCAAACCTATGACATCCACCTACAATTGAGAGAAATAAAAAACAATATAACACAACATTGGATAATCTTTATAGAATTCTAATTGTATTAATTTCTCTAGTATATAATCACTCAAAATATCTCCCTTTATAAATGGTAACCCTTGTCTATTCATAAAAGACATAGATAGTGTATGAATCACCTTTCATTAAAAATTATACAAGATGTAAGTACAATTGTCCATTTACAAATAAATTTATAGTACATATGGTTGTTAGGTGTCTATTAGATGAAAAGACTAATATATGCTAAAAACTAGCATATATAGTTTACAAAATAATAACCTTGACTTTTTTCTTGGGCTGGTGTGCCACCTTGATCACTTAGGCTGAAGGAAGTCTTTCACCCTAGTGTATTATTCTTTGATTAACAAAAAATCCAATATGGGCTTCATTATACTCTCTTCTTCCTATTTAACCAATATATCATATTATTTGTCACTTTTGATGGTGACCTCTTGTAAGCACCTTGCTTCTAGATGACATTAAGTAATTCTTAATTATCCTTATTGGATTGGCCTTGGTTTCCATCCTTGATGCCTTGGATTAAATCTTGGACTCCTTGCTAGAATTTCATGTTATGCATTAGGCCGGTGGTAGTAGGTTGATAAGGGGGCACCAACAATACTCTTAGTAACTTATCAATTATATTTACCAAGTCCTTATCTTCCTCTTTAAAATCATTGGCCTTATTGTACCATGAACTTAATTCCTTTATTTGATCCACTAGGATCCCTTGAATGGCATTCAATTTCCTTTTTTTAATGATCTTGAAATTTAGGGGCTACTTGGTGACATGTACTTTGATCAACTATGTCACCTAGCCTTTGGTTTCTTGCCATTATTGTATCAATGTTTTTGCCTTTTTGTCTTGATGTTCTAAGGCATTAATCTTGAGTTTGATGGTTTTTAATCATTCAAAGGCATCTAGGAGGTACTTATTTAACATATTTAGTAGGTATTCTAAAATTGATAGTGAGACTTGTTCCCCCAAGTATTTATTCTCTTTCTCCAAGTGCAAAATCATTTGCTTCATTCCCTGAATTCCTATCACAACCATTATTGATTAGGCTTATACCAGAATTAAAATATATTCTTGATGAATGGGATGCTACCCTACTAATTGGCCTTGGACTAGAGGGAATCCTACAAATGGTTACACTCTTTAGAGAGTGACTTCTTTAGTTCCAATGGTTGCTTTCTTTGTATTGGCTTTCTCCAATCTAGCCATATCAACGTTAAATTATACCTTGGGATCTACTTTTAAAAGATTTAAAGCCTTTGGTTATTTGAGACAAGCCCCACTTGATTTCCTTGATTCTTTTATTTTATTTTTTCTCTCCTTAGTAGCCTCAATCACTCTCCTCTCTTTTACTCCCTCATGAGCTCTAAGATCCAGGGTTGGACTTCATAATTGACCTCAACTTTGGTAATGATAGTCAAAGCCCATGAATGTGTCTGAGAGGGTATCTTTTGGAACTACCCATATATGAACCTGTCAAAAATGATAGGTCTATGTATGATAAATTCATCACTAAACATGTTCACCTCACTTTTTGGGTGAATCCAATTAGGTTTCTTGGAGGCTCTAGGTACCAAATCCATATCTATCTCTCTCTTTCTTTTGGTTACAAGGACCAAATCTAAGGCAAATCATTTACCTTTATTTTATTCTTTAGCTCGAGGACCTTTAATTAGTGCCACTTTAGCTATGACTTCTCCTTCTTCATCCCTTTCATTGTCTAACCTATATGTATCTATAAGTTCCTTGAAGAACTGATCCACTATTTCATAAGGCTTCAAGGAAACCATATCAAGGTATTCCACATGGGAAGGGGGTCTTTGAGGTAGAGTTGAGGTAGATGGTTCCTCACCTGGCCTATGTTCCATCTTTTGTTCACTAGGTCCTTTGATTTTGGGCACTCTCTACTGAGGTGGACCTAAAGTGGAAGGTAAGAGGTGGTATTACATGGGATTCATTTTCCATATTTCTCTTGATGGTTTTTCTTCCCTCCACAATCTGTGTTGTAATTTGAATCCATGCCCCTTAAACCTAGCTAGAACTTCTTCAAATTTTGTTGCCTTTGTGTATAATTGGTCATATGGACCCATAATGTTCATAAGGAATCTTATTTATCTATTTGGATTGTATATGGGAGACCACATTTCCCTTTATATCCCATGTCTTGGAGTCATCCAATTAGAAGTAGAATGTCTCTTTATTCCTTGCCAAGATCTCTAGTTGCTTCCATACATGAATCATTGTCTTCCCAATTAGAGATGGGAAGAGATTTAGGATTCATTTATTCTTTTCTCTACATACATGGTCTATACCATGAATGAGTTGATGAGAAATCTCACTCTTGGCCACCTTGATTGGGACATGCACTAGTAATCTAAAGGGTTGAGTTTGGCAACCTTCTATTTTGATGATTTTACAATCATGATAGAGCCATATGCCACCAATGAGTTTTATAAATTTCCTAATGAGGGGGTGAACCTTGGTCATTAGACTTCTATTAATTATCCAACTAGAGTGGGATATATGCAATCACAAATGAATTGCATGTGGTTTTTATACTTGAATATGTGCAATTTGGAGTAATGGTGAGATATGGTAATCTTGTTATGAGGGGACCAATTTTTGATGGTAGGAAATTAGGTTGAATCTGTGAATTAATCTAATAAGTAATACATCATTATGAATAGATGGCTTGATTTCCTTTTAATTCCATTAAACTACCTTTCGAGGTGGATACTTATCATTTATTGAATAAGTAGATTCAACTTCTCTTCTATCATGAAATAGGTATAAGAGACCCACTTGGGATCAACATAGGATGTGATTACTACTCTATAATCCCTATTCAACAAATTCATGATGATTCTAATTCCTTCCTTAAATTATACAATTTGGATTTTATCATCATGGTCTCTCATTATATGATTTCCTCTATCCATGCATGGTCTTAAGATATTATATATGTCATTCTTAGTGGTCCATTCCTTGATTTTAGGGAGGTCTATGTGAGTCTTGGGAAGCTTATAGTATCCTTAAAAAGATAATAGATCTATATAAGCAACCCTCTATGATGTACCCTCCTTAATTATCTAGTCTCCATCTACTCTACAATCAATGGCTATAGAAGCTAGGATATCAACATAATGGAGTACCTCTGGTTTGGTACCTATGAGGTGAAGTATATATATATATATATATATATATATATATATATATATGGATTGACATAATATATTAATGAATACTCTGAAAGACATCAATTTATTTCTTTTTGGGAGATAATTATTGTATAATTTCAATCACAAAGAAGATTTTAGACCAATTTTTAAAACCATTTTTCAAGGCTCCTATGTCTAGTTCAGTGTCTTTGTAACATCTTATTTTATTACCAGTTGAAAAGTAAATTTATACCTCATCTCACCATTATTTTCTTCCTATATCCATAATTCCTCAAATAATTTGATTCATCTTTGACTATATGATTTCACTAAGTCTTTTTAGCTCTTTTGAAGGTGTTTCTGGCTCTTTTAAATGTAATTATGGCTCAATTGAATAAGAATTAGGACTTTATGCTGGAAAACTAGGGTTTTTCATAGTTTCAATGGTGGATATGACAAATTCATAAATTTTCTCATGTTACTCCCATGAAAGTCCTTTTAGAATCTAGTTGTTAGTCTTTGAGAGTTTCCTTCATTTTTCACCATTGGATTGGATCTATGAGTGAGTGTGGTCCATTGATCTCAATCCATGAAGTCTTTTCTAGTTGGTCACCTTCATTATGCTTTATATTTATTGAAAAGTCTTTGGCCATTTCAAACCATTGGATTAGATCTATGAAGAAGTGTAGACCATTCGATATGTAAAGATGCACATGAGTTAACGAGCTTTGAGTTTAATAAAAACTTAGGTTAAAATCCATTATACTAATTTTTCATGTTAAAAATCAAAGGGGCCTTTTAAAGGGTTGAGAGATACCTCCCTTCAGTAGGTTTTAAAGTTCAGAATATGTTAAATTTGATGGCCTCACTAGTATTAAAAATGTTCTCATGGATGTCGAATGATGGTCACGAGACTATCAAATTTAAGCTCATTTAATATACTTAGACTATATTAAATTTGACATACTTGTGAACATCAAAAATGTTCTCATGAACATTGAATGATGGGTATGAGGCTATCAAATTTAAGCTCATCTAATATAATTTTACTATCTTAAATTTTACATCCTCATGAATGTCAAATAATGGGTGCAAGTCTATCAAATTTAATCTCATATAATGTACTTAGAGGGCTTAAGCTTAAGCCTTGTGGTCATGTTGTGTTGAAAAACACATTGTTGTTTAAGCTAAAAGCATGATCCTTGGGAAATGTGACCAAGTATTCAATATATAAGATCATTTAAGTCCTTTTATATTGGTTTATTAAAATTTGATTAGGTTAAAATCCTTTGGCAAGTTCATACCATTGGATCAAATCTTTTGAGGAAGTGCAAACCATCAGATATGCAAAGATTCACATGACTTAATGAACTCTAAGCTTTGATATGAATTAGGTTAAAAGTGTTATTTTTAATTCTATTTATGTTTAAAAATCACATGGGGTTCCTCTAATGGTTGATAAATACATCCCTTTTCTAGGCCTCAAGGTTATACTGCATTGAAAAGTCTTCAGTGTCTTCACACTGTCAGATTGGATCTATGAGTAAGAACACACCATTGATTATGATCTTTGTAATTGTCAATGATTATTCCCTATAAAGATAAAATATTAGGGTTAGGCATAAAAAAAATTTCTTATAAATACTTCACATAGTTTCCCTTAAACATTTTTTTAAGGGTCACTTTTTTGAGAAAGTGTCTTAACCAATTATTCCAAAGGGTAGGTTTCAAATAAAATATGAAGAGTTGATTTTTTTCAGATAAAATGTCCACAAGAAATAGTTCCTAGAATAATTTATTTAAATTTCACTTTATGCTAAAGTGGAATGAGATAAATTTCCTAAAGGGACACTTCAAGAAACTCTGAAGGGCACTTTTTGCCAAAGTAGATCAAGACAACTTTCTCGAAGGGACACTTTAAGAAACTCCAAAAGGTCACTTCAAGAAAGTGATTCAAAGATAGGATCTCAAAGGGTATTTTTTGGTTTATGTGGGCCCATTTTCTTACATTTTATTCACATAATCTGATTATATTTATAAAGAAGACACCAAATTAGGAGGGGCTAAGAAACTCAAACAAGGTTTCCCTCCAACTTTTGAACTCAAAAGTTAGGGTTTTCTATAACAGAAACCTAGCCTTCTTTATGTAATCTAAAATTTAATATTAAAATGAAAACCATTAAAAAAGTTAGTCCAATAACATAATCATTATAATTAAGTATGTATAAAGCATATCCCTTTCAAATGGATGATCTTCAAATTCTAAAAAAGATAACCTCTTCAAGCAAGCTTTCAAGGTTAAGATGTTTTTAAACATTCATAAGGGTCCCCCATTGGAAAAAGAAAGAAATTTAGGGGAGGGGGGGGTTATGTTGATCCAATATTACCTTAATTATGGTGATAATATAGGATTTTATATTAAAATAGATACTTAAAACCTTATTTTCAAATTTGAGTCTTTTCATAGGAATCAAGGTTAGGAGGATAGGTTTGGTGTTCTAAAAATTGAATTATGTCTTTATAACATGGTATTTATCTAATTGTAATGGACTCAATGTGTCTAATAAGTGAATATTGTGGTTGATTAGAATATAGAGATTTTCTTATTTGGATAAGAAAAGTGGGAATGGTAAAAACTTAGTGGGGATGAAAAAAAGATGCTAAAGAAGAAAGGGAATCAACAATAGAATTTTGATCTCAAGGGATAGGATGGATAGTGAAATAAATGAAATATTTAGTGATAGTAGTTACAATTTGATGATAAGAAATGAGATTATTAATTTTGAATTGGTAATCACCATTGAATTGGTAGAAAATGAGCTAGAAATTTACTAAAGTATGCAGGTATTGGATATATAAATCAAGGGTGGCTCTCATTCCTAAGATTAAAGCTTCATACTCTACCAAGTTCTTAATGACATTGAATTTTAGGAGAAATGATAATGGGATGATTTTTCCCAAAAGGATAATAATCATATATCCTACCCTAACTCTTTGAAGGAATTTATCACCATCCAAATTAAGTGTATAAGTATACTCATGTAAATCAACATTGATTTCAATAAGTTATTTGATAACTACTTTTGGTTTAGTAGTAAGGATGAAAATAGAATATTTGTCAAAATTAATTGATTCAAAATCAATAATGAAGTTATAAAAGTGATCTTTAATATATGTGGCTTTGTTGAAACCTTCAATATAATGTTGTCATTGGGAAGATTATCTTGAAGGTGGTTGATAGTAGGCACCAAAATTATGGCAAGTTAATCAGTGATGATTTGTCTTTTGACATCTTTTTGAGTAATAATTCAGAGATCAAATTCCATGAGAAGGACCATCCACTTGCCAACTACATCTCTAGGAAGAAAGGATTTGAATAAGTGATGAAGGGGATCAAAATGGATGATAACATAAGTAGTTTGATAAATCATACAAATTTGAAGTTTTTTCATGGCAAAATATATGGTGAGGCAATCAAATTTGACTTTTTTGTAACATTTATCATAATCAATGAGGCCTCGACTGATATAGTAGATGGTATGTTATATTCTAATATCATCTTATTGGGAAAGCATTACCCCAATTGATATGGGTGCTGAAGAGGCATAAAGGATCAAAAGTCAATCATTTAAAGGGGGATGAAGAGTAGGTGGGTAAATAAATTATTCTTTCATATTATCAAATGCTTTTTGACATGGAGCTATCCACTCTAAATCATTACCTTTCTCAAGAAGATAATTTATGGAAGAGATACAATAAGCCATTTTAGGGATGAATCATATAATTACCCCAGATTTATTGATGTAAGTTTAAATGTCTAGAATTGATTGAGGGATGGGCATGTTAATGATAACATTAATTTTGGTAGGGTCAACATTGATGCAATGAAGAGAAACTAAGAATCCTAATAGTTTTCCACATGTGACAATGAAAACACATTTTTTAGGGTTTAATATAAATGTATTTCTAATGATATGGTCAAAGATGATGGAAAGATCATAAGGATGAGTCATGAAATGTTTAGATTTAGGAATGATGTCATATACATAGGTTTCTACAATTTTGTGAATAATATCATGAAAGATATGAGTCATTTCCCATTTATAAGTAGCTCTAGCATTTTTGAGGCCAAATGGCATTTTGACATAGCAATAGGTTCCCCATTCCATGGTTAAATTTATCTTATGTTGATCTTTAGGGGCAATGTGAATTTGGTTATAGCCTAAGAAACCATATATAAGAGATAAGATTTCATAACTAGCTCTGGAATGAACAATGTAATCTATTGAAGGTAGAGGTAATTTGTCCTTGGGAAAATCAGGATTAAGATTATGTAAATCAATGTAAATTTTAATGATCATAGTGAAATTTTTATAAAAAGGGATTATATTAGAAACCCATTCAGAATAGTCCAACTATTTGATAAACTTAACATCAAGAAGTTTGATATTTTCTTTACAGCATAAGGAGGAAACTTTAGATGGAAATTTTTGTTACTTTTGGCACACATGTTTGGAATTGGTATAAGTGCTGATATTGTGCACCATGATTCGAGGGTCAATATTATTCATATCCTCATAGGACTAGGAAAAAATCTCATGATATTTATATAAAAAAAAGCTAAAGTTATCATGTTCAATAAATGTGAGTTTGTGAGAAACTGTAATAGGTCAAGGGCATGATAGAGTACCATACTCAATGCAAGTATTTTTTTTGATAAGCATAGAATTTCCATCTTAAAAGTGATATGGTGCATCTGGTAAATAATAAATTGGATTAGATTTTGGCTTGATGCTAGAAATGAATTTATTGAAACAAAGGGCTTTATTTTTGAAATTCCTAAATTTGTTATGTTTCCAAGGAAGTTGAGGTTCTCGGGCATGAATTTATTCAAGAACTATTTTATCACTACAAAAAGTGGGAAGAGGGCCATAATACTCAACATCTACTTTGAGAACAAGAATGTCATTACCATAACAATCATATTCATAATGTACCTTACAAACATCTATAGCCTTAGCATCTAATGTAATATTAGGATTATAAGGAGAAGGTTGATTAGATGAGATTGGTGTATCATTATTTTCTTTGATGGGGGAAGAATTGGCTGTAATGATGGGATATATAAGTGGTAGATAAGATGAAATAATGTTTGAATGTTTATAAGGTAGGATTTTTTTGACCACCCAAGGAGTATCAAGAAGTATAGTATTAATAAGAGTTACATGGACTTTAGGAGCAAATTAAAAATCTATGGAAATGGTGTGAACATCATAGTTGAAATCATGTGTTTGAACTAATTTTTTTTTGATAATGTTGAACATACAAATCTTAGGATTGAGCTTGACCCATGATATATTTATCATCATAGATTGGAGAAATGGTACATGTTTGAGATTTTGGGGGAGTTTCAAAAAGTGAAATTCCAAAATCATTAAACTTTCCTAGAGACATGATTAGAGGATCTTGGAATAATTTGGCCACTTTAGTCATTACATGTGAATATGTCTTATGGATAAGAAGGTTCTTAATCATTGCATGGAAGGGGAAAATCAATGATCTCATCAATTATAAGAATAGTATGATCATGAGGTAATAAAGAGTGAGGAAGCCAATATAAGATATAAGGAGGTAGCTTAGTAGTGTTGTAAGTATGTTTTAAGTTAGTAGGTTTATCATCATTTGAATTAGCAAGAGTGATCTATAAGTTTGGATTGATGTTGATGAATCTAGGCAAGGGAGAAATATTGATCATAAAAATAGTAGGAATGTAATATTGATATTTTAGATTGACAAGTTGAATACTCCAAGGGTTGGGATTGACCTCATGCTTATACCATTATCCATTATGTAAAAATTTGATTCATTGGCTACTTGAAGAATTTATGGACCTAATTCTATGATTCCAAGGGTGATCACGGAGCATGTTATAAGATAGGGGAAAATTAAAGACCATAAGTTTAGCTTGAATAGTCTTAGCTCTGATTATTAGGGGAAGCCAAATATAACCAAGTGGATTTTGATTAGTTTTATCAAATACATGATAGGTGAGGTGGTTTTCTTGAGATGATCCTTATTATATCCAAGTTGTTGGATAAGACACAAAGATTTCACATTAATATTAGACCCTTCATCAACTAAAAATTTGTGAATAATGGTAGTATTAATTGTTATTTTAATAAATAGGGGTGGATCATCAATGTAGAAAAGGATTTCATCATTAATCATGTCATCTTCAATAAATTCAATAAAAGGATTAGAACAAGGACAAATGGATTGAATAGTATCCACATTGGTGGGTTGAGGCTCAATAGAGGGTGGTTCTTCATATATATGAGATGGATATTAAATTTATTATAATTGTTGAATGAGTAACTATTAATGATTAAAATTGTGTTGTTTCTAACACCAACAATGGGAAGTTTTAGGAATGTGGGACTTGTAACCTGAAACGACCTCTAGATTTTAAAGAAGTTGGCTCTTCTTTATCTCAAGTGTATTATGAGGAAAGGGATAGGAAATAAATAGAAACACAAATGTAATGAAATAAAATCTAACTATGGATATGCACTTGAATTTAATTTGACCCTTAATTCTAAATGCATTAAAGCTATCTTTAAAATTTGATTACATTAAAGAGGAGACGAGGCATGATCAATGTAAAAGATGAAAATAGATAGGATCAAAGGCTCACAACTTAGATGATTTTACAGTGACATAAAGAATATAAATAAAGGCATAAAATTATGTATTCTCATTAATTTTCCAGTTACATAAAGGCACAAAAACATGCATAGTTATACAAACTTTCTAACTCAAGAAAATAGAATAAAGGCAAATGATATTACTGGCCATAGCTAAAAGTCTAAAACTTTTGATAACAATTTCTCACAAAAAAATTATCCCTATCTTCTGATGATGATTCTGGTGATCTCTACACCCCTATTTATAGCATCAGACTTTCTCTAGATTACCTACACATTCCCAATCCAATGGCCTAACTGAACTCTAACTAAACTATAAGTGTCTAACATAGAATATTTCTTGGATCAGAAATGTTTTGTCTCCTTGTAAGTTCATTGGCTGAAATAGATATGCAACACACTTCCCACTTTTAAATGGGTGAGGACACTTGGCTGCTTCCCTTACTCTACTTATAAACCTTATTATTATTTAGGAGGCATTGGAAAATGACACTTGGCATGTTCCATAGCACTTACCGAAGACACACAACACCTTCCACATAACCTATACTCTTTACTGTGTCTTTGCTTAGGAGTGTTCCATCTTTGACATCTATCATAGTCCACTTCTTCAAAACTTTAACAACTTATATAAAATGGGACCCACAACACTTCTCACTTGAGCCACTTTAAAAATGGAATAGGGATAGGTCATGCTTTTTACACATCCTTAACAAGGGACATGTGGTGGTCTCCACTACTTTTATCTACCTTTTGAGAATCGTGTAGAAGGTGACACGTCTTGGTCTCTGCATCACTCTATCTATACTATAGAAACATTCAGGCTTCATTTCATATTTATAGGGATGATGACACTTGGCAGCTTCTATTTACCTTAGAAATAAAACCTAAGACCCACCACAGTCTTTACTTATCCATGAAACAAAAATGAAGATACTTCAAATGTTGACACATGGTGGCTTCCACTTTCTTCAGCTAGGGATATGTGGTCTCTTCCGTTGCTTTCTCAAAAACCAATTTAAACCTTCCATAGTTTCCACTTGGCACCTTCTGCTTTACCTTGAGAAAATATTATTGAAAGAAGCTTTTGAAATGTATAAGAAATGTGAGATGTAGATGCCAATATGAAACGTGAATACTGACACTTATTGTGCTCCACTGAATTACTACTAGACACATGGCATGTTCTGAGCAACTTAGAGAAATAAAAAAATGTGTCTTAGTTGATGATACTCTGTAGCATCCATGAGACTTTGACACTTAGACAAAATTTAGGGAAAAAGGAACTCACGCCTATGTTGTGTGTCAAACTTTACTACTTTGAAACTAAAATGCATAGGGATAAAACTTGAAGCACACAACTGAAACTCAAAATAAAATGTAGAGTATTTTTTACTCTACGGTTCTTGGCAACCCCAAGGACTTTTGAGCCTGCTCAAAAAGAAAAATCCATAATCTCCTACATGATCAAATGTGACAAAAACAATCACAACTTCAGTAAAGTTGTTTGATAAGCAGACCACTCATCGTCAGATAATCCCTACTCAGTTTGTAATTTGTTGAAGGCTAAATTAAGGTTGATGATATCCTTGTGTGAAAATTTCTACAAAATCTAAACTATAGCCTTCAATTTAAATTCAAGCTGGGAAATGAGAATCAAAATAGCTTCTACTTCAGGCACTAATGAATCATCTCTTAAACCCTAAAAAACTACATGATCATTCTGCTTGGCTAACAATAAAGGTTTAATTTCATCAATCATCAACATAGTGTTGCTATCAAGAAAAGGGGAAGAAAGACCTAATTGCACCAGATCTTCAATGTGTTGTTTCATATCTTTGATTCCTTCTTTCATCACATCTAGAAGCTCTTTGTAATTGATTGCTACGGATTTGCAATTGAGAACTTCATTCACTCTTTTAGCAATGATCATTTTGTCATTAATCCTTATTGCTGACAAAGTTCCATCAGTTGCATCATATATATTGTGTATTAGTGTTTGAGATTCAAACATTCTCATAGAGACAATAGATAGTCTTCTACTAAAGTCTCCACCTTTTTGCACAATTTCTATGAATTTAGCAGAAAGGTTAGAGACGGTCTAAGCTAAATAATCTCCTCAGAGATTCTTTTTCATATTGATTCATAAAGCTCCTTAACTAGATTCAACACCCCTACATTGTTTGGCCTATTAGCCAACTCAAGTGTCAATTGTTTTGTCCTTTGTTGCTCTGCTTGAAGTTGAGCTTGTATAACAGTGGTATTGTTCTACTCATTTAGTAGCTTCTATTGAAGTTAAGTGACCTGTATCATGTTTTCCTTTGATTTTTCTTGAAATGCTACCTTTTCCCACCTTAAGATTGTCACTGCATCTTTTACCTACATTAGCCCTACTTTTAAAGAATCATTTTGGGCCTAAATATCCTAGTGAGTCTAAAAAGAAATAGTATTTTTCAACTATTTATTAATACTCTCTATTTCAATATTATTAGTATTGATTTCTGTAGTCAAACTTCTATAGTTTGCCTTCTCTTTGGCTAGGTCAGCCTCCATCTTCTGTAACTTCTTTGATATTTTAAAATAATCCTCAGTTACTACAAAAGTGGATTCATTTAGCATCTTAACCCTATCTTGAGTTCTAAAAAGGGACATGTCTATAACCACTACATTCATTGTGTAATCTTTAGGCTACATTTGCTCATTTGGCTTGACTATGTTAGGTGACAAATGGGCCACCATTAGTTGCTACTGGATTGGGTCAAATTGTGACCTTAGATGTGGTGTACCTAGGGCTTTATTATCTTTGATCCTCTTTTTCTCCCTTCAAGCTTCCCTTGCCTTCTTAGTAGCATCTGCTTGAGTTTAGAAGGTATAAGGAGAGGCAATGTGCCCACCTGCAAAAGGATAACCTTGTGGCAAGCCATATTGAATAGCCATATGTTGGCTAGGGGAAATCTAAGGAGGTATTTTCTTGGGGATAGAGGGGGAAAAGTGAGGCAATGATATAGCTTGAGTATGGATAGATGGGGAAAAATGAGAAATGGGCACATCAAAGGTGGTATGGGACATTATTTGGCCTAATGGAATCATCACTCCTAATGGAGAAGAGAGAGATTGAGAAGGAGAAGGAGAAACAAAACTTACCTAATGAGCAACTGAGGTACTTTGTGGTTGGTGTTATGAGGGTTCTACCCTCTCTTCTGAATCAAGTTGAAACCTTAGCCTCTAATGTTGCCTTGGTGTTTCTTCTTCTGGTTGTGTTTCTTTCTCCTCAACATTTACCACTGCTATTAGTGGTGATTGTGTAAAATTGGGAGCCCCAAGGGTTGACGCTGATGGAGAAGATTTTGGTGGTGAAGATACCACACTCTTTTTTTTTTAATGATACTAAGATATTGGGCCCAAAGAGTTATAGTGACTGAAGCTGAGGTCTACCCTATTTGACTAGATTATGCTCTGGCTTCTGGCTCTTCACCTTGTATCTGCAAATTACTTGTATCAGGGTTAGAGACAGGAGATAGATGACATTCATCCCAGAGTTCCTCCCATTTCTCATCTGAATCCACATTTCCAAATGAGTGAGTTGTCTGACAAAGCTCTTGCCTATATTTCCAATAGGCTTTTATTTTCTCAGCATTCTAGTCTTTATTCTTTAATGCTCTTCTTAAACCAGAAGTCAATCTAATTTTAGGATCAAAATACCTTTGATTAACATAAAAAGTTTCGCATGGTCTATCTTGTTGAAGGGGAAAATCCATCAATTCAACATAAAAATCATGAACATCTTCCCTAGGATTTTTCCTATTTTCCCAAAAGGGGCGGCCCTCATGCACAATTTTGGCAGCAACCCTATTAGTCTTGATCCATGAAGTTATGAAACCATTTGGGTCATATACCCATTTATCTTCAATTAGAGAGAAACCCAAGAAGGATAGCTTTCTTAGCAACATGATCTCAGCATCTCTGATTTCTAGGGACATATTATTTGTTACCCATGGAACATCATACATTTTCCTCTTTTTCTTCCTAAAGCCATATTCATTATCTACCATAGGCACCTACCTAGTTACCTCTAAAAATGCTAACCTTAGGGTCAAAATCTTAGGTATCAACACTGGTTCCCCACTAAAAACATCAACATTAATAATAGTATGATGGGATCTAAATAAATAATCACAAAGAATAGGGCAATTGGTCATAAGGTTTGAGACACTTGGAAACAGTCTATTTACAACTAGTTCTGGGCTCAGATGACAAAAAGCAAGGGCAACAAAAAGTTCCCAAAATTCATATGTGTCACTAGTTTTGGACAAGATATGTGTCCATGTAGACACAAGAGTGGTCCTATGTATACCAAAGCTTGGTTCATACATATTTAGATGCATGTGTTGGGAAAAGATGCCAGAGTTTTGATACAACATAAGGTGAAACAGATAAGAAGAATACCTAAAAATCCCTTTAGATTTGAACTGGGCAAGTTGTTCCACCATTGAATATGCAATCTACTCAAATAAATCAAGCCAATACTCTTGAATCTTGTCAACAATTTTCAATCTGAAGAGAATGGCCATTTTTTCTTCATAAAAGTACATCATCATTCATTCTAAAAATGAAAGCCATCATGGAAAGTACATCTTGACTATCTTGTGAAAATTGTGCTCTTGTTATTGGCAGTGTTAGAATAGTGGTATCATCATCACCTAATTGTAAATTTGATTTTAGAAACCTCAATTGAGTATTGACATTTGCCCACATTTTTTGCATTTTAGCAATGGTGGGAAACGTGGTTTTTTTTCGTGATACAGGGCCAGCATCTCTCTAATAACCTTTGGTGTAATTTGGACCATGAATGGACCCTATTATATGGTATTTGAAGGTGCATGAAACAATCTGGCACATATTTCAACCAAGTCAGGGCATGGATGCACACTTGGGAAAATGAATTGTGCCAATTGTGAAGTCCATATCCTCATTATGAATGTTTCATATTGTACAACCTTAGCCCTCTAAATGCACCTTTGATGTGCCCCTTCTCTAAGAGTTTTTCTACTAGTTCTTTGAAGAATTGGGTCCATGATTCTATCTGCAAAATATTTCACCTTTTTTGGGTCATTTGCATGACCAATTTCAGGGACTCTAGTCTGTGGGTAGGTCTTTAATGGTTGTGCAGGGGCTAAAGCATATGATTTGCTTGTAAGAAACTTGTCAATGGACTCATAAATCCTAGACCCTTGTTGCAAATATTGTGCTTCCTCCATATCTATATCTATTATTGAAATTAGTGAACTATGGTAATAGGTATGAAGTTTTTGCAATAGGGAAGGCACTTTCACTTAAACAAGTTTGCTATGAGCTAAAAATGTAAGTAGCAGGGGTTTTCTAGCAGACAAAAGAATGTTTGAGACACTGTAAGATTTAACTCTTGTTATGAGGTATTTATTAACCCATCAAGTCTCAAAATGGCATTAAACCCAAATAACCATTAGCAAATCTTACTAAATATTCATGGGACAACGAGTTAGGCATGTCATGAAAGTGGTTGCACAAGGTACCTTGGGAAATTTAAGGATTTGGGAGATATTTAATGTGTCAAGCGTTTTGAAATTTTTGAAAAAGACTCTGAGCTAAAGCTACGTGTTCAAAGAACACTTATTTAAAAGAAAGAGTGAGAAAGACAAAACAGGAAAACAAAGCAACAAGGAAAGGGAAACTATCTAACTATAATACATAGAGACACAACTTAACTGAAATGTTTCAAGTAGATCCCATTCACAGGAATCTCTTCATGTTTGCCTTCCATTGTTTCTAGCTCAAATGAATTTTTCTATTTACATACATGAATTTTATAAGGGCCAGTCCACAGTGATTCAAATTTAGTGTGATGACCTGGCTTGGCAGCTCTTGCATTCCATTTCAAAATAATTGAAGCTAATTCAAAATGAGGATTTGAAGTCCTTATATCAAAATAGTATTTAATCACTTTTTGATAATTTATTAATGAATCATGTGTGGCATCCCTCTTTTCTTGAACTTCCAAAATTTCAGCAAGTTGGACCTGCATGGGGCCATTTTCCTCAATTTCAATCTATTTTATTAGTTGGAGAGTAGGAATCTCTAAGCTTAAAGGTATTACAGAAGGCTTGCCATATACCAATTCATATGGGGACATTTTCATCACTTGCTTAGGTGTAATTCTATTAGCCCATAGTGTTATATTAAGCACTTTATGCCACTCCTTATGATGATCATCCCCTATTCTCTTGATGAGTCTAATCAGGTTCTTGTTAGTTGATTCTACCAAACCATTACCCTGAACATAATAATTAGAAGAAGTTTTTAGATATATTCCATGATTTAATGCAAAGTCAGATACTTTAGACCCTAAAAATGCTTTAGCATTATCTAAAATTATGGTGTGATGAGCCCTAAAGCGAGTAGTGATACTCCCTAGAAAGTCTAGGATCACATTTTCTATTGCTTCTTTAAGTGGCACTACCTCAGTCCATCTAGTGAAATAATCTGTGGCAGTTAGAATCTATTTATGACCCATACTAGACACTAGATTTATCATTCTAATGAAGTCTAGACCCCATTGAACAAAAGGTTCATCAACAATTATAGGACTAAGAGGCATTTATGCATTCCTTCTCATCCCCACATAATATTGACAAGATTGAAATTTTTTAACCAGTTGATAACAGTCTGTAAATAAAGTAGACCAGAAATAACTTGCCTCACTTATCTTTATAGCTATGGTATTTGTATAAAAATCTCCACCTGAGACTCCATGATGCATTTCATGTAGTATTTTCTTAGCCTCATCTTTCTCTATGCATATTAAAATTTTGCCATCAGAATTTCTTCTGAAAAGAACTTGTTCAATTAATACAAAATGGACCCCTTGCATCTTATAGTATCTCCTCTTATTTTGAGGGAGTTATCTTGGGTAAATCCCATATTTCATAAAATGAATCATGTTTGTCACTTAAGAGTTCTGATTAACCTCTTGTATCCTCAATACAATTTCTTTTTCTATTTCTAAATCTATTTTTTCAGGTATCATCTTTTCAAGCTCTTGAGTCATGTATTGGCACAACCCTCTACCTCTAACTAACTTAGTGGGTTTGACCTCTACATCATATTCAAGGATATTTGTTATCTATTTTGCTCTTTTTTTAGTGATTTCACCCTCCATAATGTATTCTCTGACACTTGGGTGAGCCACAAGTATCAAAATCTTACTTCTTGATACTATATGCCTAAATTTCTTGAGGGCTTTTACCATAGCATATGATTGTTTCTCCACAAAGTTGTATCTAGTTTCATATTCCCTAAGAGTCCTTGAGAAAAAGGCTATTGGATGATCTCCCTCCTATCTATCATTTTTTTGTGTTAGAACGGTAGCAATAATGAGTTCCCCTCCATAGACATACATTACAAAAGGCTTAGAAAAGTTTGGGTTTATAAGTACTGGGGCCATTCAAATTGCTTTCTTAACTTTTTCAAAGGCTTGCCTTCCTTCTGTAGTCCACTTGAAAACCAAGACTTTTTTCAACAAGAGTGTCACTAGTCTTACTAAGCCTATAAAGTTAGATATGAACCGACTAACAAAATTAATCTTCCCCAAAAAAGATTGAATTGTTTTCTTATTTACTGGTAAGGGCAAGTTCATTATGGATGCAACTCTCTCTGGATCTATAGAAACTCCTTCTTTAGATACTATATGTCCTAATAATTTACCTTGAGGTACAACAAAGATACATTTCTTAGGATTCAGGGATATTCCAAATTCTTGACATTTCTTAAAAATAAATTCTAAATGATCAAAATGATCGACAAAATTCTTGAAAAAAATAGTAAGATCATCAAGATAAATCAGGATGATTTTATTTATAAGTTCCCCAAATGCTACATCCATAGCTCTTTGAAAAGTAGCTCCAACATTTGATAGGACAAAAGGCATCTTAACATATGCAAATGTTCCCCATTTGGTAGTAAAAGTAATATTGTATTGGTCTTCATCAGCCAACTAAATCTGATTGTATCTAGAGAAACCATCAAGCAAGGAAAATCTCTCTGATCTAGCTACAATTTGTAAAATTTGTTCCATATATGGCAAGGGATAGTGATCTTTCAGAGATGCTCTATTCAAGTCTCTAAAATCTACACAGTCTTATGTCACCATTCTTTTTCCTAACTGGTACTAGATTTGATACCCAGGTTGGGTGTTTGATTGGAATAATTATTTTAGAATCTAAAAGTTTTTGCAAATCATCCACCATTAGAGATTCAATCCTTGGATTTACCAGCCTCTGCTTCTATTTGACTGGCTTAGATCCTTCAGTCAGTTCTATTGTGTACTGAATGATGTCTCTATTATATCCATGAAGGTCTTCATAGCTCTAGGCTATAACTCTATCATATCTTTTGCATAAGTCAATTAGTCTTTCCCTTTCCTCTTGAGTTGCAAAATTTCCAATTTTTAATTTTCTCCCTTCAGTCACCTCTATTTTAGAATAATCTACTTTATTTACTTGGAACCTTTTCTTCTCTAGGTCTACATCTTCTGGATCAAAAAAGTTTTCTAAAGTGATCAAGCCTTTGTGAAGCTTATTATTCTTTAATTGTATAACTTGGTCTCCATATGCCTCTTTAATTTTTAGTTATAATTGATCAACAAATTGCCTTGATTTTTGCAAGAATGAGTGTACCTGAGAATCATTTTCAAATACTTGCCAATTCTCATCATTATCTAGGATAGTTGGCCTTATTATAACTTTTACTAACTCATTTTTAATTAATAGGCCAGTTGCTGGATCAAACTGTGAGCCAATATGTGTCATCCTATCAGCTTCAAAATTTTGGGTTCTAGGAACTACTTCAATATTGAAAGCTTCAAATATTCTATTAAGTCCCAAATTCTGTGTCTATAAGATCTCATCCTTATACTTTTGGCTATTTCCTTTTCCCTAATTTGCTTCACCACTAATTATGAATCTCCTCTTACTATTAAATTCTTTATTCCCTTTTTCTTGGCTAATATGAGCCCATGTACTAAGGATTCATATTCAACATCATTATTAGTACAAGAAAATTGGAAACACGTAGCTCTCAAAATTTTCTCCCCATTTGGAGCAACAAGACAAATTCTTGCTACAACACCACTTTTACTTCTAGCCCCATCAAAGTTTAAGGTCCAGATTTCTGAATCTTTTTCAGATTCTTGAGTAGTTGGTGTCTCTTCCCTTAAAAAATTCAAGATTTCATGGTCTTCATCAAAAATGACATAAGTGCCCAGACCAATAGAGTGATAATTTCCATATGCATCACTATGCATCATAGCTAATAAATGGTTATTTTCCTCTTCCTGATCATGTTCAGTCCAATCATCCAACTCTACAACAAAAACCTTTTCTTCCTTATTTAGCATAGCATGAGCTACTTCTCATTTTGAGGTTGGTTAATTGGTGATGTGATTCTTAGATAATGGCTCAAATAGTATTTCCATCTTTGAACCGTATTTGGTTTTTAGGATGAGATGACACCAATCAAGTGACATATATCCTCCTATTTTGGCTGTGAAATCCCTAGATAAACATAGGCCAAAAATAGGGGGTATATATATGACTACTACATCTTGATTGACAATTATATTGGGGCAAGTATATAATTTCAATGGGAGTTATTTAATTCTCCCTATTATTTGCACTGATTTGCCATCCAACTGCATGACTCCTCTAGTAAGTGGTTCATACTTTATTTTTAAAGCATCAGTTATTTGCTTCAACATCACTATAGTACTAGCCACTTAATCTATCATCACATTATGCAAAAGTTTCTTTCAAACTATCAAAGTTAAAAAGAAAGGCTCTATTTTGGATTTACTTACCTCTGCTACATTGTTCACAAGGTCTATTTTCTATAGATGAACTGTGTCTTTGATATTTTCTTTATCAGCAAGTCTTTTTTTGGTGCCAATATGTTTAAACACTACTTGACCTTGGAAAGCTTCTTGTAACAATGTATTTTTCTTAGGAATAGCTAATATGTCCCACATTGACACATGTGTTGGGGTTTGATTTATCTGATCCACCACATTCACTAGTCATATTGTTTGGGTTCTTGGAAAATAAGGGTACCTTTCTTTTTCTTGAACTTGTCTAGGAACTACTTGGTTCTACACTAGCTGAGGCACTTCTTGTCTAGCAGCTATGTTTTGATAACTTTGAAATGGAGGAGGTCCATAACTTCATTATTTGTGACTTCAGGATATTCCATCATCCTTCTCTTTGATTTGGTATAGTAGTCTGATTGCACCACTAGTTTCTTAGAAGTAGAAGCTTCGTTCAAGAATACTGACTCTTCATCTTCAACCCATGAAAACAAAGCATGTTCTGAGGCTATTTCTTATTCTTGTTGTAAATACATCCCTTGCATTTGAGCCATCAGAACTAAATTTCACATACCAAAAGATTGGTAGGCTTGAGTGTTAGAAGTACTTGCAAATTATCCATCCATTCTTCTTTTCTCTGCTACCTTTTGTTGTAGATTACCCATGGGACAATCTATAGGCATATGAGAATTATTACAAGGTAAATACTAGGCATTGGTGTTATCTGCATAATTATTTTTCCCTTGAACAATCTCTCTATTTGGATTGGGGGGAATAGTATGTGAGGATGTAGGGACTACAACTAATTGGTTTGCTAGCTGAGGGTTATTTTGCCTTTGATGACCCTAATACTCATTTGGCTATGGTGGAAATCTATTTCCTTGGTAGCCCTAATATTGGGGTTTAGGATAAGGATTTTGCTATCTTTTTATGTTAATTAGCTCATTATAAAATGTCCTTAAGATGTTCTTGATATTGTCCATCTCAGATGACTGGGTAGGGACAAGTTCTTTAGCAGGTTGTTGAGGATATTTATACATAGACATAGGTGGGGCTATGGAATTAGGGGCTTCTTGAGGCAAAAGTAAGGTAATTTCTAGAAACATGGGCATGGGAGGCCATGGGGGCAAATTTCTAGCATCTATTAAATTATTTCCAGCTCTGACTGCATAGTCATAAGCTTTTGGCAGAGTCTGACCTCCAAGTGACTAAATCTTTACCGATATGTCTAAATTTAAAGCTTTAAGATAAAATACTATAGCCATACCTAGTAATGGTCTTGTTGTAACAAGGATTCTTTCCCAAGTCTTTTGAAATCTTGAATTGAAGTCAGTCATTACTTCTTGTGGTACCCTTTTAATAGTAATCAATTGTTACAACAAAGAAGACTTATCACCCTTTTCTCCAAACTTTTCAAAGAAAAGATCTCCAAGTTGATCCCATGTAGATATTGTATTTGGAGTCAAGGATCTGTACCATTACATAGCTTTTCCTTTAAAAGAAGTTGTTAACAATCTTATAGACATATTCTAATGTGTGACCACATGTATAACACATACATCAAACACATCCTAAAGAAGTTCTTTAGGTGTTTTTAAATCTTGCCCACTAAATTTAGGCAAAGCTTTCAAGGCATTTACTGGAATAGGGTCCCAAGTGGCTGGTGGTATTGGGAGGATCAAAAGACTGCCAGTGTTCCAACTTGCATAATTCCTTAGGGGTGTAGGAACTCACATATTTACTCTTGGTATTGGTATAGACTGATTGACTCTTCATCTTGGACTAGTTATCAAAGGTGGAAAAAGAATACCTAGATTTACAGTAGATTGAGATCTTGTTAATGGTCCACAACTCTAACTCCTTATAGCTCTCTAGTTCATACGGTCTTGAAATAAACTTCAAGATGGTGTCCCACTGGGCGTGCTAAAAACTGTTGATGATTAAAATAGTGCTATTTATAACACCAACAATGGGAAGTTTTAGTAATGTGGGACTTGTAACCTAAAATGACCTCCAAATTTTAAAGAAGCTGGCTCTTCTTTATCTCAAGTGTATTATGAGGAAAGGGATAGGAATTAAATAGAAACACAAATGTAATGAAATAAAATCTAACTATGGTGATGCAACAATGACATAGAGAATATCAACAAAGGCATAGAATTCCATCTCATTAATTTTCTAGTTACATAAAAGGCACAAAAACATGCACAGTTATACATACTTTCTAACTCAAGAAAATAGAACAAAGGCAAATGATATTACTGGCCACAGCTAAAAGTATAAAACTTTTAATAACAATTTCTCATAGAAAATTCTCCCTATCTTTTGATGATGATTTTGGTGATCTATACATCCCTATTTATAGAATCAAACTTGCTCTAGATTTCCTATACATTATCAATCCAATGGCCTAACTAAACTCTAACTGAACTGGAAGTGTCTAACACATGATATTTCTTGGATCTGAAATGTTCCATCTCCATGTAAGTTCATTAGCTAAAATAGATACGCAGGACACTTCCCACTATCAAATGGGTGAGGACACTTGGACACTTCCCTTACTCTACTTAAAAACCTTCTTATTATTTGGGAGGCACTAGAAAATTACACTTGGCATGTTCTGAAGCACTTACCGAAGACACACGACACCTTCTGTGTAACCTATACTCTTTACTATGTCTTTGCTCAGGAGTGTTCCATCTTTAACATCTATCATAGTTCACTTCTTCAAAACTTTACCAACTTATAGAAAATGGGACCCATAACACTTCTCACTTGAGCCACTTCAAAAAGGGAACAGGGACATGTGGCACTTTTTGCACATCTTTAACAAGGGACATGTGGCAGTCTCCACTACTTTTAGCTACCTTTTGGGAATCTTGCTAAAGGTGACATGTGTTGGTCTCCACATCGCTCTGTCTATACTATAGAACATTTAGGCTTGATTTCATATTTATATAGATGGTGACACTTGGCAGCTTCCATTTGCCTCAAAAACAAAACTCGGGACCCACCACAGTCTTTACTTATCAGTGAAACAAAAATGAAGATACTTTGGATGTTGACACGTGGCAGCTTCTACTTTCTTCAAGTAGGGATATGTGGCCTCTTCCGTTGCTTTCTCAAAAACCAATTGAAACCTTTTGTAGTTGCCACTTGGCACCTTTTGCTTTACCTTGAGAAAATCTTATTGAAAGAAGCTTTTGAAATGTTTAATAAATGTGAGACGTGGGTGCTAATATGAAATGTGGATACCAACACTTATCTCACTCCACTAAATTACTACTAGACATGTGGCACATTCTAAGAAACTTAGAGAAATAAAAAAATGTGTCTCAACCGATGACACTTGGCAGCTTACGTGTGACTTTGAAACCTAGACAAAATTTAGGGAAAAAGGAACTTGTGCCTGCGCTGTGTGTCAAACTTTACTACCTTGAAATCGAAACACACAGGGACAAAACTTGAAGCGCACAACTAAAATTCAAAATAAAATGTAGAGTATTTTTTACTCTATAGTAACTTGTGATGATAAGGGGAGGTGAAAAATAACTACATAATTGGAATCTTCTAAAGCATGGATTTATGTTCTTTGAGAAAGTTATAATGGGATTTAAAAGAAGAATTAGTGCAATGTTTAGAAGGTAAGGTAGAATTAGAAGGAATGGAAGTTACTAGGGGATATAAAGAAGGGGTTGGTTCTTTATGGGCTTCGAAAGCTAAATGAGTGGTTGTAGAATCTTTGAGAGGTTGTTCTTCCAAATATCATTTCTTAGGTTTTATGATAGTTACTTTGTAAGTTTATTTACAATAATTGTTGACCTTAGCTATGTTAACATATTAAGAATTGTTATAATATTTGTCATAATCATCATCATTAGATCAAACATACTTGGTATTTTGGTAATGATTATATGTGGGAAAATATTTTTTATTATGAGAAGAAGAAGCTTTGGAATCTTGTTATTTTCGATAAGTGGTTTTGTACTAGTGATGATGGAGTTGGATCATGGGTGTGCTGTAAGGAATCACCCTGCATGTAGGAGATAGAAAATTTAGTAAGCCCTAGATAATTTTCATGTGAATAACCAATGTCAACATGTAACCAACAAAATTTATTAATGGCATGCCATTTAGGAGGATTATTAGGAAAAGTAAAGGGTTTATAGAGTGCTAAGAATTGTTTCATTGTTGTACAGTTAATGGTATGTGAGAAGATGGGGGATTATCAGCTTGGGAAACTCTTGGTTTGGTTTGAGGAATACATTTGGAGGTTTATTATACATATTTATCAAATAACATTATAATTTCATCATTTGAGAGGTGATAGAAGTTTGAATTATGTTCATTTATTGTGTGACTTGTGAAAGAAGTTGAGTCATATCAATTGGTGGGTTGGTGTTTGTAGGAGAACTCCCCGAATTGGTATTAGGGGTAGAGTTATTAGAAGGTGTATTACTAATAGGATTATTGGATAGACTTATATCAATGTCTCCTACATTAAGTTGAAAGACTTAAAGATGATAATTTTCTTGATAGGTACAAAAAGGATTGGATCCACTTAATTCATCTTGAGGTGTGATTTGAACCATGTTACAATCCACAAATGAATGAGGGGAAGATTTAGTCCAAGAGTGAGAATTATTTTGGGAGGTAAAGAAAAGGAGAAAAGAACACCCCATATAGTGTTTAAATGGATTTAAGTTATCTAAGAAGATTCTAATAGGGGATTTCATGATGTTTTTAGGAAATGAATAGAATGCTAAGGAATGAGAAACAAAGAACTAAGTTAGACAAATAGGAGAGAAAGGTTAGAAATTAGATACAAGGTCAACTAGGATGACTATGTATTATTGAAAAAGGAGCTAAGAAGAGTACAAATCTGACTAGGTTGATAGAGTATTGATGGCTAAAAGGTGAATAATGATATAAGGTCAACCAGGTCAACTTAGTACTTTAGATAGGGATAAATATAGTTTGATAAGGATATAATGTTGACAATGTTGATTATAAACTAGTTGGTAAAAGAAAGTATAGGGTCAACCAAGTTGACTTAGTAATGTAGGTAGGGAAAAAATAGTTTTTAAGAGACTATATCAAATAGAATAACAATGTGCTAAAATAGGTAAATTTTTTGAAATGTAATTTGAAACAAGAAATGGAAGGAAATGCACACATAATTAGATCAATGAGAATGATCAAATTGGGGCACACAACATAAAAACTTATACTAACACTAGCCAATATAAATTTTCTCAATACAACACACAATGATTAGAGAGCAAATAGTCAACTAAAAAGTAAATACTAACTAGGTGTTCATCCTGAGTGTTGTTATATTATTATAAAGTGTTATTTTAAGTGTGAAAGGGAAGTTGGCTAAAATTAAGGAATTAGAATTCAATATATGGATGGTTTAGTGATGTTTAGGATAAAAGGGATCTATTTTGGCAATGGTATTGGCTTGGTATTAGGGCCTATTCCCTCACTTCATAATCCCTCAGTGATAAGGGTGTCAGGTTCTTTGCCAATATATACCATTAACCACATGTTTATACATGGCTAGAAAACCAAGTTGACTTTCCACTTGGTGATGAAATCCAAGTAGGTAGGCCTTGGGAAGACAAATGTTAAATGAGTTTTGAATGTTATGTGATTTTTTAATGTTTGAAAAAAAGATAAAAATAATGTAACTAAATGACAATTTTAAAAACCACCTAATTAGACTATGTGAGATACTCTAAGCACACAAACAATTGAAAATGAAAGTGTGAATTAATTAATAGCAAATAATTGTTAATTCCCAAATTTAAAATGGTAAAAAATTAGTTTAGACAATATTGTATGCAAATAGTACAAAATAATGTTGACTTGGTTTCTACTATTATGATAAAACAAAAGTATTTAAGAAAAAAGCTGACTAGGTCAACTTAGTCTTTTAGATACAAGATAGGCTACAAAATTAAGTCAACTAGGTCAACTTAGTTCACTATAGGATTACAGTTTTGAAGACTGTAAAATTGCATAAAACACAACTATAATGAAGTACTAAATTTATAGAGAGATAAATATAAGAACCTTGGTGGGATGGAAGATGATTAAGATTGAATTTTTTTTGTTAAAGTGAATTGAATGCTGATTTCAATTTGTATAATATAATTCAACTGGTTTGACCTAGTTCTATAAAACCATATTTTCTAAAGTAGGATAGGATGACTAAGTCAACTTGTTCAACTTAATTTGTTGATTTGGATGCTGACTAAAATATTAAGTGAAATTTTTTGACTTAGTTTTTTATCTAAGAATGAGTAAGAATACTATGTTGACCTATATCTGATGAAGATCTGCACAAAAATAATAGAGTCATTTTGATATGACTATGTTAATTCTATGCATAAAATATAGAATTATACCAGCCTAATTGACATAGTATCATAAATATATAATAATAATAATAATAATAATAATAATAATAATAATAATAATTTATATAAATGAAAGTGTCAAATAAAACCTTTAATGGTTAGATTCATTTTGGGTTCACTAGAATGTATGTAATGATAAATACAATAGATCTACAAATTAATCTGATTAGGAATATATTAGATAATAAAGGTCATAACCAATATTGATCTGATAAACCTATCCAAGAGATCCCTTACCACAATAATATCACTAGGGAGGGTTCCAAAGTCTCCAGTTAAGCAAAACTATGCAATAAACCTAGCTAGGTCTTATGTTTTCATATTCACTAAACTAATAACAAGTAAATCAAAATTTAATCTAGTTCTCACCAAAGTTTTTAGCACAAAGAGGGGTTAGTAAAAAATAAAAGTAAACATTCATAATATAATCCTATTTAATCTATTATAGGTAAAACCCTAATTCATGGAGACATAAATATATTTAAAATCCATTACTTATGTTAATTCTATCTACTAAAGAGAGGAGCAAAGTTATAGATACTTACCTAGAAGATGAACCCATTGAGACTCAATCTCTCCCTTGGACAATGGTTCTTCTGAAGAGGTTTTTTTAGTTTTTAAGGATCACTAAGAAAGGCCAAAGAATCTAAGACTTATCCATGAGACAAGATTATTGTCCAAGTAAAAACCCTAAGCTAAGACTCCTCAAGTAGAATGGCAGAAGAGCAATTTTTAAATAAGAAAAAATGAATAATTAACCCTTGTTATCTCTTTAAGAATGGATAAATTAATTTGAATATTTAGGTAGATCTAACCCTAAACCCTTCTAAAATTTTAGTCTGACAAGGTCGATTCGATCGACCTATTATTACAATTAGAAAAAACTAACTAGGTTATGATCTATGTCAGCCAAGGCTGACATAGTTCATAGTAAACTTTTGTAAATAAAAGTACAAGGTCGATGTGGTTGATATAGTCATATAAACTACCAAAAAATGGTTTTCGTTAGGGAAGGGATAATTAAGGTGTTAAATGAGAAGAGGAGGGTATAAAATAGGAGGAAAAGAACATGGGAATGTTTTTAGGATCTGATTGGATTGATATCAAGTGGAAATAAGGGATAATAATCTTGTTAAGAACCAATGGTCTACCTACCCCTTTTTAGTCCACCCCTTAGGGTGTGAATTCAAATATATTGGTACTTAATGGGTTCCTACAAGATATAAATAATTATTAATCGATAAAGTTTTGAAATATTATGTGTATATAAAGGGTGTGAGTGTTTGAAGGTGTAGTTTGATAGGCTTGTTCAAGAAAATGGATCTTGAGGAAGGGATAAAACCCTTATGAGATAACTTTTTACACTTCTATACCTAAATTTTTTTATTTAATGATTTCAACATCATCCCACACATATTATATTCCATTTAAATTTTTTGTAGATCTAGACTTGTCATTAGTTTGAGGTACGGTTTTGAGACATAGATGAGAAAGTCTTAGACCTCATAGACCCATAATAGTGTTTGGGGTATTGATTATTATTTAGGTGCCTATATTATTATCACCTTTCATGACACCATTTTCAATCCATACTCTACCTCATTCTCATGTTCTCATCTACTCATTCCTCTTTTCACCCTTCTCTTTCTTATAGACTATCTTGGTCAACATGCCTAGTACATAAGACAATAGTAGTTGATACTAGAAACCTAAAAAAACTTATTTTAGATGTTTTATGGTGTAATTAGATATAAATATTCATGTTTTAACTTTATAATAGCCTTAATTCTTATTCGTCTAACCCTACCAACATGTTTGCAAACACGATCATATTATATCCATATGTGTACTTGGTCTGCAATCCTGACCAAATAGCTTATTTACTCAGGAGCATTATAAATTAGGGACATGAGGTGTTTGATGTATATTTTTTCCATAGAGACTCTCAATTCATGTTTTTTTTACATTACACTCTTCTTGGTCTTACACCTTCACATCATGGACAATCATGATTGATAATGTAAGCTTCACATAGCTCAAAATGCATTTCTACAGGTTTTACTAATTTTGGTGAGGTGACCACTAGGTTGTATCTTAGTTTAACCTTATCACTTTATGTCCATAGACTTTTTCATTCTTAGGCTGAGGGTATAGAACATAAATGGTGTTGTGCGTATTGTATGAGACATGTATATCGACTGATAAGGAGTCTATGTAACAAACCGATAAATGAGGAGAGTATTATTTATCTAGTTGAGACCTCTATAAATTTCTCATGTTCCCACTCACCTCCTTTATAAATTCATTTATTTTTTCATATTCACTTCATATGCTTAGATATGGTCTATACATGGTGAACTTGAAGGGCTTTTGCATAGTGGGTCTAGGTAATTGCTCGTAGGTGACCATTTACTCTCTCTACAAGGTATATATGTGTGTGTGTGTGTGTGTGTGTGTGTGTGTGTGTGTGTGTGTGTGTGTGTGTGTGTGTGTGTGTGTGTGTGTGGCTCATTCTTCATGATATGATGGTTCTTGACAACCATAAGGAGTGTTTATGTGTTTATCCCATGAATTTTAATTTGGTACGGTGTGGATGGTCTATGGGTGATGATAGTGGGGTTGAATGGAGCTTTAAATTGGAGTGTAAGGCTTACAATAGAGGTGGAATGATAGTGTAAAAATAATCAAATGGAAAAGGTTCTTTTATGGATTTAAATGAACTATGAGAACACACCCAAGATAGTATATAAGAAACTTGGACACCCATATGCATATAATTAATATAACATAACACTTGGAGGCCACCAATGAGGCTCATATAGTTTGAATATGAAACCTAGGACTTTTGAAAGAACCATAACATTTATTAGTAAACCTTAACTTTTGTTAAAAGATTTGTCAGGGTGTTTTAAGAAAAATTAATGGTTTCTAGGCCTATGGGGTCATTGGTTAAGCTTGGAAACCTTAAGAGATGAAAACCTTGGCATGACTACAACACTCCATACTATGTTTATATTTTGTTTCAAGAACCTTGAAGTAACCATTATACAATACACTGCCCTCATTTATGGTTAACCTTAGACAGATAGGTAGTGTTCACCTAAATCCAACATGAGAGATTTAGGGGTCTATATGAATATCTAAATTTTTAACCAAAGAAGCATGAATTGCTTCAAGAAACTATGTTTAATCTTTAAGACTATTCACCTTAAGGTGTATACACTAGGTATTCCTTCTCGCCATTACAACCTACTTGTAGTCTATAGACACTTTTAGTTTGGACATTTATCATATTTTTATGCCAACATGTGTGAGTCAAATTATAAAGAGGAAATTAAAATTCTCCTCAAAACTTAGGGAATTAGGAATAATCATCATTTTGATCAAACAGAATAGAAATGTAATGAAACCATCATCTTTGTTTTACCCTATGTAGATGAGAGTGGTGATTAGATATCTTAAATTCTTAATTAATGTTCATATAGCTTAGGAGAATAATCCTTCTCCTAATTCCAATAAATGGAAGGTGACCAAGTTTAGTTTCTCTAGCCTAGATCTTGGACTATCTTTCTCTTTCCTTTGTATGGACTGAGTACAAACCTAAAGTGCTCTTAAGGTCTCCCAATGAGATCGATGGGGGAGATGAATCAGTTTTTGGCTCTCCAGGCATTAAAATATTTTTATTTATTCCACACATTCTAGTAGTTAACTCCTCTTGAAGACCTCTAACTCCACCTGAGCTAGTCTATACTAAATGGATCCTTACAACTTACAAAACTCCTAAAACCTATAAATTCCCTATATTTTCTCATGTTTTATACCATAAACCATTATTATTGGGTATGAGAGGTAAGATAGGATTCAATTTATGCAATAAATTTCATGTTACTATTGAGGGCTTGAAGGGGTACATTTGGGTGCATGTGGGGTCCATTTAGTAGTAATTAAGTGTTGAATTTTATGAAAAGGGGATCAATAGTGAATTAAATGCCTTAGGTATGGCCTAATGGAGTTCATAAAGGATATTTAAGGTTTGGATGATGGTTTAATGGCCCTTCAAGGTCAAGTGGTACACACTTAAGGTTAAATACCTCTCTTTTAGACTATATAAATGACTTTAAGAGGGAAATTCAAGTGAATATCACTTCAATACATGTGTAAATACCTTAAGACATATTAAGGAATTAAATTTGGCCCCCATACATATTGACAACATTATAAAAAGATTGGAAATGAACCATGACTTATATAATTTAAGTACACTACAAAGATTCATGATGACTCATTAGTTGCCTTATCAAATTATCTCCACCATGGCACTTTTATATTGTTGAGTCACTTCAAGGATTATTTTGGACTCCATATATGCTCAAAAACCTTGATCACACTTCACACAATTTGAATCATGAGGTAGGGATAACCACTATGTGTTTCATAACATGAATAGATAGTGGATCTATTACATCTGAAATGACAACTAGTGACCATGTTTTAGACTACCCTAATTCATGAAGAGATATGACAACTATGAGGCCTAATGGTTAATTAGGGTTCATAGTTCTTAGGTTTACCCATTTCTAGGCATGGGGACATAAAGTGGTCAATATTTCCTTAAGCATTTTTATTCATTAGATGAGATATAATGATCATTTTATAATGTCATAGGTTTACATTAGCCTTGTACAGACCTAGTAAAATACTTTTCAAATGGAAAATACATTAAAAATTTCCTATTTTAAGTCATTAAGTCATAAAAAAGGGGTGAAAAATTATATAAGGTTTCATAAAGTCATCTTTAATGTTGAAACATCTTCAAAAACTCTTCAAATCCATACATATTGTCTAGGAGTGCATTTGATTTACCTTTTTTCCTCTTATTTACCTCCTTGAAGACTATTTTAAGCTTTACAATATGGGAGATGTTTCTTTAAGCCATGTTACTAGTATTTCTCATCATTCTCAAGATTCTAATTATGTAATCAAACTAGTCCCCATTTTTTTCAAGGATGTTTCTATGGTTTCTAGGAGATGATGATGCTAGCATAAAGTTTTGCATGAAAAATAATGTGATTGTAAGTCTTCAAGAGAAGTATGTTGGACCTTTTTTAGAGTAAAATAAATAAATTATATACTATTATTGAAGATATAATTCATATTATAAATGTTCTTTGGGTCTTTACTATGGAAATATAGTTTTATAGGCTAAAAGGACCTATTTGAAGAGGTTGATAATAATTTCATTATTTTTAAGGTTGTAGTTTCCAAATATAAATTTTAAAAACCAGAAATTTGGTTTCAAAACATTTTCATGGTTTTATTAGAGTAGTATATTGATTGCATGCTATAAATAACCTTCATGTAGACCAAAAATAGAGGATGCATGGAGTTTTGAGCTTCTTGTTAGAATTTATAGGTTGTATATAAGTCGTCATGACCACCACACAAGTTTTAGATTGTTAAACATGAAAGGGTATGTATAAAAACAATGTAATAAGTAAAAATCAAGGTTGAAGTATATGAATAAGTAAAATAAATGTTTGTAGTCTTCCTCATATATAAAATAATCATGTCATATCTTCATTTTGCATATCCATAGATCAAAACAAGTCTTAGATAGCATTAATTTTTTTAAGGCTTATACTAGTGGTTTTTATATGAATGGAGGAGGAAGGAAACATGTTATTTCATTAGGAAGACTACATATAGGTCTAAAACCCTACTATGTTGATGTTATTTTTATGCACACCAAAAATTTAAATGAGGTAATCTCTAACAATTTAGGATCATAATGGAGATAAAATCCACTCTAGGGCATGCATTTTAGGTATGGTTTAAACAATCAGGTGGTGTAATATTAGGTTGAACATGTATGTTGTTAACTAGGTATGAATAGATGAGTGAAACCTAGAAGAAAGTTAAAACCTAGTTGAGTTGGATGGATGGATTTTATTCTAAAATGGATAGATCTAAAAAAAATTCCAAAAAGGGGGAAAGGTATATAATGAAATAAGGTTTTGTGATATCAAGAAGGATTACATATAGGTTGGTATATTTGTGGATAGGTTCCTAAATCTAATGCTTGTAGTTAGTAGTTGTTGTACACACACATGCAAACATAGTTAAAGAGTCAAGGGAAATGATAACATAGGAAACTTTTAGATCTCAAATAAATGGTGATCTTCTTTAGATTTGGTTTTTCACACCCTTATTAATAATATTATATCTTAGATAAAATAGTTATATGAGGAAACTATTTCTCACTCATAGAAGACTATATCACGAGAGACACTTCTATAAATTCAATAAAATTAAATGGTAAACCTAATTTCATAAAATTAATGAAATATGATAGTCACCTAATAGCTATTGTACATATTATAATAGCTTACACTAGTAATAAATTGAAGGAATTATTCAAATCTTTTAGAAATTTTGAATTATTAAATAAACCAACTAGGAAAATAAGTGCAACTAATTACACAGAATTGAAAGAGAAAGAATCAACACAATTTCATAACAATAAAAAATATTTATTCATGTATTAACAAAATTTCCAATCAACCTCATCTTCCATTTTAAAATGAGAGGATTATAATATAAATATATTTATAGAGTTTTGACCTAAAATCCATACAAAACACTAAAAATACATGTTAATAATAATTATAATGAGAATTATAATTAATGTAAATTCTACATGCATATTTCAACTAGTCAAAACTAAGTCCTTTGAAATAAGAAACACCCTTAAAAAATCATGAAACATGTGAATGTTTAAAATATTATTTAGTAAACTATTACATGTCTTAGTTCCACTACTAATTTAGATGAAAAATACATATAAAAATAACTAAACAAAACTAAGGTTTATTAGACTTTGGGGACTGCATGGTTGAACTAGTAGTCACTAGAGGGACTCAATTAAAAGGTGTAGCTAAACTAGATAGTCTAGACATAACTTGTTTATTCACTTCCAATTCTTGGTAATGCTTATATCTAATTCTATGTTGTAACCTTATTATATCCATGTTAAAAATATAGGGCCTATGCATCCTAGTGACTTGTACCAAGAAGTGTGAATGCTCAATCTTGGTTGCTATGAACTCACCCAAAATATATCTACCTCTATAAATTTATTCCTATAAAATAATAGTTATTGTTCAATTTCCTCTATTATGCACCCCTAATGATTTTGATTAAAAATGGTGTATACCTACTAGAGTAGTTGGTTAAAACTAACCCTACTTATTAACTTACCCTAGGGATTTAGGACTTGTTATAGCTTTAACTCATTAAATATTTTTAAGACCAATTTTTACTATTGTGTTAATTTTGAAATAAAGTCTTGTGCATTTGAAACCCAATCTCAGAATTTTGATGTCCTAATGACCACTAGATTGAAATCACTAGTTGTTTCCAATGGTGTCATCAAATCCAAATGGATAAAATCCTTATTGGTGGTGTATAATAAAATTAATTTGAGATTATTCTCATCTTATTTTAAATAATTAAATAATTTATATGTTTAAACAATGTAAGGAGATAATTTAGCTATAAATGAACTAATATAATCCAAGATATTATACAATTTAATAGCTATGTTTTGAACATCATCTTCAACTACTCCTATAACATATATTATTTAATGTTTCTCTTACTCTTGATCCAGTTCTTGACTGAGACCTTACCTAGATTGTTCAGTGCCCTAATGAAGTTCTAACAAGGCCTCTATATTTAACTAAAGATAAGCTGTAGAATCCTCATTATATGGAGACTATTTGAGTCTCATGTTCTCTCTTTGATAACAAGAAAACATCTTTCCTTTCTTACAAAACCAATCCTCTTTTTGAGTGATCCTCTATTTTCATTTTCTTAACCATTTAGATAATGTTGATTTATAAAAATGGATCTCATAGTGGGGAGCTCTATTATTACCAAATTAGGCCTTGGGAAGCTTGGGCCTCCAGATCTATAGCCCACTATGGCATTATGAACTGTGTAACATCTACTAGCTAAGTGTCCTTAGTAGCGGTTACTACCAAAACATCCCCTAAAGACTGCATTAAGGAATCTATAGGTAGTAGATCTATAAATGATGGAAAAATACTATGTTGTTATTTCATATCACCAAAATGAGGGATTGGATGGAAAATATATGTAGGACTCTTTTTCTTATTTTTTACAAAGGGGAAAATATAAATATCTTAGGTTGTAGTGAATGAAGTCATTGTCAATCCTAACTAAGTTGAATATACATACAATTGATCACTAAAAAGGTCTCCCTTAATATTCTTAAAATGAACCTTTTTGGACTTAAGAGGAGAAGGGGCAATGGTAATTAAATTAGTATCAAGGGAAGTATAAATAATAGGAGAAAAAGAAACAACCTTAACACTATAAAAAATAAGATCTTTAAAATCAAAATTACTAAGAGGAATAGTGGGAATAGTGGGAGAAACAAACACTGTAGTGACCATTGGAATTGAATAAATAATATGACCCAAATGAAGTGAAGTAGTAGTGGTACAAGTAATGGTGACCTCACCTAATTTTTTAGTTTCCATAGGTGTTTTTATTTTGATCCCCTAAAGACTAAATATTTTATCTTTTTTAAATTCTTCATCCTCATCCTAAATCTCATTTGATGTCACCTCTACATTTGGACATGTAGGATACTTTGTAGATGGAAGAGGGTTCCCAAGGGCTCTTTTTTTCCTCTTGTAATATATTATCTTCATTTTAGGCAAGGGAGGAGTCTCTTATGTGGTATAACATGAAATTTCCAAATTTGTAGCAACATGAACTAAGGAGGCAATGGGGAGACTCATGTCCTTAGATTCATAGGAATAAATGAAAATTGGTTCCTTTTGACCTCCCAAAGAATTTATAATAGTAGGAATTTCATCCACCTCTTGTTCTTTCTTGACAAACTTCATTACAATTGGTGGTGAAGCTTGGGATGGACATTATTTTAAGGAACTTGAAATCATATGTGCCTCTTACACACCCTTATCCTAATTCACAACTGTCATCATAGTGGGTGGTGATTTGGAGGATTTTCTTTGCTCTATAGGTTTTTGGGTTGATTAAGAGGTCCATTAGTGTGTAGTTGGCCATCCACTAGAAGGTGGAAGTCTGGTATGTTCCTCCAAAATTATTATGGAGGGATATGTTTGTATGGATTTTAAATTATCCTCTATCAAACCAAGCACTCTTTCCATTTCCATCACTTTAGTATCATCCTTTGCATTCAATAATACAAACTCATTCTCATAAGGTTCATGTTAGTATGTAATGCCTAAACTTAGGATATGATTTTGAATAAGTCCATGAAGATCCCAATTATTATGTGGAAGATAAGATAATGATTAAAGCTCCCTACTTTTTCCAAACTATATAAAATGTTTCCTATTTGTGTAACACATGCAACCAATCATCAAGGAAGACCTGTGGAACACACCCTTGTGTTTCTTCTTCATGTCTTCATTTATGCTCCACCATAGTTGGTAGGTTATTTCCTACTCTTCCAATTTGTCTAAAACATACTTGGGGAGACACAAAGGGGAAACCTTGTGTCTTACCTCCATGATTATATTATAATTTAGGTATAGGTAGTAGTACTCTCTTGGATAAAATGTTTTTCTAATACTTTGTAAAACTCACTTTACAGGTTATTCATTAATTTACCTCCACACTTGAGTTTAGACATTATCATTTATGAAAATGATATTCTTCACGTAATAATATATTTGGAGGAATTAAAAAATTCACATACCTAATTCTTAATGTAGTCTATGGTAGGGATTGAGAGTGTTTCATTATGAGCATAAATGGTGGTCACGATTTCATATAACATATAAGACATCATATAAATGTGGACACCCATGGGTATTTTATCCTTAAAAAACATCTTTTTCTAGATATTGGCACTAATTATTTCACTGAGGGTGAAAGTGAGATTATATTTCATCAGTAGGTCCAATAATGAAACCCATTCCAAGTGAAAGAAGTGAATGTTGTTGTAACCATATAGTCTATTTAGCAGGTCATCCCAATGTAGATTCCCATCCTAAAGGTTGTTATTGGAATGGGATGTTTATCCTTGAGAGTGACCACCTCTCTAATATAATATATGTTTCCTTAATGTATACTATATTGTTTTGGTTTTATTCCATAATTTAACTCTATTCCCATTGAATTTAGCATCTACAATGGGTACTCAAAGGTATATTTGGAATGCATCCCCAAATATGTAAGTGATAAATGTCTTGTAGTTTGTGTGGTGTAGGAAGCCATATCCAATCACCTTCCCTATGAAGAATAATTCTTGAAGTATGTCAATGTATGGCATCACTTTGAGCTTGTTAGCTTTAAAGTGTATTTTTTGGAATTTTAATGGTAGTAATTATGCTACCAACTAATTCTACTTACTTTTTATATTTTATTCATGTGAGTGGGCATACACATTTTCAACTATCCCATCCAGTTATATAGTTAACATATTTATCACTGAACATTATTGAGTCAAATAAAATGTTCGTGTATTTCATGGAATCCTTAATGGATAACTTAGATAATAGAAATAGTCCCCTAAACAAATTAGATGATGATGTCATTAATAACCTATATGTTCTTATAAAGTTCAACTATTTGAACTATTAATGGAATTAATTCATACTTTAACATAGAAAATAGGGCTTCAAAAATTTTTTAGAGTGCAAATTCACTCTAGATCATTAATAATGAATAGGCATGATATCTCTTAAACATTTACTAATATATATTTTGAGTATAATACTTTAATTCCAATTCATTTGACATTAATTCCTAATGTATCCAAGCTTATTTTACTCATTTAATTTGAAATTTTCCACTTTACTTTGGTAGGTATGCCATGTAGAAATTCTATATGTTTAGAGAAATCACATGATGTAGCCTTTTTGTTCAAAATTAAGAGTTCCATGTGACATGCCTTCAAAAGTTGGGTGTCAAAACATTTTTTGAGAAACAATGCCTCAAATACATAAAAAAATGAATATAAAGTATATGATGAACATAACTTGGGAACAAAAATCCTAAACACACTTCATGAACAAAATTTATAAACAAAAAATTTGAAGATATCGAAGTCACATTTTATTATAAAAAAATTATAAAACACAGGATGTGTAAAACTCGTGAAACTTAAAAACTATGATGGACATAAGTTCTAATAAACATTTCTCATGAATATATAGAGGATGTGAAGAGAAAAACTACGAAATTATGTGACTTTTAAAAACTAAGAGTTGTGAACACATTTTGTGAAGACAAATTTTATAACAAAGTTTATAAAGTGTATAATTTGTGAAGGCAAAAATCTACATCGGTGAAAACTTGAAAAGACTTTGAAGTTTAAAAATGTTAAAGGTTTTTGGAGACAAATTTTGTGATGAACAAAAGTTCTAAAAATAAAATTTCTAATGAACACATGTTCTGATCAAAAAAATTGATGATCAGATCTCGTGAACAAAATCTCTAATAATAAAAGTTATGAAGACAATGTTTTTGAAGATTAAAATATGTGAAATGCACAACCCTCTAAGTGAAAAAATATGTGAATTTCAAAACTTAAGAATTTAGTTGTGTATTTCATGATTATATTCAAACAACTTGTACATATGATAAACTCTTGAAGAGAATTAATATATTAGTCAAAATAAGTCATATAGAAAAAATTTGGAAAATGAAGGAATGCCAATTGAATCTATATATGATCAATACATAATGAAAAGTGTCCACACACTGAATAAGAATATTTTTAAATTTGTGAGCTTAGCTAGGTTTGCATACAAATCTAAAATGAAAAAATATTTTCAAAATAGATATAGGATTTTTAGACTGCGTTGGGTCCCTATTAGAAAATAATTCAATGTGCTGAGTATTTGAGAAACCAAAGTTTTTTGTTACCAATTATGAATTAAATTAGTCACACCATAAAATAATAGTTGAACCAAAAACATGAAAAAGACTCCCAATACTTCATGAAACATACTAATATTGATCATACCTTGGATCTATGTGTGATGAAGTGATTTTATTTTACCCTTATCTTGAGGGTTTTATCAAGAAATTTTAATAAAATGTAGCTCTCATTAAGGTTTCTTTGAATAATATTAAAACTAGTGAAGCTTGGGTATTACTCTGATGCTTGATGAGCATCCATATCCCTGACAAAGATACCATTGATCCTTCCTCAACTTATTTCCTTGTACACTTTCATGATGCATGATACATTGATTTGATTTCATCACGTGATTATTTAATCACCTTTAGATTTTATTTTTGTTCTATTGATCACTCTTTAGGATGAATCAGTCCTTTTTTTTTTTTTTTAGAGTACAAGTAGAAGAAGGAAGGAAAGAACCATTGTGAGAAAGTGTTTTTGAAAAAAACTATTTATCATAATGTCCCTGCCATCTATATCTGTATCAATGGTTATTACCTTAAACAAGTAATTAATGTGAGAAGTGTATTTAATCCAAGGAAATGATAAAAATTTTCAAATTTTTATGGAGTGATGAGAGACGATTTTATATACCTGATATAGTTATTCAATCATGATATAACCATAATTAATTTGTTTATTACGTGCATTAATCTTGTAAATCCTAGATATAAAAGTGTAAAGAACACAAATAAACTAGTTTATGTGTTACCTTATATGTTATTTGCATGCTTGTTTTTTTATTTTGGGACCTTCTTCATGGGTTTAGCATATTAATTCAATCATGCATAAGAATCTATTAAATTGGATATTAGCTTGGTCATACTAGGATAAGTAAATTTTATTGTCACAAAATAAAGACATCTATTGTATAAAGTAGGGAACTAAACTAAAGGAAAGCAAAATTCTGAAAAAGGGGAAGGCTAATATAGAAAGCATGAAACTACTTTAAAGAAATGAAATGATAGAAAACAACAAACCTAACTATGAAAGTAGTAAATATAACTTACTCCAAACTATATCTCATCACTTTTTTTCATTCAAAGACATGTTTAGATGGTACAACCATGAAGTCATTCTTTAAAACCTACCCATTAACTAGATATGTTAGTTCATTACCTTGGAGGTTAATTAAAAATAAAACACTAGTACCCAAAATATCTAATATTTGATAAGGTCTAATCCATAAGGGGGTAAATGTGTCATATTTTCCTTTATTTTCATAGTCTTTATCCCATAACATCACCAAATTAGATATTATAAATGATTTAAATTTTTTTCTTATATCACATAAACTTTTGACCAAGTCCTGATGTTTACTACAATTAAGGATTCATTCCTTGAATCCTCCATCTCTATTATATCTAGTAATCAAGACTCCACTTTATGACATGGTTCCATGTATGCCTACATGAATTGATATGTTGTCAATTTGAACATGATTGGGAATAATGACTATCATTCATATACTATATGGTAAGGTGAAGTTTTGAGGGATTGCTTGTATCTTGTTCAGTCCACCCATAATGTATATTTAAGTAGATGATGCCACTCACTAGGTTTATCTATAATTGAATTTTTCATGGCATCAATCAATTTAATATTTGTTGATTCAGGCAATCTATTTCTTTGTGGGTAATGATTAGAAGATGAAATAATTGTGATTTGGTGGTCATAAGCCCAATTAGTTAACTCAGATGATTGGAATGTTGGACCACAATCATAAACTAAGGAAATTGGGGTACCTAACCTAGTTTTAATGTTTAATTCAATAAAACTGATTACATCCTATGATCTAGAATATTTTGTAGCCACCAATTTATTCCATTTGGTATAAGAATTTGTGGCTATGAGAAGAAATTTATGGATAGTTAAATAATTGGGGTTGATGACACCAATGAAATATAATCCCCACTAAGAAAATGTCCTTCCTTTAATAATAGGTTATAATGGCATTGTTACATGTACGTATCTCTTTGCCAAGACTTGGCATTCATGGTATGTTCTTACATAGGCATGTGCATCATTAAAGAATTTTGGTCAATAGAAGTCTATTTTGAGAATCTTATGTGTTGTGGTGTTTCCAAATGGATTACCACTACTTATATTTTGGTGTAGTTTCTCTAGGATCTCTTTATTTTTTTCTCATGATACACATCTCAAGTAGATGACTTCATAATTACTTCTATAGAAAATTCTTTTTTTATCATAAAGTGAGTAGCTTTGAGAATTAAGTATCTCTTTTATTCTCTATTGATTTTTGGGGGACAAATACCTATGATTAAATATTTATTGATATCAACATACCAATATCCTCTTGATACATAGGTCTTATAGACATCCTTAATGGTAATACATAGGTCATTCTTAGTCATAAGCTAAATGATGCCTTGTCCTTTGAAAATTTTGGTAGGAACTTTTTTATGTCAAACTCCTATAGTTTTTCCATCCATTTTACTCCATTATCTTCCAATTAATTATGTCCTAAAGTGAGCTTGACAGTAAGGTCTAGCATAATAGTGATAGTCTTATTTCTCAAGATGTAATGCCTAAATTTATTTACTACTTTGATGAGAGAAAATATTTATTTATCTATCAAGGATTACTTGACCTCTATTTACTTCAAATTCATGATCATTTTATAATAGGATTCTCACTTTCATCCTTCATCTAGGTAAGAAAAAAATAATTGTGTGTTCTAAAACAAACAAATATAAGGAAAATTCCTTATTGAAGTTTAGGATAACTAACATGAGATCCTAATAGATGGGATTATTGATGTCTTTAAAATACTTTCAAGCCTCTAATATCCATTCCAATTTTGAGTCTTTATTAAGTATATAATTTAGAGGTCTAACAATTTATACAAAACTTGAGATAAACTTCCTAACAAAATTTATCTTTCTAAAGAAAGACTTGATCTTTTCCTTGCAATTTGGGAATGTAATATTGGAAATCCATTGAAATAAACTTGGATTAATGGTGATCACATCCTTAGTGATGATGCACCCTAATATTTTACCCTTAATAATAACAAAAATTCTCTTTTTTTAGGTTTAGTGAGATTCCAAACCTTCTACATTTTTCAAAGATTGACTGTAGATGGCATACATGATCATTTCTATCTTTGAGAAAATAATGATGTCATCCATGTAAATGATTATGCATTTAGTTAGTATCCATTGAAATGTGTGGTTCATATATCCATTAAAGGTATATCCTACACTAATTAGGTTCAATTCATCCTCTTGTACCTATAAGTAATCCATTTCATGGTAAATGCACTCTTCATCGTATCTTTAGATTCTATGAGCACTTGGTTATATCTTTAAAAACCATCCAAGAAGGACATCATTATAGAACCACTTACTATCTAGATTACCTCATCTAGGAATGGTAGAGGTTAGTTGTATTTTTTAGAAGCCTTATTCAAGTTCTTGAATTCAACACATGATATGAACTCCCCACTCTTTTTATTCAATGGAACCATGTTGGTAACCTAAGTTGAGTGTCTGATAGGGAACATTATTTTAGCATTCAATATAATTTCTACTTCCTTTTGTATGAGTGGTTCAAGGATGGGATTAATTGTTCTCTATCTTTACCTAATTTTTTTATGTTCTAAATTTAAGGTATTTTATGGGTGTTGAATCTTGGATTCAAAACCTTCAAGACTTAATAGGTCCATGCAATCACATTTTTATACTGGATGATAAAATATTTCACCCTTTATATTTCTTATAGGGTGCAGTTGAGACCAATTTTGACATAGTGTGGATCACTTTCATCCCCAAAATTCTCCTTGTTTAACTTAGATTCATTGAATTTGGGCTACATCTATTCTTGGACATAGGGATCCATATGAAATGTCCTGTCCAAATAAAGCATCCCTAAATGAAGATGGTTTTATTTGATTTGTTTGACTCCTCCCAATTTTTCCTTGTGTAAATAACTAATTTCTTTACCATCAATGATTTTAGATTCAAATTACCTTGAATTGGTTAGGAACTGGATGATCTATTGATCATCATCAAACACCTATAAATTTTCTACATCATCAAAAACTGATGGGAAAGATATGAGTTCAATAGATAATATTTTTACTTTAAACTCCTATGATGGTTCTAAATTTGTAGCTAAAGGAGCTAGTGAGTTATAATACTATTTATGTTCCCTAGGAATAACTACTATATTTAATGCCTCAAATAACTCAATCAAATCCTAGGCTCAATATTTATATCTCTCAATATATGAAAATTTTCACTAGTATGGATTTATAACATGATCAATCATCAAATTTGAATCCCCACATATTAGTAGTTGCTTGACATTAATTTTTATGGTGAATTATAGTCCCAAAATTAATGCCTCATATTTTGATCTATTTTTGGTGCATGAAAATTGTAACTTGTATGATGATAGGTAATTCTTACCTACTGGGTTAACTAGTTTGATTCCAATTCCTAATCCTTGATTATATATTACACCATCAAAGCGTATAGTCCATATTTGGGAAGGTCCTTGGACTTTTAGCCTTTGCACATCATACTTTGTGGTAAAGGTATAAATATGAATATTAGAATATTTATGGCTTACTTATTCATTATTAGCATTGTATTATGTGATGGGATACTTCATTCTTAGCTCTCAAAAAATTTGAAATTGATTTGGAATAACTCTTAATGGCAACCAAATGTGAATGATGTTTGTTGCTACATACACGTTTAACATCTTTTACCAATATCTACTTAGTAGTAATCCATATGCCTCTAGGGTATTTATGATAATGATGTCTATAGTCATTTTCATACATGGATCAAATGTAATTTTAATGTGTATGTCATTTAGCTCTCGAATTACACACCCTACTATTTTATCTAGCTATGAAATCATCCTCTTGGATGGGATTGGAGTTAATCCCAACTTTTAACAAATTTAAATTGGCATTATAGTGGCCAAAGCTCCATAATCAACTAAAATATTATGTATATTCTTACCAAATACTTTGATAGTTAAGCATAAAGGAGAAAATTTTGGCTTACTCTTATATATGACATTTGTATGAGCAAATTTTGGCTTCTCTAAAAAAACTATTTCCTATAATAGACCTCCATAGGAGTTCTTTCTGTTAAGTAATCTCATCCAATTTAGGAAGAGTGATATTATCTTTTATATTATTCATGCCCTTGATGATATTTTACTCTTTTTTACTCTGTTCTTCCTTGCTTAGGGGTTGATCATTCCCTTTTTAAGGAGATGGATTGTTATCAACCTTTAAATTCAAGGGAATAGTCATATTGTTTAGAGGAGTAGATGCAGTGAGAGGAGGATTATTTCTCAAATTATAACTACTTCTCCAAAACTATTAGAAAGAATGTAAATCATTTAAGTTGTCCTCTATCACATTATCATATTTCTTGGTAAAGGAAAATCATGAATTTTAAAGACTATAGCTATGCTTGAGGAACTAGTATCATGGGGGAACTCTGTTGGATTATTCATTAATTCATGCCTCATCATTTCTATCTATAAGATTTATAATGCTCAATATAACTCAACATAGTTAATCTCACCATGATATGATGTGTTATGAACCTTGCACCAATTGGGTATAGCTATCTCCACTATGTTGATATATGGAAACTTATTGGCTTGATTTTTGTTTGCATTATTTGTAGTCTTGTTGAAAGGTCTATTATATCTTTGAAATCCAAAATTTGATAATTTTTTTAGAACAAATAACATTACCTATCCTCTTCTACATGAAAAATAAGTTATTTCTTAGATTTTAAACCATCCTCTATATAAAATACAATTATGCTTTCGTAAAATCCACAGCATGGGAAACTTTAGTATTAGATGGGAGCAAATGTTGACTCTGTTGATGAACATTCATTTGTGTAGGATTGTTTAATAGGACATAGTTCTTATTTGATGTATGTTGTGTCATATGTGTAAGTGCATATAATTTATTTTGTTTAAATCCAAAAACATTCTAGTTCACACGAGGCACTGGATTCAAATTTGGGAAAACAACATTAAGGATGGGAATGCCTAGTATTTAAGGATTTAGCTACCTATCAATGTTAATCACTTCTTCATAAGCTAATGATAGAGTGTTATAAAAAAAAATCTTTGTAGGAATATTTTAGTAATTATATATAGCACATTAATCTACATTTTGAGTGCTAGTTCTATTGGTAGTTTATATGTAGTTCTTATCCCAGTGTACATCTTATGAAACCTCATATTAAAAGCATGGATTAGATCATTGGGATCACTCTTCATATTGGTGAAATGTTGATACACTACACTTAGATTGGTAATTTATTTGAATTGGGTGAAAAAAAGTTATTTGAAATGAGTTCCATGAAGTAATTGAGTTAATTTTAAAATTAAGGAATCAATCATAAGTAACATCTTGCAATGTTAATGGGAAAAACTTTCATGCAACATCTTCATCAGGAACATTCATAAATCTTAAATTACCTTTCAAAGACTTGATATGATCATCTACCATTATTACTCTTAAAGGGAGAAATAAGGTTGATACATATTTGGATTTCCTTTTAAATCATGCAATATCTTAGGAATGCAATAGCAGATTTGACTAACCAAGGCAAAACCATAGGATGAGTAATGGTTGTAGGTTTCTTATTGGGGAAGGTGTCTTGACCTAGGGTATTATAGGAATAACTAATGTAGATCTAGGCCTTAGATGGATTGAAAAAGGTGAAACCAAAATATTGGTTTGGTATCTAGACCTAGTTACTCTCTTGGTTGTATCTAGTGCAATGCAACCATAGGGACAACATTTTTTAGGGAATAAGTATATAGTGGGTATGGCCCTCCCTCTGAAACCAACGTTTCTTTCTATTGATGTAATTTTTATGCACACAAAAAATTTAAATAAGGTAAAATATAATGTTTTAAAATATTAAAGGAGATAAAATCCAATCCAAAACATGAGTTGTAGGTATGGGTTAAATAACTAAGTGGTGGAATAGCAGGATGAGAATGCAAGTTGATAACTAGGTATGAATAGATGAATGAAACCTAGAATAAAGTTAAAACATATTTGAGTTAGATAGATGGATTTTATTCTAAAGTGGGTAGATCTAAAAATAATATAAAAAGGGAGGAAAGGTATATCAGGAAATAATGTTCTATGATCTCAAGAAGGACTACATCCAGGCTGGTCTCTTTGTAGACAAGTGTCTAAAACTAATGCTTGTAGCTAGCATCTATTGCACACACACACACATGCAAACAAATTTAAAGAGTTAAGGTAAATGATAATATAGGAAACTCTAAGATATCAAATAAATTTTGTTTTTATTTAGACTTGATTTTGCACACCCTTATTCAAAATATTATAGCTAAAATCAAAGATGTATCTAAAGAAACTATTGCTCACTCATAGAATACTATATTATGAGAGACACTTATGCACACTTAGAAAAATGAAATAGTAAACCTAATTGAATAAAATAAATGATATATTCTAGTCATCTAATATTTATTACACATATTACACTAATATACACCATTAATAACAAGAAGGAATTCTTCATAGCTTTTGCACACTTTGAATTACTAAATAAACCAACTAGGTAAATAAACATAACTAATTACATAGAATTGAAAGAGAAAGATATCAACAAAATTGTATGACAATCAAAAATATTTCTTCTTATATTGATAAAATTTCCAATCAGCCTCCTCTCCCCTTTGAAAACAAGAGGATTAAAATATAAATCGATTTAGAAAAGGGTCACTTCATCCTCTAAATCCATGTAAAACTATAAAAATACATGCTAATGATAATTAGAATGATAGTTCTAATTGATGCAAAATTTGTATGTATATTTAATCTAGTCAAAACTAAGTCTTTTAAACTAATACTTATTCTTACAAAATCATGCAATTTGTGCATGTTTACAATATTTTTTACTAAAATATTACATATATTAGTTCCATTGCTAATTTACATGCAAAATACATATAAAAATAACTAAAGAACACTAAGGTTTACTGTATGTTGGGGCTTGTATGGTTGAACTTATAGACATCATAGAGACTATAGTGAAAGGTTTAGTTAAAATGGATGATCCAGTCATAACTTGTGTCTTTTCTACCAATTATTTTTAATTCTTATATCTAATTCTATGTTGAAACCTTATTGTATCCATGTTAAAATGGCAGGGCCTATGTAACCTAGTGACCTATGCTAGTAAGTGTACATGCTTATTCTTGGTGGATTTTTACTCCACCCAAATTATTTATACCTATGTAAACTTATTCCTATAAAATCCTAGTTCTTGTTGAATTTTATCTAGTGTGTGTTATTCCCAAAATCCATCAAATGCTTTTGTGGACAACATACTGACCATTTCGGTCTTGCAGACCAAAAATATCTCTTTTCTTTCTCAAAAATATTTTGAGTAGTTAAGTTTTTCCAAATATTCAAGCCTTTTTAACTAAGGAAATCACAAGTTCAACAAGAAGGCTTTTCTCAAAAGAAGTTCAAAACACTTAAGGATTTTCCTTAGTGTTTTTAGGATGGTTCAATGTAAAGGTTTGATCAAAAGACTTAACAATGGGCTTCAAACAATTAGAATGAACCACTTTGAACCATTGAACCCTACCTTCGCAAGGTTCAAAGGTTCAAAGACTTCCGTGGACTTAAAGAAAAGAAGGCTTTGAAGAGTTAACAATGAGCCATTGAACCATTGAGCCTTGAACTTCAAAAGGTTAAAAATTTCAAAGGTTCAATAGGTTCAATAAGTTCAAAAGACTTAGAGAATAAAAGGAGTCGAAGAGATAAGGTTGAACCATTGAATCGATGAACCTTGAACCAAAATGGTCCAAAGGTTCAAGGTTCAACGAGTTCAATAAGTCTAAAAAACTTAAAGAAAAGAAGGAATCAAAGAGTGAATATTGAAATGTTGAACCATTGAACTTTGAACCAAAAGAGTTCAAAGGTTCAAAGGTTCAACAAGTTCAAAGAGTTTGACGGACTTAGAAAAGGAAAGGATCCAGAAAGTTTGAAGCTTCAAAAGATTCAAAGAAATAGAATGAACTATTGAACTGTTGAACCTCAAACCTAAAAGGTTCAAAGGTTCAAAGGGCTCAAAGGTTCAAAGTTCAAAAGGAATCTTTGAGTGAATGAAGGAAGTGAAAGATTTCAGAGAAATGGTTCAACAGAAGAAGAAAAAGAGAGATAATGTGGCCCTTCACAAAACATTGAACCTTTGAACCAAAATGGTTCAAAGAGGTTCAAGGTGACCAATGACATCCTCGTGCATGTCAATTTTAGGGTAATGGAATAACCATTGGTTTTCAAAAGACTTGAGAACAAACTCAGAGACCAGCCCAACAAGGAGTCGAAAGAGCCAGAAAAAATGGAGAAGATAGCCCCGAGAGCTCAGATCACCAAGAAAAGACAAAACATGGCAAAAAAGGAGAGAACAACTATAGGAAATCTAGAAATATATATAGGAGAGTTATTTCTAGTAGGTGAAACAATCCAATAGGTAGACATTAAAGAACACGAACATTCAAGGATGTAGCTTATTTTTCTACATTAAGTAAAGGCAAATAGACAGCTGTGTAAGCATCATAAAGAAGACTAGACAACCCATGCTAAGGAAGGGACAATTGAGATAATTTAGAACACTAAAGTCAAGGCCGATGACCTATTCCAACATGGCCCTTTCATATATTTTCAAGGCATTCAATTCAACATGGGTCATTTTCATGAAAAGAAGCACCAAAAGTCTTTCTTGTAATGCTATATATTGTAATCTCCTATTTTGTATAAGGGGATCTCTTTGTTATCAGAAGTGAAGATCTACCCAAATTGAAAGGCATTCTTGAGACTTTGAGCTCAGACTGTTAATCATATTTTCTTAAATGAATGAGAAAGCAAGTGACCTTTCAAACTTTGTGTTGGAATAAGCTTGTGTCATCTAGGAAATTGTTCTTGTGTCTATTTCCTAAATAAAATCTTGTCCATTTAATCAAATAAGTAGAACTAGTTGAAGTGGGCTAAAAGATGTCCTAAAGCTAACTATGAGAGACCTTGTGCTGCCATAATTTCCTTTAGTCTGTGTTTTATGTAAAAGATACTGGAGAGACTTTGAGCTCCCCTTATCCTTCATAATCCTTCAATCTATTGTAGTTGAAGTGGAGACTTTGAGCTACACTTCAAACTACTATGTTCCTTTGTCCTAATCAGTGGGAATAATAATGAAGGACTTTGTGCTTTTGTGGGTTTCTTGTGGTTTTTGTTACTACCCAGGAAGAATCTTGTTGTTGGATGAATATCACTTTTGAAAGAAGAGAAGTGTCTTTTTAGTAATTACACTAGAATTCTTCTCTGTTCTATGAAAATCATCTCTAAAAAAAGAGAGATGGATGGTATGATTTTACCCCTAAGTTTATTTGATTCTTATATATATATATATATATATATATATATGCTATATTATATAATAAATTATAGGGAACCTCCCCTTGATGAGAGGAGAGATTCATCTCAATCTGGCTATGGCCACCACATCCATTTTCTTGTATAAATATCCTTATGATGTGGTTGATGTACCTATTTTGCCGTCAGTCATCTGGTGACAAAATATTCACCCAAGAGTTTTTGGTGACTCCATTGGGGAAGAACAAGTAGTTTGAAGCCTCAAGCTTCAAATTGAAGTAGTTCCAATTCTTTTCCATTTTCATTTAACACTCTGGCAGATCCATTATACACGTGAAGCCAGAGAACTCAAGGTATTATTGAACCTGTATTTGAGTTTGTGTAGAAAAATAATTTTGATCTTTCCCCTCCACAAACCCACCTTCAGTGAACTAGGAGTTTTCTCCTATAAACATCAGGTCCCCAATACTAGGCAAAGCTACTCTTTCTTCTTCTAGCAAAGCTTTATCCATACATATCCCATAGATATTTATTATCCCTCATTTTAATAGCCATATCATGGTAGTCCAAGGCCCCTGGGGTAATACCTTTGGTCCCCTGAATCTGACCCCACCTCTACATGAGTTACCCCATAGCTCAATGAAAAATTTCCCCAAGTTTAATGGTGATGGGAAGGTTCATCCTAATGAACATATTGTAGCCTTTTGCATAGCCTGTGGTGTAATAGGCATTGAATATGAAGACATTGTAGTTAGAATATTTGTGGAAACATTGTAAGGCACTGCTACAAACTAGTTTTATCATCTGTAAGCACAAATAGTAACTGACTGAAACACTCTCAAAGCCAAATTTGAGGCTAGGTTCAAACCTATAGAAGATGCACATGCCTTTTAGCTCAGCTTACATAAATGAAAATGGAACCTCACAAACCCATGAGAGACTTCATTGCTAAATTTGACAAGCTAAGGAATAGGATTCCCATAATTGCTTAGCTGACACCTGAGAATCTCAAATGCTTCTTCATAAATTCTTAGCCTTTTGAAGTGAGTTTCCTATTGAGGTGGGTTAGCCACATAGATCTTGTTTTAGCTCAAATTTTGTCCACTGAGGTTGAAGATGATCTTATCTTGGTAGGAGAGATAAGAAGATATCCTAATATAGGTAAATATTTTTCATCTTTTGAATATTATTTTATAGGCACCACTGATCTTATGGTGTAAAAGATAGAAAATGAATTGCTAGCTCTAAAAAAAATGGCACAAGGGATGTCTACTCCTTATTATCAGGATATATCAAGGAGGACATTTCCTAACCAGTCATATCAGGGCAATATTGCCAAAAATCAAGGGAAACCAAATCACCTTCCTCCCCCACAAGGGAAGCTTGCCATTGAAGCAGCACCAGCTAACTCAATAGTTGGTTACCTTGAAACTGAATCTAATTTTTTTTCCAACCTGAGTTAAACCAAGAAGATGATGTTGATCTCTTTATATAAGGCCAAGAAGAATTAACTGGCGACTCCAACATTGGTTTCCTAAATTACCAAGATGAACTCAAAAGTAAAGATGAAGTGTTTGATGGATCATATGATGTATTTACTAGGTCCCAAAACTAATTAGCTCAACAAACAGATAAAGGAAAAATAGGGAAATAATCTTGACTAGCAATTTCAATTGCTAAATGAGTAACTTCACTGCCTTTTCAATCAAAGGACCCGGTGATCACTAAAAAAGTGAGTACCTGAAATGTTCCTTCACCTTCTACTTCAAATTCACAGACCAGTCCTACACCCAGTAAAAACTAGATTGATGGACTGCCTTCCTCCATTTCAAATTTATTTCAATCATTTGATATAATTAACCATGTTAAGAAGACCAAAATTCAAATGTCTAAGTTTAAGTTCTTGCAAACCAACCCTGAACAATTGGATAGGTTAGTTCAATGCATCAAGAATAAAACCATCCCTGCAGGATAAGAAATTTCAAAAGTAACCGCTGTTCCCCCAAAGAACACACCTACCTAAAATAATCTTGTGATTACTCCTCTAGCTACCCTTGGGAAGATGGAGCCATTTTATGTCTCCCTACTAATAAATGGTCATTAGTTGAATAATCCCATAATTGACTCAAGCACCTCTAACAATATCATGCCTACCAAGGTGGTAGAATCTCTTGGTCTCATGCTGACTAAGAACTTTAGGAGATGTTTCTCCATGGAAAAAAAACAAGTGCCTCTACTAGGACAAATCAAAGATGCTCAATTTGCATTTTCAGCTTTCCTAGATAAGAGAATTAAAATGATAGTCTTGGTGGCTAACGTCCTAGCCTCCTATGGCATTCTTCTTGGGTGAAATTTTTACAAGGACGTTGGTAAAGAAGTGAGCATGAACCTATTTGAGGTGAGGATTCCTATCAAGGGCATCATGTAAAGGTTGCTTCCTAATAAGGAATCAAATTACATTGTCACTCAAACATTAGCCCCTGAAGCTCAAATTTTATTTGAGTCTTTAGGCTTGGGTAATTACTTTTTGACTACTGAAGAGATTTTTGTTTCAGCAGATGAAAGTTCCATAGGTGACAATCCAAAATATTTAGATAAGACATCAAAAGAATTGGTAGGGTGCAGTATAGATTAAAAATGATCTTCTCTCCCTAATGAAGAGAAATTTGAAAGAAGATCAAATTCTAATGAAGTCTAGATTCTAGAATTCGATGGTAGCAACTCTTCTATCAGTTATGGAGCTAGAGTTGTTTTGATATCTCCTCAAGGAGATATTTTTCCCTATGCATATAAGTTGCAGTTTAACAACACTAATAACACTATTGAGTATGAATCACTACTGCTTAGATTAAAGGCTACTCGAGATAAAGGTAAGGAGATGCTAAACTAGTAGTTTATCAGGTGAGGAACCTATATCAAATTAAGAATGAGAGATTGTGACATTATCATAATTTGGTGTGGGACTGCATTAACATCTTTGATGCTTTTAGTATTTCTACTGTGCCTAGAGAATTCAATAGCTATATAGATGCATTGGCCATCTCTGTAACTCTCTTGGTCCCTCACCAATATTTCAAAGAAGATAAATACACTATCAAGTTGGTCTTTTCACCAAGTGTACCTGATAATGCTAACCATTGGTAGGTGTTCAATGGTGACAACAAAATCAATACTTTTATGGAATAAATAGATAGCTTTAAAAATCTTCAATTTGAAGGCAGTGAATCTCCATCGTGGGAATCAGCTCTGAAGAAAAATTCAAAAGTGGATGAAGAGTTCCTTCAACTCAAAGGGAATAAAATTCCCAAAGGATTAGTTTCTCTTGAGAAACTATTTGACAAGCATGACAGGTTTATTAAGGAATAACAAATGGATTCAAAATTCTCCAAGGATTTTGATCAAATAAATTTGAGTACAAAAGACAATCCAAAAATGGTCAACATTGGGAATTATTGTACCGCTAATGAAAAAATCAAATTTATCACTCTGCTTCGCCATTACATTGATGTTTTGGCATATTCATATGATAATCTAAAATATCTCAGACCTAAAGAAACCAATCACAAAATTCCTCTCAAGATTGGGTTGTTGCCTCACAAACATAAGCAAAGGTAGTACAACCCCAAGATATTAGGCATAATTTTGTTTGAGATATAGAAAATGCTAAATGCAATAATTATTTTCCTAATCTATCATTCCATCTGGGTTGTGAATATAGTCCTTGTAAGAAAGAAGAATGGATAAATCTACCTGTGTGTTGATTTCAAAAATATGAATCAGTCATCTTTAAAAGACAACTATCCCCTACCCATCATGGATCAACTGCTGCAAACAGTGACTGGCATTGAGATGTTATCAATGCCAGATGGTTTTTTAGGATATAATCAACTGAAAGTTGGAGAAGCAGACCAACATAAGACCACCTTCACAACAGCTTGGGGGCACTTTTGCATATAGCAGAATGCCATTTGGCTTGATCAATGCTGGTTCCACCTTCTAAAGAACCATGGATCTTGCTTTTAGAAATGAAATGGGTAAGTTCATTTTGGTATACCTTGATTATTTGATAGTCTTTTCTGAGCATCATCCTAATCATGTGCATCATCTACAAGTGTTGGAGTGATTTAGGCAGAATGGTATTTCTCTTAATCCCAAGAAATTGTTATTTGGGGTTACTAAAGGGAAACTTCTCAGTCACACTATATCCTGAGAAGGCATAAAGATTGACCCAAAAAGGGTCAAATCCATTCAAGAGCTTTCTCTCCCTACCAGTAAGACTGTAGTTCACTCTTTCTTTGGAAAGTTGAATTTTCTATGAAAGTTCATTCCTAAATTTGCATATAAGACTCGCCACATTGTAAATATGATCAAGGGCAAAGCCACTTTCATCTAGACTGAAGAAGGCAAATCAACATTTCAAGACATCAAGGAAGCTATCGCCCATGCCCAAATTCTAGTTTTTCATGATTACACCAAAGACTTCATGATGTATAGCTATGCTTCTAAACATATGCTTTCAACCATCTTGGTTCAGTAGAATAAATAAGGTGTGGAATATCCCATCTCCTTTATGAGTTGTCCTCTTAAATCTCATGAGATGAAGTACTCAAATATGGACAAGTATGCATATGATGTGGTAAAGGTAGTAAATCACTTCTATTTTTACATCCTAAACTCACACACTGTTGCTTTGGTTCCTGATACAATAGTCAAGTCCATACTAACTTAGCAAGAGTTCAGAACCAAAAGGGGTAATTAGATTGGTAAAATTTAGGAGTTTGATCTTGTTATCAAACCAACGAATCTTGTGTAGAGAAGGGGTCTCTTCCAATTAATTGCTGACAACATACTAGAAGAAGTAGGGCATGAAGAAATAGGAGTTGAAGACACACCAATAGTTCTCTTTGTCACCACTATGAATGAGTGGTATTCAAATATTTCTCATTTCCTTACCTATGGTGAGTGTCCTACTCACCTGTCCCATAAAGAAAAGAGGATTGTTAAGTTGAAAGCTGCCAACTTTGTCTTGTGAGACAATTATCTGTATAAGAGGAACCTTGATGGGGTATTCCTTCACTGCATAGATAAAGCATAGTAGAACAAACTTCTGGAGTCCTATAATTTGGCTTGTGGAGGACATTCTTCTATGCCTATGACTGCCCATAAGATTCTATGAGCTAGGTATTATTTGCGTACTATGTTTCAAGATTCATATGCTTGGGTGCGTAGATGCGAGATATGTTAACAATTCATTCACAAACCTAAGTTGGTTGCATTACCTCTCAAGCATGTGGTAATAGAAGAGCCATTTTAGCAATGGGGAATTGATTTCACTGTCATTGTAAATCCATCCTTGAGTGTTGGACATGATTATGTCCTTACAGCCATAAACTACTTTACCAAGTGGGTGGAAGCCATTCTGGTCAAGCATGCTACTTCAGAAGTAGTGTATAATTTCCTCAAGGAAAACATCATTTCTAGGTTTAGGGTCCCAACAAAGATTATAATAGATAATGTAGCCTATTTCTATTTTCATGAGATTAATCAATTTTTCTATTATTATTGGATTATTCTCTCCCACTCATCTGACTATTATCTACAAGGAAATGGTCAAGCAGAATCAAGCAACAAGAACCTAGTGACCATTATCAGGAAGCTGGTAGATGACAATCGAAGAACTTAGCATAAAGCATTGTTTGATGCTTTATGGGTAGACAAAATTACTCCCAAGAGGGAAATTGGTATGCCCCCATTTCAACTTTTGTATGGTCTCAATGTAGAGATACCAATCACCCTAGAATTACCAGTGTTGAAGCTAGCAAATGCAGTGGAAGATTCAACTTTTGAAAGTTTCATCAACAAAATAATCATGTGCTTAACTAAACTTAATGAGCAATGAACAATGGTTGTGGACTGAATTCCTACACATCAAAGTCTAGTAAAGAGACTCTTCAACCAGAAAGTAAGGATTCATGATTTTTAGATTGGAGATCAAGTCTTGTTGTGGGACAAGAGGAGAGAACCAAAAAGAATGCATGGAAAATTTTATTCCTTATGGAGAGGCCCATTTTCCATTCATCATTTAAATGGTGAAAATAGTTTCTTGTTGAAATATCAAGATGGAATGCCATTTACTCTACCTCATAGTGGGCAGCATCTGAAGCACTTCAATCCTTGAAGTATTAGATAAGTACATTTGTATATTTGTATATTCTTTCTTTGTTTTGTGTTTTTCATTTATTTTTGGCATTGTTGGTTTTTGGCACCTTTATTTTTGTGTAGTATGACTCTGTATCCCAATGGCATAGATGAAGGCACTGAGATTCTAGTTTCTACTCCCTTTAGTTGATTTTATTTTCAATCGATGGAAGTTCCCCAACTGGAGCTAGCTATTCTTCCCAAAATCTGTTACTTGCTTTTGTGGATAACATACTGACCATTTTGGTCCTACAAACCAAAACTCTCTCTTTTCTTTCTCAAAAATATTTTGAGCAGTTAAGTTTTTCCAAATATTCAAGCCTTTTCAGCTAAGGAAGTCACAGGTTTAACATGTAGGCTTTCTTCAAAGGAAGTTCAAAACACTTAAGACTTTTCCTTAGTGTTTTGAGGATGGTTCAACGTAAAGGTTTGATCAAAAGACTTAATGGTGGGCTTCAAAAAATTATAATGAACCACTTTAAACTATTGAACCCCACCTCCGTAAGGTTCAAAGGTTCAAAGACTTCAATGGACTTAAAGAAAAGAAGGCTTCGAAGAGTTAACAATGAACAATTGAACCTTGAACTTCAAAAGGTTCAAAATTTTAAAGGTTCAACAAGTTTAAAAGACTTAGAGAATAAAAGGAATCAAAGAGATAAGGTTGAACCGTCGAACCAATGAACCTTGAACCAAAATGGTCCAAAGGTTCAAGGTTCAACGAGTTTAATAAGTCTAAAAGACTTAAAGAAAAGAAGGAATCAAAGAGCAAAGATTGAACTATTGAACTGTTGAACCTTAAACCAAAAGAGTTCAAAGGTTCAACAAGTTCAAAGATTTTGATGAAATTAGAAAAGGAAAGAATCCAGAAAGTTTAAAGCTTCAAAAGATTCAAAGAAACATAATGAATGATTGAACCATTGAACCTCGAACCTAAAAGGTTCAAAGGTTCAAAGGTTAAAAGGGTTCAAAGGTTCAAAGTTCTAAAGGAAGCTTTGAGTGAATGAAGCAGAAGATTCTAGAAAAATGGTTCAATAGAAGAAGAAAAAGAGAGTGAATGCAGCCCTTCACAAAACATTGAACCTTTGAACCATTGAACCTTTGAACCAAAATGGTTTAAAGAGGTTCAAGGTTCAAAGAGGTTTAACGTGACCAATGACATCCCTATGGACATCAATTTTAGGGTAATGGAAAACCCGTTGGTTTTCAAAAGACCTGAGAACAAACTCAATGACCAGCCCAACAAGGAACCAAAAGAGCCAACAAAAAATGAGAAGATAGCCCCGAGAGCTCAAATCACCAAGAAAAGAAAAAATGTAGCAAAGAAGGAGAGAACTGTAGGAAATCTAGAAATATCTGTAAGAGAGTTATTTCTAATAGGTGTAATAGTCCACCAAGTAGACATCAGAGAACATAAACATTCAAGGACGTGGCCTATTTTTCTACATTAAGTAAAGGTGAATAGACAGCCGTGTAAGCATCATAAAGAAGACTAGACAACCCATGCTAAGGAAAGGACAATTGAAATAATTTAGAATGCTAAATTCAAGGATGATGACCTATTCTAGCATGACCCTTTCACATATTTTCAAGGCATTCAATTCAGCATGGCCCATTTTCATGAAAAGAAGTGCCCAAAGTCTTTCTTGTAATGTTATATATTGTAATCTCCCATTTTGTATAAGGGGGATCTCTCTATTATCAAAAGAGAAGCTCTACCCAAATTGAAAGGCATTCCTGAGACTTTGAGCTCAGACTATTAATCATATGTTGTTAAATGAATGAGAAAGCAAGTGACCTTTCAAACTTGTGTTGGAATAACCTTGTGTCATCTAGGAAATTATTCTTATGTCTATTTCCTAAATATAGTCTTGTCCATTTAATCAAATAAGTAGAACTAGTAGAAGCAACCTAAAAGATGTCCTAAAGCTGACTGTGGGAGACTTTGTGCTGCCATAATTGCCTTCAGTCTGTGTTTTATGTAAAGGATACTAGAGAGACTTTGAGCTTCCCTTATCCTTCATAATCCTTTGCTCTATTGTAGTTGAAGTGGAGACTTTGAGCTACACTTCAAACTATTGTGTTCCTTTGTCCTAATCAATGGGAAGAACAATGAAAGAATTTGTGCTTTCATGGGTTTCTTGTGGTTTCTGTTACTACTCAGGAAGAATCTTGTTGTTGGCTAAATATCACTTCTGAAAGAAGAGAAGTGCCTTTTTAGTAATTACACTAGAATTCTTCTCTATTTTATGAACATCATCTCTAAAAAAAGAGAGATGGATGGTATGATTTCACCCCTGAGTGTATTTTCAGCTTGTGTGTGTGTGTGTGTGTGTGTGTGTGTGTGTGTGTGTGTGTGTGTGTGTGTGTGTGTGTGTGTGTGTGTGTGTGTGCGCGCGCGTGCGCGCGCTATAGTATATAATAAATTATAGGAACCTCCCCTTGCTGAGAGGAGAGATTTGTCTCAATCTGGTTGTGACCACCACATCTGTTTTGCTATATAAATCTCCTTATGTTGTGGTTGATGCACCTATTTTTTTGTGAGTCAGCTGGTGACAAAATATTCACCCAACAGTATGCATCTTTGGAGACTTCACTTAAAATTGGTAGACACTTGCTAGAGTAGTTGATCAAAATTGGGACTACTTATTAACTTAGCCCAGGGATCTAGGACCTGTGATATATTTAACTCATCTAAAATTATTAAGACCTATTTTTATGGCTCTACTAATTTAGAAATCAAGGCTTGCACACTTGATACCCAATCTCAGACTTCTAATGTCTTGATGACCACTAGATTAAGAGCATTGGCTGATTATGATGGTGTCATCAAATCCAAGTGGAAAAAAGCCTTATTGGTGGTGTACAATACAAATAATTTAATTCTCTTCTCATTTATTTTGAGGAATTTAATAATTTGGAAGTTTCAAAAATGTGAGTAATTAATTCAAGTCGCATTGAACTAATAGTATCCAAGATATTTTACAATATAAGAGTTATGTTTTAAACATCACCTTCATTTTATTGAGGAACTTATACTATTTTTTGTTTCTCTTGAAATTACTCTATTTCCTACTAGAGATATTTCTTGGCTTATTTCATGATGTCATTAAGTTCTAACAAAGCCTCTATATTTGTGTGAAGATAATCTTTGAAATCATCATTGTATAGAGATTATTTGAGTGTCATGTTCTTTCTCTTTGATAACAAGAAAACATCTTACCTTTATTACAAAACCAAGACTCTTCCCAAGTCATCTTCTATTTTTATTTTCCTAACCCTTAGGATAGTTGTCATTGATTTATCAAAAATGGAGAACATAGTGGGGAGCTATCTTATTCTCAAATTGGGTCTATAGGAAGCTTGGGTCTCTAAATATATAGCCCACTATGGGATTACCAATTATGTAGAATCTACTAGCTAAGTGTCCTCAATATAAATTAATGTCAAAACATCCCCTAAATACTACATTAAGCCCTTTATATATAGTGGGTATGGTAATGATGGAAAGATAATCTTCTACCACTCCACATTACTAAACCAAGGTATTGTATTGATAATATATGTAGGTTTATTCTTTTTAGATTTTTTAGAGGGGGAAATAGAAGTAGGATAGGTTGTATTGGATTAAGGAATAGTAAATCCCAACTAAGTGGAATATATATGCAATTGAGCACTAACAAGGGTTCCCTTGGTCTTCTTAAAATGAACCTTTTTGTAGTTAGGAGCAGTGGCAATTGTAACTAAAATAGTAGTAGGGGAAGCAAAAATCATAAGAGTAAAAGAAATAACATAAACAATAGAAACAATAGTTGTATAAATAACATGACTAAAATGAACAATGATAATAGTGGGATAAATAAGGACTATAGTAACCATTAGAACTAGAGAAATATTAAGACCCAAAGGAAATGAAGTAGTAGTGGTGACCTCACCTGATTTATCAGTCTTTATAAGTGTTTTGCCTTTGATCCCTTGAAGACTCTATATTTTATCAATTTTAAATTATTAATTCTCATCTTCAAGATCATTTAAGTATTCTTGTTAGTAATTTGACCTGTCAAGGTCAAATTACTACCCCTAACATTTAAAACTTTCTTAAAACTGGTCATTAACCCTTTGTAGTTAGTCAAACCAGCCATTTATGGCCTAAAATCACTAATTTTGGTCAAAAACATAAAAAATGGATGTAAATGGGTCATTATAATTTAAAAATAACATTTTCAAGTTTAAATATGACAATCCATGCACATGGATAAATTTTGATAAAAATTTAAGGATTTTGAGAGCTTCAGGTGGTTTCAAGACCTCAAATTTTGTATACAAGGTTATCATAGGTTGAAGAAAATTGTAAAAAAAAATTAATGTACATTGGAAAATTATAAATAATCTATATTTTATAACATTCCTTGGCATGTCTGTTCGAGATCACCATTGGAGTAGGCATCATTCTGGAGTGCCACAGAGGTTTCTAAACCTAGGTAAAAGTTTGAAAAGCATGGGATGATGTTTTTATATCATAATAATACCTTTATAAAGTGTAAAAACTCTAAATTTTAATCAAACCATGCTCATACAAGCTTTTGCAAGTAAATAAGCATAAAGGCCAAAAAGGGGTTTTTTGACTTTTCAAGTGAAATGTGCTTTCACATTATTTTGATATCATGGTACAGACCCCATGATGATTTTTTAATATATTGGGAATAGTTTGAATATTTAATTTTATTTTGGTGCAATTTTTATTTTTTTAGTTCTAGACACCCTTCCTAAACTCCTGTTTAGATGCTCATATCTTTCACCATGTGTAGATTTTAGATGAATTATCAGAGTATGTTTTGATTAATACTATTTAATTATAATTAATGAAAATTTGAGACCATTTTAGTGTTTTTTCATTATTAACAATCATTAAGAGTGTAGGTAGCTCAGAATGTAGTCAAAACCCCACAGGTAGATTTCTTCACATGGTAACTTTTTATATATTTTGAAAGGGAACCCAATATTTTTAGGGATGTTGAAATGGTTAATTTTATGTACATAAATTTAAAATTTTGGGAATTGTATATATATACTTCATGAACCATCATTTTGAAAATTTAGCTTCAAAGCCCACCTAAACCCTCAAAAAACTAGTTTTGCAAAAAGTTGATTTTATTTCAATAAAATCATATTAAATCAACCTTAAACCTTTCAAAATATAAATTAAACTCAGATAAGATTCCAATAATGTCAATTTTATGCATGAAGATGTACAGATGAGGGAAGAAATAATGGTTTTTGTGTAAAAAATCATGTAAAATGAAGTACAAGACACTTAAATGAAATATAATAAATGGAAATAAAAAAATAAGTCATTTTATTCATAATAAATTTATATTTTGGTCATAAATCATCTTATATGTATCCCAACCAGCTCAATCAAAATGGCAAGTCTGCAGGAAAATAGAACAAAATAGGCCTAGTCAACCCTATTGACTGAATGGTGAGTGTTTCCTCATCAAAATATAATATTTTGGTGATGAATAATTGTTTTTAATGTAAAATTTATTATTTTTTTAGGTTTTATATATTATTATTATAGGTTTAATGGATTTTAAATACAATGAGATAGGCTATTAGGCCTAAATGGCCTAATAGGCTATTAGACCTTATTGGTCAGTCAAGCAAGTAAAGAATGGCATTGAAAATATATCAAATGGAATAATTTTTGAGTTAAAACATGTAATATATGTTTTTTAATTAGATATATAACTCTCAATTTAATCCATAAGTTTTAATTAATGTAAGTTGAGCTCATGTTGAGTTAACCAGTCCTTAAGGGTCAAATCTCTTCAGTTGACTAGTTTGACTAGTTTCATGCATATCCCATGCTTTTCATGAATGATAAAGACTTTTAAGAACTTAAAATCACTTTAAATATAGATTTATATTATAATTTTTGGCATGATTTTAATTCAATTAAGGTTGAAAATTCAACATGGGCCCACCACTTCTCAATTCTATGCCAAAAATGAAGAACATGTAATTTTTGAAGCATTAGAAGATTTTAAGGCCTTTATTTAATTTTTTAAAATCATTTTAGTCTTATTTTAACTCAAATAAGGCTAATAATAATATTTTACATGTGAATTTTACTTTATTTAAGGTTTTATACTTATATGTTGGCTTTTTAAATCCATTTTTCATAAATTTGTTGAAGGCAGAGAAGAAATTATAGTTGACACCATTTATCAAATAAAGAAGATTTTTTGCATATGTTTTTTTTTATTAGAATAGAGTGTATTTATGATTATGTACGAGCATATACGTGAGATATATATCCCATTTTTTTAGGTCCTTTCCACACCTATTGTGAAAATCTCACCCTTTATAGGTCATTTGAAGAGATAGGAATATAATTTTGCAATCCAAAATCATCTCAATCCTTCATTTGAAATACTTATATTTATGGGAAAATTAAAGACTTTATATTTATTTATATTTGTGCCTAAATTTCAATATATTTCAAAGAATACTAGTTATTGAGGTACATCACCTCATTAGATATGATTTCTCATTTCAGTTTCTTGAGCCCTTTATATTCAAAAAATAAAATAGTTTAGTTTTTAGAGATAATCTTAAGGCAACCAACCCTCTCTAGAGTTTATTCTTGGTATAGAGTCACCCACACTTTGACAATATCCAATTGTATCACTAGAGAGAAGGTGTGCCTTGAACTTCTTCAAATAGGGTGCTCTTTAGAGTGATAAAAAAAAATTTGGCATGCACGGTGGGACATTCATTCTATGCACTAGCCTTTAGAGGCATCCAGAAGATTAGTGTAGATTTCAGGCACTCAAAGCTGGTTATGAACATTAGGTATCCTTTGAATATTGATTAATTTTAGTATTTGGCTTATTAATTGTCTCAAATTTTTTGTTTCATTATGGATCCATATTATCCTCACTATGATCAATATTACCAACCACACTATGATCCTCACCAAGAGTATGAGGATATATATTAGTCATATATGCAAGAGTACTACCCTGATCCTTCCTATAAACAACCATTATATCATAGTACTGACCCTTATTAGTCTTATCATGAGCCATCCTACCCATCTAGCCAACCTAATCTTGGCCATTTTTTAGCTACACAATCCATACCAATAATTAAACAAACTATAGTGAGCCTTGAAAAGAATGCACTAAAGTTGTATTCACAAAGCTATTATGGCCAAGATAGTGATACTCAATAAATTCATCATCTAAGAGAGTCATTACAACAGATAAAAGAGAAATGGGGACTTATTGAGAGAGAAAATTAGGGTAATCTCACTAGTGAGATGATGGATGTAGGTGGTTACATTTAAAGTATTCAAGACAAACTAAAAGGCCTCAAAGAACATCAGGTTCAATCATAGTCTTCTTATATGCCATCCATTCCTCCTTAGGAGACCATTCCAAAAGCCCCTTTGAGTTTACCAAGTTTTTCATATATTTCTTAGATCTTCCCTTTTTGGAGATCAATCCAAGATAATTGTGAAATAAATGAGGAGATTGTTAGGACACATCTTAATGTTGAGGTCACTGACCACTTTAAAGAGAAGATATTCCAAGAGAATATTCATAAGCATATCAGAGCGTTGGAGCTAGAGACAAGGAAAGAGGAGGTGAACCAAAATCAAAAGGTTAAAAAAGATCCTTGATATTTCCCATCATGGAACCAAATCATATAACTAAGCAAGAAAGAGGAATAATCAAGCATCATTCAGGATGTTGAATTCAACCAAGAAATCATTCAGCCTTCATCACTTCCTCCTCAGAAGCCTAAATCCTTTCCTTTATGGAAAGCCATTCAATAAAAAGTGCATAAAGATGAGGTCAAGGTGGTCTAAGAAGAGTAGACTCATGAGAAAAATTAGGAGGATTATCAAGAGCTTGTAGCTAAGATAGATGAAGTACAAACAAATATTTCTTCAAAAGGTAGCCATGAGGACAACTCACATAGATACATTGCTAAGATGGAGAATATTCTTGATAAAGATGAGACAAGTGTAACAGATCAAGAAATTTCATTTGAATTCATCCAAAAGGTATAAATATGTGATCAACATGTTTCAAATGGTAAGAATACTAATGAATTTCATGTCCTTTCAATTGATCATGATGAAGAGGATTTTTGGGATGACTTAGAGAGTTTTTGTGCAAATTTTGATAGTCCATCTCCACCCCAAGTGGAGATTGATGAATGTCTTGTAAAGAGTACTATTGCAGATGTTCATCACGAAGAAATTAAATTCATATTATAGCCATGTTCAAATGTTTATCAAGTATTTAAAGACTTTGACAAAGAACCACTTCAAATATAATAAAATTAAGACATCAATCTACGTATACTAGTTGAATTGCCAATATAACCATCGAATGTGAATGTGTCAAATCATGATCAACCTATAAATGAGGTAGAGATAGTAGTCTTGATGCAAAAAAGAAGAATATGGGAGGAAGATGATTGGATCTTAGATCCATATCTTTAGTCCATAAACCTAAGAATGGAAGTTGGAGACATAGTTGCATCATCTAGAACATATGAACATATAAGTGATCTCATTTACAAAAGAGAGCTATCAAAAGCAAGCAAATATGTTTCAAAGTAAATTAGATTCATATTATAGCCATGTTCAAATGTTTATCAAGTATTTAAAGACTTTGACAAAGAACCACTTCAAATATAATAAAATTAAGACATCAATCTACGTATACTAGTTGAATTGCCAATATAACCATTGAATGTGAATGTGTCAAATCATGATCAACCTATGAATGAGGTAGAGATAGTAGTCTTGATGCAAAAAAGAAGAATATGGGAGGAAGATGATTGGATCTTAGATCCATAACTTTAGTCCATAAACCTAAGAATGGAATTTGGAGACATAGTTGCATCATCTAGAACATATGAACATATAAGTGATCTCATTTACAAAAGAGAGCTATCAAAAGCAAGCAAATATGTTTCAAAGTTCCAAAGGGCATAAAATAGTTTTCTATTTGATCTAGGAGGACCAGAAAGGTGGAGATTAGTTTGTACAAAATAGACTCCTTGTGTTTCATTTCTCTAAGTGCATATCCAAAAATTATTTTAGTAATTTTTTTTACATTTCTATGTTGTTGTTGTCCTTTCCTCTAAGTACACATGTGCACATGTTTCTAGTTGTTTGTGTCAGTTGTCTTGTTTGTGTCTTTGATTACAAAAGATCTTCCAATATTGAGTGTGTATCCATTTTTTTCATACCCAAATTTTATAAGTTATTTGACCATAAATCTGGTCAACCCCTGAAAGTCACCAAAATTTTTAGTAATTTGACCTGTCAAGGTCAAATTACTAACCCTATCATTCGAAACTTTTCTAAAACTAGTCATTAACCCTTTGTATCTAGTAAAAATAGTCATTTATGGACTAAAATCACTAATTTTGGTCAAAAAAATCAAAAATGGATTGTAAATGGGTCATTATCATTTGAAAATAACATTGTCAAGTTTAAATATGTAGACAATTCATGCAAATGGATCAATTTTGAGAGAAAATTAAGGATTCTAAGAGCTTTAGGTGGTTTCAAGACCTCAAATTTTGTACACATGGTTATCATGGGTTGAATAATTTAAAAAAAAATTCATGTTCATTGGACAAGTTGAGATACTCATTGTTTTTTAAAAGTCATTGGCATGTCTGTTGGAGATCACCATTGGAGTAGGCATCATTCTGGAGTGCCACAGAGGTTTCTAAGCCTAGGTAAAAGTTTTAAAATAATGGTATGATGTTTATACATCATAATAATACCTTTAACTAGTATAAAAATTTTAAATATTAAGCAAACCATGCTCATACATGATTTTGCATGTAAACAGGCATAAAGGCCAAAAAGGATTTTTTTTTAATTTTCAAGAAATATGTACTTTCAAAGTGTTTTGATAGCATTTAAAAGACAAAATTATTATTTTTTCAAGAATTTTTAATAATTTTAAGGGTTATTTTTATTTTAGGGAAATTTTCTTTTTTTTAGTTCCAGACACCCTTCCTAGCCTCCTATTCAGATGCTCATATCTTTCACCACGTGTAGAGTTTGGATGAATTATATTATTATGTTTTTATTAATAATATTTAATTATAATTAATTAAAAATTGAGACTATTTGAGTTTTTTTACTTTATGAACAATTATGAAGAGTGTAGATAGCTCAGAATTTAGTTAAAACCCCACAGGCATATTTCTCCACATGGTAAATTTTTATATATTTTTAATGGGAATCGAATATTTTAAATGATTTTTGAGGGGTAATTTTTATACAAATAAATTTAATTTTTTTGTAAATTAGAGGTTTGTACTTCATTAACCATCATTTTGAAAATTTAGCTTCAAAGCCCACCTAATCCGTCAAAAAACTAGTTTTGAAAAAAATTTATTTTATTTACATCAAATCATATTGAATAAACATTAAAAAATTTCAAATTTAAATTAAAATCATATATTTCTCTAAAAATTTAAATTTTATGCATGGAGATGTATGGATGAGGGCATAAATCATGTTTTTTATGTAAAAAAACATGCAAAAATGAAGTACAGGACACTCAAATGAAATTTAATCAATGGAGATGAAATAATAATTCATTTTATTCATCCTAAAATTTTATTTTTCATAAATAATCTTATAAGTTTCCCAACTAGGTCAATCAAAATGGCCAGTCTGTAGGGAAATGAAGCAAAATAGGCCTAGTTAACCCTGTTGACTGAATGGTGAGTGTTTTCTCATCAAAATCAAAAATTTTGGTGTTTAATAATTGTTTTTAGAGATATTTTTTTGTTTTCTCATGTTTCATGGCTTATTATTTTAGGTTTAATGGATTCCAAATGCAAGAAGATAAGCTATTAGGCCTAATTGGCCTAACAGGTCTAATTGGTCAATCAAGCAAGTAAAGAATGACATTGAAAATATATCAAATGAATTAATTTTGGAGTTACCACATGGAATATATTTTTTTAAATTGGATATATCATTCTCAATTCAATCCACAAGTTTCAATTCATGCAATTTGATCTCAAGTTGAGTTAACTAGTCCTTAAGGGTCAAATCTATGCGGTTGACTAGTTTGACTAGTTCCATGCATCTCCCATGCTTTTCATGCAAAATAAAGACTTTAAAGAACTTAAAATCACTTTAAATATGGATTTATATTCTAATTTATGGTGTTATTTTCATGCAAGGAAGGTTGACAAGTCAACATGGGCCCACCACTTCTCAATTCTATGCCAAAAATGATGAACATGCAATTTTTGAAGAATTGGAAGATTTTAAGGCCTTTATATAATTTTGTAAAAGGATTTTAGTCTAATTTTAACTCAAATAAGGCTAATAATTCCCTTTTACTTGTGAATTTGGATTTAGTTAAGTTTTTATACTTATATATTGGCTTTTTCAAGCCATTTTTCAAAAAATTGTTGAAGGTAGAGAAGAAATTGTAATTGAACCCATTTATCAAATAAAGAAGATTTTTTGCATATATTTTTATTATATCAAAATAGTGTGTATTTTTTACTATGTATTAGCATATAAATGAGATCTATATCCCATTTTTTTAGGTTGTTTCCACACATACTGTGAATATCTCACCCTCTACAGGGCATTTGAAGAGATAGGAATAGAATTTTGCAATCGAAAACACTCTCAATCCTTTATCAAAAATACTAATGTTTAAGGGAAATTTAATGACTTCCTACTGATTTATATTTTTGCCTTAATTTCAATATCTTTTGAGGAATACCAATAATTGAGGTGCATCACCCCATTAGATAGGATTTCCCATTTTAATTTCTTTCTCCCTTTACATTCAAAAAATAAAATAATTTAGTGTTTAGAGATAAATCTTAAGGAAAGCAGCCCTATCTGGAGGTTCTTCTCATTAAAAAGTTACCCACACTTTGATAATATCCAATTGTATTATCTATAGAGAATGTGTTCCTTCTACATCTTCAAAGAGGGTACTCTTCAAAGTGATAATAGTTCCTCCATAGTTGTACTCACAATAGACTTTACTGATGTAAGAGGGTCCTTAGGGGATATTCCATTCCTCTTGTAATATATTTTCATGTTTATAGCCAATGTAGGATTATCCTATGTGGTTTAAGGTATAATGTCCATGATTACAAAAAAAATAACTAAAGAAGCAACATGGAGACATGTGTCCTAAGATTCAGAGGAATAAATGAAAATTAGTTCTTGTTAACCCCTTAAGAAGTTGTAATAGTAGGCATTTCATCCACATCTTGTTCTTGATTGAAAAAATTCATTATAATTTGTAGTGAAACTTGAGAAGGACCTTATTGTGAGGAATGTGACACCATATTTTTCTATTACACACCTTAATCCTAATTCATAGATGTCATCATAGTGGATGGTGATTTAGAGGATGCTCCTTGGTCCATAGTTTGTTCGATCACCTAATCAGTCCAATAGTCTATATTTTCCCATCTACCTAGATTTGGAAGTATTATATTTTCCTCCATAATTATGATGGATGGATATCTTAGGATGGATATCAAAATATCATCTATCAACCCCTCCACTTTTACCTTTTATAGTACATCAAAATCATCCTTTGAATTCAAGAATGAAAAGTAATGCTCATAATATGTATGCTTATATGGGATTCCTAAGCCTTGGATATATTTTTGGATAAGGACATGAGGATCTTAGTCCCTATGTGGAAAATATTATAATGATTAAAACTTCTTCATGTCTTTTTATGCTATCCACCATATCTGGTAGGCTATTTATTACCCTAGAAATTTATTTATGACATACTTGGGTTGACATAGAGGTGAAATATTATGTCCTACCATCATAATTATATTATAATATAGATACATCAATTATTCCCCTCCTAAATAGAGTGTCTTTTGATACTTTGTAAAACTTAGTTCAGGTACGATTCATGAGTTTCTCTCCACACTTGAGGGTAGACATTCTTAGCTATGTGAATGATATTCTTCAATTAAGACTATATGTAGAAAATTGAATAAAATTCACATACCTAATTCTTAATGTAGTTTTGGGTGGGCCTCCAGAGTGATCCATTATGAATGTAGATGGTGGATATGACTACATCTAGCACATATGACATCATATATAAGTTTTTACCCATTGGTATTTTATCCTTATTAAACATCTATTCCTAGAGCCTAGTATTGATTATATATCATAGGGAAAAAGTGAGATCTAAGGTCATCAACAGGTCCAACAATGAAACCCATTCCAAGGAAAGTGAATGTTATTATAACTATAAAGTCTATTTAGTAGGTTTATCCCAATGTATATTCCCATCCAAAAGTTGGTTATTGGCACAAGATCCTTGGCCTTGAAAGTGACCACCTCTCTAGGAGAAATCCATTTCCTTCATTTATTCTTTATTCTATTGGTTTTCTTCTTCCACAATTCAACTCTATGCCTGTTGAATGTGGCATCTATGATGAGTAGTCACAGGTATATTTGGAATGAATCTCTAGAGATGTAGGTGAAAATTGTCTTATGGTTTATGTGGTGTAGGAAGACACCACTAGTCATGTTCCCTATGAAGAACAAGTCCTGAAGTAGGTCAATGTAGGGCATCAATTTAGGTTAGTAGTTGCAAAGTGTAGTTGTTGGTGTTTTATTTTTAATAATTTTGATACCAACTACTTATTCTTAGCCATTGTATTTTCTTCATTTGAGTGGGAATATATATTTTCAACTACATCCCACAAATCTTTATAGTTAGCATAATCATCATTAAACACTATTGAGTCAAAGACATTATCTATTTATTATGTGGAGTCATTGATGGATAAATTTAACATTGGAAACACTCCCCTAAACACTTTAGATGATGACACCATTGCTAACATATATGTTCTCATAAAGTTCAACTATTTTCACTCTTGATGGAAGTAGTTTCTACTTGAACACAAATAGCTAGGGATTAAAATTATCTTTGGAGTTTAAATTTACTCAAGATCATTAGCATGAATAGGCATGATGTCTATTCTAAATTCACTAATATATACTTTAAGTATAATAATTTAATTCTAGTCCATGAACCATTACTGCCAAACATATACAATCTTATTTTAATCATTCAATTCAAATGTTTCCACTTTAATTTGGTAGGTATGCCACATAAAATTTCTATACATTTATATAAATGCCACTTTTTAGCCTTGGACACATGTCACCATGTCATTAATTTCATGTAAAATTGAGTGTGCCGTGTGGCATGCCTTTAGAAGTTAGGTGTCATAAATTTTGTTGAGATTAGACTAAACAATTATTATGATTCCTTGAATACATGAAACATGAAGACAAATGTTTTGAATAAAACAACCTGTAAACAAAAATTCTAAATAGACTTCATGAAAAAAAGTTTTAAACAATGTTTTGAAGACCTAGAAGTCACGTTTTACAAAAATTTAAATATTTCAAAATACATGAAGTGTAAAAATCATGAAATCCAAATTTTTTTATAAACGTAGGTTACAATGAACATTTCCTATGAGGATACAAAATATGCAAAGAAAAAAACTAAAACTTACATGAGTTGTGAAACCAAAGAGTTGTGAACACATATTATGAAGACAAAGTTTTAAACAAATTTTATGAAGTGTAGAAGATGCAAAGGTAAAATATACAATGTGAAAACATGTGAATAATTATAAGTTTAGATATTGCAAAGGGCACTAAAAAAAATGTTGTGATGAACAAAAGTTTTGAAAACAAAAATTCTAATAAACACACATTTTGATCAAAAACTTTGGCGACTAGATCCCGTAAACAAAATATTTGATAACAAAATTTGTGAAGAATTTTTTTTAGAAAAGTAAAAGTTATAAATAACAAAAATACATGAAATGCACAACTTGTGAAGTGAAAATTTATAGTTCATGCATATATTCATAAAAAATATATATATGAACAACTCCTAAATACCATTAATATATTAGTCTAAATAAACCATATAGTAAAAACCTAGATAATCAAGGAATGCAAATTGCATTTTTACATGATCTGTACACAAAAAAGAATTTCCACACTTAAAATAAGAATATTTTTAAAATTTTGAGCTTATCTAGGTCATATGTCGAATTAAAAACATTTTTTGAAATAGACCTAAGCTTTTTAGACTACCTTGGGTCTCTATTAAAAAAGAATGGGGTGTGTTGAGTACAACATGCTAAAACCCAAACCCAAGGAAGTACCATCTAAAATAATTTCAAGGAACTAAAAAAATTTACATGGTTAAAAAAACCTTTAAAAATCATTCTAAAAACCAACAATGAGTTCATAAGGATGAATAAGTTGGGTTTGTGTTAATTGTGTCTTCATACAAGACTAAAAAAAGAGCTTTTAAATTTTTTTGATCTTTTAGGACCTTCAAATGGTCCTCTTAATTATTTATGGATCTTTTTATATTTTTAGGATTAGTGAGAAAGGTCTAAAATTCCTTAGGGATTTTAAATACCTACATATCAAGTGTCTTGGTCCTTAAAGCATTCAAATAGTGTATACAGGCCTAGGAATGTGATCAAGGGTTTTGATGTTGTAAGACTTGAACAAGCCTACAATGATGCCTTATATATGAATAGATAAATATTTAATGAATATAAAAGAACCCTAAAGAAATTATAATCACTATTTACTAATTTCAAGACCTTTTCAATAGGATTCAATCCTGTAACTAGGGTCATAATATTCAAAGTTGGAGATGGACTCCTATAAGTTGATATGGATGGGTTTTCAAAGGCATGAGGTGTTTTATATGACTCCCCAAGATTATAAACTATTATAAAATATTAAAAAAGGGTCTCAATCCTCATAATGTTTCTATATACCTTTAGTTATGAAACATTAAAGTTAAAAAATCTTAGAGCATGTTTCCAAGCCTGAAAGCTTGTTTCTAAACTTGTTAAGGTGTCTACATGTCATTTCAAATAGAGTTGTCATGATTCTAAATTTTTTTTAGGACTTAAAGAAATAAAGGATACAAGGTCTAAATATTATTTACAAGGTTTTTAACTATTAATAATAATTTTTATTTATTAACATGATGTAATACCTAACAACCAAGTTACAAGCTTGATGAAGTGTGAAGATAGAAGGTTTTAAGCATCTCTAGTCAAGTTACAAGACTGAAAATGTAAGGTTATCTGAACCTAACATGTTCTAAATCCTTCTAAGGGTGAATGTATTAAATATCTCAAGAGAATAAATATAAAATGTGGAAGTTTCAATGTAGTCTACAAAGTTACAAGCATGTTACAAGCATGTTTTTTATGTTAAATAAGAAGCTAAAGAGTTTTATAAAGTTTTCAATATCCTCACAAACTCTTAACAAGGTTTTAATATATTTTTTAATGTGTATAAGGGGAAACAAGATATAATTGAAATACATTGGTTATTATTCTTAAGTTAGATCTCAAGTATATAAATATTGTTAAGATTGTGAAGAAGCAAGAAATGGTTCTCAAGTATGGTCAAGGATATCTACAATCGTGTGACCGATTTTTAATATTATCAAGGTTTTCATCCCCTCAAAATTCCATCGCATAAATTATTGAAGGTCTGAATGAAGAGTTTCATAAGGGTTTAATCATTTTTTAAGGGTAAAATAATCTTTTGGGTTGCTAGAAAGTCTACATGCCTAACCAAGAGATCTAGGGACAAAATCTCAATGGATTTTGATCCCAAAGACCTATCAAACATGTCTATAGTAGTTACCAAAGTGACATGATAATAGGAGATGGTTATTACTAGCATCATAAAGGTATGTAAAATAAGGATCACAAGGTTTTATACCTATTAAAAGTAATAAAATATAGAAGATTATAGGCCTGTAGACTTTTAAGAAGAGTTTCCATGAAGACATAAAAGGTTCATGGTCTTCAAGACCTTGACATAGGTTTGTAAGAAGGTTTTGAGTATCACCTTGAGAAGGTAAGGATTTTAGAGCTCATGAAAATACATTTGTATGGTTTAAGTTGATATAACCTTTAAAATCAACCTCCAATAGGCTTACATACTTCTTAGGCATTATGTCATGGTCTTGTCAATAGAATATCATGTTTTTATAAACTATAAACATGATTCAATGGTACCTATGGGTTGAAGTCTTAGTTAATATAGTTGAATGAGTTCTAAGGTTACAAGAAAGTTTTGTAAGGTAGTCATTATATGATTAAGACTATAACATAGAGTTCATCTTCCTTTCAATAATAATTTAAGTTCATAAAGGCCCTTAAATAAGCCTAAAAACATCATTGGAGGTTTGGGTGACTATTTGTAAATTGTGAGCAAGTTTAAAGTTTAAATGGTGATTCATAAGGACTAAGCATGAGGCCTTGAGTTAAATCATGACTATTATAGAGTTAATAGAGTGTGAATAACAAGTTATAGAGCATGAATTGGAGGAATATATATGGATATAACAAGGTTAATGCAAGGGTTCCATGACTTCTAAACATAACTACATCTCTACACCATACCTTAGAGGTTTCTTACTAGTCAACTGGAAGAGTTATAGGATTATGAGGTTTCAAACACCTTCAATCATGAAAACTTAGGTCTCTCAACCTCTCCAATAGACCTTCACATGAAATTTAAGGTAATATTTAGGAAATACATGATTATATGACTTATTTATCATGTTTATGAATGGAGTAAATGGTCATAAAAGAGCATAAGGGTGGTATGGAGGCATTTGAATGTTGTTCCTAGAAATTTACAGCTCCCTCCATAGAGGGGTTGTAATTAAAAGTCAACCCAAAGCTCTAAAATGGTGTAGGAGAGATATTTATAAGCCAAACATTCATCCAAAATTATAATTAAGTAGACAAGTCAAACTTGAGCTAGATTCTCTCTATCATGTATGCATGAGACAAGGAGATGGGCAAATTACGGATATTAAGATAGGAGCCAAGTTTTCCAAAAATATAGAAGAATTAAAGAAGTTTATTTATCATTCAAAATCCTTCCAAAGGATAAAATGGAAAAAATGGGGCCTCCTTTTCCACTACCATGCCAAACTTTCTTCAAGGTCTCTATGAGATAGGCCTAGTGCATTAGATAATGCTTAATGACTCCATTTTCTTTGTTCTTTTTTTGCATAGACTAAATTAATGAAGCAGTGTTAGTATTTATGAGATCTCCTTATTTTTATCCTCTTCTCTCTCATCTATATTTTTCATATGTATGGTTAAAAAAGACTTTTCTCATTAGCCCTCTCTTTGGTATGTCAAAATTCTACTCATTTTGGGTCTTATAATACTAGCTTAGGCATTGAATTATTAATAAAATATTGAATTTGCCTCTTTCCTATTATTTTTTCACTATCTATTCAAAATTTCAATTGAATTTTATGGATTTTAGTCTCTTATGATTAGTTTGAGATCTATTATAGATTTTTGGCTCACTTTGAAGTAGATGGTAGAAATTATAACCCTTATGCAAACTAGTTTCTTTATCATACCTTTGTTATAGTATGTTTATGAGAGTGTGTAAATAAATATTAGTCTTTTAAAAAAATTTATTATGTTGGTATGAGGAAGTTGAGGATTTATCTAGACCTCGTGCATCACCATTTTATGAATTTTAGTTATTTCAACTCCCCTTTTCATGATGAAAATATAGTCTTAGATGTAAATAAGTCTATTTTAGCATTATTTAATGCATACAAATGATATTATATCAGGTTCATATAGTTTAGGAAATAATCTAGCCTTATATTTAGGTTCAGCCAAAGGCTTCAAGGTCCCACAACTTAGGGATGATCCCATTTTTGTAGTTGAATCAATAATTGAGTGAATAGGTGCAAGATTTAGGTGACAACAATTCCTAGCATGTCTGGTGGGATAAGTTCCATAAGATTGAAGGTTCAATATAATAACTTGGTGATGTTAATATAAATATACAAAATTAAATACATTTTACAGGCAACTAACAACTCCACAAGCTTCTTGTCCTAGATGAATCCTACATTTTTATACCAAAGGAAACAATGGCTTTTATAGAAGGTACTAGTTTTTAGTTTGTTAAATTGTCATTATATCTTAGAATAAGAACCATATTATCAAGGTCTCCTAATATAAGAGATATAATTTATATATATCCTTCCCTAAGGGCTCAATCCACACCTCCATTTGGTAGGTCTCCTAGATCTAGAAAGAGGTTGAATCTTATTCTTCATATGTCAATCCAAAGAATTAATTTATTTATTTCCTTCAATGAGGGTATCCATTTAACCCTTAAACATCATGATGATATCCTAGTTATATATCTTAAAATCATAATTTATTTCATTGGTCAAGATGCTACCACTCACATATATCATATAAAATACATTTACGACATACATTCAGTCCATAACATTACTAAACACAATGTGGCCATGAGAGTCTTTTTTACCTCCTTTAAATGAAAGGCTCTCCAATTTTATAGTGTGTTACAACCTAGTGTAATTCATAACTAATATGAGCTAGGATAAAGGCTTTGCCAACAATTTGAAGACACTGGTGATTATCTTTATCTTATGGAACAACTCACTACTATCAAGAGAGATCCTCATGAATAAATGGTGGAATTTAAGTTTAGTTTCCAAAAGACTTGAGATATAATCACACCCTTGGTCAAGCCCACTCTAAATACTACTTTATTGTACTACTTTAGGTCTTTGAATAATGTCATCACTATCAGGATTCAGTCTATTAGAGGTATTGTATTACTAAATACATATGATATTATCGTAAAAGATGAAAATAGCCTAATTCAAGATGGAAATGTATCCCCTATACCTCTAATTCCCTTATTTATTGAACCTCCATCTATTCAACCCACTTTTTCATCTATTATTGTATGAGAAAACTGAGCTACAACTTCTATCCATATTAATGAGTTGTATTAAGTTAAGGCATTATTACAAAGCTTTGGGAATGAATTAGTGGCCCTATAAAGGCAGAAAGCTTAGTAGACTGGACCATACCAACATTTCAATCATACATACTAGTATAATAGGTAACCTAATCAAAGTAATGCACAATCTCAAGGATAAAACATATATATTATTCCCCTTATTAGATAAAATCCTAATGCTTCCAACACTTTAAAAGCTATTATACATACAGAAAATAACCTAGTTCAAGATTACGAGTGGTGTTTCCCATGTAACCAACCTAAAAACCAAACCATGTGTCTAAATAGAGTGATCAATAAATCCTTTATTATTCAAATTATGTCACTTTCATAATGATAATCAAGTGAATCAACCTCACAAAGAGAAGTATATGAAAAATCACAAGCACAAGGTGGGTATAATATTTTGAATTAGTAAGAGAGTGACTTTTATGTCATGAATCATAATTAAGTACCAAGTAAATTAAACAATCCATTGGATTACAATACAAGGTTTAAAAAACTGTAATGGAAGGAGAGCCATATTCCTCATTTGGATAGGTTGCTACTTTCCAATCCCCTTATGAAATTACCAAGGATAAAGCAGTTGTTATGACACCTCAAAGATAATAAAATAAAGCTATTAGAAATGAATCTTATATTTAAATCATCCAACATCAAAGAGAATATTATTTTATTCCATATTTTTAGTCAAAAGGAGGACCAATCCCTTTAAACATAGTTGAGAAAATGAAGAGAGAAAACCTAAATGTCACCATGTGTGAGGATCTCTCCATTCATACCCAAAGAGACTTATTGAAATAGGAATTATTCCACCTTTACCATGAAATAAATGTAAGTAAATATATTATTATCACCAACTTATGCCAACCAAAACAAGGATATAGTGGTAAGATCATCAAACCACCTCCATTCTAAATCTCCTTGATTATTAGTAAGCACCTTGTACACAATTGTATGATTGATTCCAGGCAAAGAATCTTAGTTATGCCTAAAAAGATTACTAACCTTATAGGTTTAGAGTAAATTCCAATCATAAATGTATTTTTCTAGTTAGATGGTACAACTATTAAAATAACTGGCAAACTCAAATTTTATCCTACATACTTTCCCAAGCCTTTCCATCCCCCAAGATGTTTCAATCATAGACTTCCCTCCCTATTTTAATATATGCATCTATATGGACTTCACCACAAATATGGGTGGATATATATCCTTATATTGGTCACACATGTTACTTAGTACTAGGTATGAGACCAAATTAACCATCAAAATTGATCCCATTTATAGAGACCACATTGAACCATATTCCTATAGTCTAATCCACCTAAATCTCTATGATTAAGAGGAGAATTTTGTCCTTCATGAGACTACCACACCTTTTGAGGAGGTTCTATATATATTACTTGATGAGTGGAAAAATGAGTATTATGGATTTTATCTATATGATCATGTATAAGAGACATGATTGGGTACCTATTACATCTTTGAAGAGGACTCTATTATACCAAATATTTTAAGGTCATAATAGGATATTATAGGTACTCGGTAGATATATTTTATGGTTAAAGGATAAAATATGGTGATAGTGCATGTATTGCATTGATCTCCCTTCAAAAATACAAGTAATTTTTTCATATAGGGTACAACTTAGCTATACTAAGAACATAGTTAAATATGATACATTTATCTTAGGCCTCTAGTTGACATATAAAAGTGGAATAAAGGTGATTTAATGTTTGGTTATGGTGAGTTGGTTATAAATTAGGCTAGAGGATAAAATGTATCCAAGATAATCTTTTTGAGGACCTACAAATATAGATTATGGGAACCTGTTGAAGGATTTTATCCCTTTAACATTAAAATTATATGAAGAGAAAAAATGTTGATGTTGATAGGATTATTATTGGGGGGTCCTAGTATAGCCTCCCCCATGATTTTATGAAGGATTAATAATATATTTTAAATCTTGTAGTTAGACCTACAAATATTGATAATATTGGTAGTTGGAAAGTGTTCAAGAGTGATGAATAAATGATTAAATTTATATAAGAGGAGGTAAGATTCTCATCCAAAAACTAGCATAGTCTTCAAGATCAATATTAGGATTAGATTATTCACTTAAAAGGTAACATGTTTCATAAGGTTTTAGTCACTTTATAAATCATATTCAATCTAGATGATTATCTTAAAATTTATAATATGAACATGAAAATCAAGGATGATAACTATGAACCATTAGCCATCTCCAATGGTAAACTAATTAAGGCTGGTAAGGTATGCACTCAATCTAAAAAGGAATATTTTATTGGTATTTATAAGAGATATGATGATATATTATCTTAGAGTTACCAATACCTTAGAGTTTTTGAACCAAAATTGGCCCTATACACCATTATCCTAGAACCTAATGCAAGAATAGTTAGGAAAAAGTAAAGACTAATAAACCCCAAGCTTGAACCCTTGATGATCAAAGATCTAACTAAACTCATTTAATCCAAAATTATGTTACCTATTAAGAATCTCTATTAGGTGGCCAACCTAGTCCCAGCTAGAAATAAGAAAGGGGAGATTATGATATATATGGTTTTTAGGGACTTGAATAGAGCATCCCTTAAAGATCATTATCTACTTCCACCTATGGAGCATATCCTTCAAATAATAGCAGGGTCTGAAAGGTTTTCCCTCCTATATGTCTATCTATGGTATAATTAGATACTTGTGAAAGAATATATTCAATTTAAAATAACTTGTACAACCAAATGGGGTATATTTTCTTACAATAAGATGCCTTTTGGTTTGACCAATGCTCATATAGCCTTGCAAAGGGCCACGTATATGGAATTTAAGGCCTCATTAATGATATGATTTTGGTGTATTTACATGATATAACTATTTTCTCTAAGCATGTATATGATCATTGGTTCATTTGAATAAAGTCTTTGACATGTGTAGGGAGTTTGGTGTATCCTTAAACCCGAAAAAATAGTGTGTTTTTTGTCCATGAAGGAAATTTATTGAGACTTGTTGGGCTCACAATTGATCTAGAAAGGGTGTAATAAATATTTGATATTTAACTTACAATCCAAAATAAAGGTCTCTAAAGCTTCTTGGGTAAGATAAATTTTGTAAGAAGTTTCATCCCAAACTTTGCTACTTTGGTCAAACCTCTCACTTATGTGATCAAGAATAATTCTACCTTCAACTAGTCAAGAGGAGGTAAATATAGCTTAGAATCAATTTAAAGATAAATTTATCAATCCCATACACTTATGAAACCATGTTATGGTAAGGAATTTATTATTATACTTTTGGGGGGAATGAGAGTATATTAGCTATATTAGTGTAGGAAAATAGTGATCTAATGGAGCATCTCATTACCTTTTTCAATCAAAAAATTAAGGATTATGAGATGAGGTATGGTTGTTTTGGAAAATAAAGTCCTTACTATCATAATATACCTTAAAAAAGTTATACACATGATTTAAAACAATAAAATATAGATTATGGTTTCACACTCAAGCATGAAGGAGTTCTTGTTGAACAAGGATATATGTGAAAAGAGAGTTGGTTGGATAACTAAGCTCATGGAGTATGACATTGATATCAATTTCACCAAGATTGTAAGAGGAAATTGACTATGTGAGTAGCTATGTATATGTAAAAATAAATAATAAGGAAATTTTTGTGATACAAGAGGATTAATAAGCTGATCATGAGGTTCCAAATAGTTGTACTAGAAACATCATTACCTTCTTAAAAATTGATGATTATCCACATAGCTTAAATAAATCTAAAAGAAAGTATTTTAAACTACAATAAATTACATATACCATTATTTATGGTATATTGTTTAAAAAGGATATCAATGCGGTATTTTTTAGAAAAATAGAATATAACCAAGTAGCTATGGTACTAGAAGAGTTTCATGATGGCCCATTATGAGGCCACTTCTCTCCCAAGACTATTTTTATTAATATCATGAGGGATGGTTACTATTGTACAAATCTATTTAGAGATGCACATGCATGGGATAAAAACTAAAATAAGTGTGACTTATTTATAGGTAAATAAAAGCTAGCATCTTTCCCTCTGCATCCCATATAGGTAGAGCAAACCTTCATGCAATGGGGTTTATACTTTATTGGGATGATTAACACACCTTAAATTTCTAGTCACAAGTGGGTCTTAACTACCAAATATTACTTCACAAGGTTCATAGAAGTAGTGGCACTCAGAGATGAAAATGAAACCTATGTATTGGACTTATATGAAGTTATTGTTATAGGATTTGGTATTCTAGATACTATTATATTTTATTATCCTATGGTTTTTTATAGAACTAAAATTAGTGAATGGTCAATCAAGTATGGTAGTTTTTTGAGAACTTATTACAACTATTACCCCTAAGTCAATGGTTTGGAATAATATAAAAACAAGAACCTAATACAATTTATCAAGAGGACCATGAAGAAAAAAAAAACACTTATCATACCAAGTTAAAAGCAACATTGTGGGGTAATTGGATAACACCCAAGAGGGTTTTTGGTAACTATCCTTTCATGCTAGTCTATGGGAGAGAAGCAAGATTTAATTTATCACATGAATTACCAATTATTAAAATCATTCAATAGATGTAAATGATATAAAATTATGTCATGGAAGTGAGACTCATAGAGTTGATGGAGTTGGAGGAAACTAGGAACCATGAAATGCATACCATAAAGTTTCATGAAGATCAAATGAAGAGGACATTTGATATAAAATCTACTGATAGGCATTTCAAAGAAGGAGATCTAGTTTGGAAATGGGATGAATATAGGGAAAAGGATGGGAAAAAAACTAATATTTATGCCATATAGAATGACACCTACATCATAACTAATTCTAAGATATCCAATTCTTTTTAACTCTCAAAAATTAATGGAGAGGAGCTGCCTATCCTAGTAAATGAGCACCATCTCAATAATTTTTATTGATAACATTTGTTGGAATTTTATATAGTAGGTTAGTTATCTTATTTCTCAAAGTTTTTATACACATTATTTATTAAGTAATGTAGTTGTTTTTCATTCCTCTAAGTGTTTTTAGAATGGTTATTGTCATTATTTACTTATTTGTTGTGTGTTTTAAGGTGTTTTCTATTCATTCAAGGGTTGGTCCATCATGTTCCAGCCATGGTTGTAATTTTATAATGAGTTGTATTTAAGTTTATGTGACTCCTATTCCCAATGGATTATTAAGGCCATTGGATCACTACTTAGTAGGAAAAAAAACCATAGAGGTTGCCAAAATGTTGACTATTCAAGTCATCTTGGTGTCTTGGCACATGATGTGCTTTAGAAAAATATATAATTTTTTTTATAAAATTAGTTGAGTATGGTATTTGAAGCACCTTCATGGTGACAATGTTGGCCTAAGACATGTATGTTTGGATTCATTGAGGTTCCTTAAGCATTTTTCTTTATTATATGAGATCTAACAATTATTTTATGAGGTCATAGGTTGATATTAGCCTTGTCGAGGCCTATTTAAGTACTTTTCAAAGGGATAATGCATCAAAAGGGTCCTATTTAAATTTATTAAGTCATAAAAAAGGGTGAAAATTTCTATAAATTCATAAAGTAATTTTGAGATTTGAAACCTCTTCACAAACACTTCAAATCTGTACATATAATCTAGGAGTGCATTTGAGCTAGTTTTTTCCCTCTTATTTTTACCTCTTTGAGGACTGTTTCAAGATTTAAAATGTGGGAGAGGTTAATTCAATCCATGATACTAGTATTTCTTATCTGTAGCTTTTGATTATCTAATCAAGCCAATCTTCATGTTTTTCAAGGATGTTTCTAAGGTTTCTAGGAGGTGATGATGCTAAAACATATTTATTCAAGAAAAAAATGTGATTACAAATCTTCAAGCAGTTTGCAAGACATTTTTTATAGAAATAAAAAGAGATGATAAAGTATTATTTAAAATCTAATGATTATTATAAATGTTATTTAGGTCTTTAATAAGGAAATATGGTTTTGCAAGACAAAAGGACCTTGACAGTATTTTATTTATTTTCAAGGTTTTAGGATCCAAATATCAATTCCATAAGACCTATAATTTGGTTCTAAAATGTTTTCATGGATGTATTGGCATAAAATATTTCTTGTATGCTTTAAATAACCTTCATGTGAATCATAATTAAAGGATATAAGGATTTTTAAACTTTTTATTGGAAGTTGTAGGTTCTAGAGAGGGTCTTTATGACCATCCACCCTAATTTTAAGTTTCTAAACATGAAATTGAAGGTCAAAAAACAAATTAATAATTAAAAATCATGGTTGCATTTTATGAGTAGGTAAAACCATGTTTTTAGGTTTCTTCATGTAGAAAAAAGTCATGACCTATCCTCATTTTGTATATGAATCAATCGAAGTAAGTTGTGGAGAGAATTAAGGGTGTTTTAAGGATTCTAATAGTTATGTGTAGATCAATGGATGAGGAAGGAAACACATTATTCCATCAAGAAGATAGTAGACAAGTCTAAAACCTTGCTAAAAACCTAACCTAAGGAAGTGCCATTTACAAGCATTTCAAGGACCTAAAATCATAAACATGGTTATGAACACCTCTCCAACTCCTTATAAAATCCAAAAATGAGCTCATAGGGATGAATAAGTGGGGTTTGTGTTAAATGTGTCTTCATACAAGACTATAAATAGATCTTCTAAAGAAAGTTTATCTTTTATGACCTTTAAATGTTCCTCTTAACTATTTCAAGATTTGTTTAGATTATGAGGAACACTGATAAAGGTATCAAAGTATTTAGGGAGTTTTCAATCACATAGTTCAAGTTTGCATGGTCCCCAAAGCATTCAAAGATTGTATACATGCCTAGGACTATGATCAAGGGTTTTGATGTTTTAAGACTTGAACAATACTACCTACATGGATTTAATAGGAGTAAATAAAACCTTCATGACTATCAAAGAGACATTAAGACCTTATTAACATTATGTCATAATTTCAAGACCTCTCTAAGAGCCTTCAATCCTATAAGTAGGGTCATAATCTACAAAGTTGGAGATGAATCCCTATAGGTTCCTATGGTTGGGTTTTCAAAGGCATGAGGTGTTTCTCATGACTCCATGAGATTATTACTTGTGATACAATGTTAAATAAGGGTTTCAATCCTCATAATGTTCCTAAAGACCTATAGGAATGAAACATGAAAGTGTTACAAGATTAGAGAATGTTTCCAAGCCTACAAACATATTTCCAAGCTTTCTAATGTGTCTATATTTCATTTCAAATGGAGTTTTCATGGTCTAAATGTTTTGTATGAATTCAAGGTAGAAAGGATCCAAGGTATCAAGATTATTTCCAAGGTTTTTAGCTATTAGGAATAAGTTGAATTCATGAACATGACCAAGACCTAATAATGAAATTGTAATTTGATTAAGTATGATGGTAGAAGATTTTAAGCATCTCCAAGTAGCTTACAAGACTACAAACTCTAAGGTGAGATTTTATGATTATAAAATGATCTAAATCCTTCTAAGAGTGCATAAAGTCAATCTATTAATAATGTAAAAATCAAATTAGGAAGTTTTAGGGTATTCTAAGAAGTTGTAAGCATGTTTCAAACATGTTTTTTTTTAATGGTAAACAAGGAGATAGAGAGTTTTCTAAAGTTTTCAATCTCCTGAAAAACCTACAACATGGTTTTAAAATAATTATTGATGTCTATTATAGGTAATAAACCATAAGTGAGAGACATTGTTTATTAGGTTTGAGTGATATCTTAAGCATACAATGATTTTCAGGACTATTAAGAAATAAGGGTATGGTCAAGGATATCTACAAGCCTATGGCTGAGTTTCAAGCTTATCAAGGTTGTCATCACCTCAAAGTTCCATGGAATTAATTATTTTAAGTTCTAAATGAATATTATAATAAGGTTTATAGCATGTTTTAAGGGTAAAAAAATCATTAGGGGTGATATAAAGTCTTCATGACTGACCAAGATATCTAGGGACAAAATTTGAGGGGTTTATTTTCTCAAAGACCTCAACAATAAAGCTTTAGTGGTTACAAAAGTAGCTTGGTAATAGGATATGGTTCTTGCTTGCATCACGAAGGTCTATAAAATAATAAAATGTTAACAAGGTTTTATGACCTCTAAAAATTATGAAAATATAATAGATTTTAGGCCTAAAAACTTTTAACAAGAGTTTCCATGAAGAGATAAAAGTTTCCTGGTCTTTAAGATCTTCACACAGGTTTGGAACAAGGTTATAAGTATCCCATTGAGAAGATAAGGATTTTATAGTTCATGTAAATGTATTTTCATGGTTTAAGTTGATATAAATTTTAAAATCAATCCCAAATAGGTCTAGAGACTTCTTAGGTGGGATGTCATGGTCTTATTTATAAAATATCAGTATTTTCACCACTCCAGACATGATTCAAATGTACCTATAGGTTACAGGACTAGTTGATAGATTTTAATGAGTTTAAAGGTTTTAAGAAAGTTTTGGAGAGTGTTAATGATAATAATAATAACGTGACATAGAGTTCATGTTCCTTCAAAGCATCATTAGAGGTTATAAAGGACCTCAAATAGACCTATATAATTCATTGGAGGTTTGGGTGACTATTTTCAAATTGTGATCAAGTTTAAGTTATCAATGGTGATTCTTAAGACCTAGGGGTGAGGTCCTAAATTAAATCATGAGTATATTAGAGCTCATAAAGTGTCAATAATGAGTTATATAGCATGAATTAGAGGTATCTACAGGGCTATAACAAGGTTCTTTCAAGTGTTTCATGGCCTCTAGACCTAACTACCAGTTTGCACAATGGCATATAGGTTTATAACTAACTACATGATAGCGTTATATGATTAAGAGGTTTTAAGCACCTTCAAGCATGAAAATATAGGTTTCTCAACCTCTCCAAGACACATCCATATGAACTTCAAGGAAAATATCATACAATCCATGCTTATACAACCTATCTAGAATGACCATGAATGGAGTAAATGGTCACAAAAGAGAATGAGGGAGGTATGAAGGAATTTTTAAATTGTTACTATAAATGTGCAACTACCTTCATGGAGTGGAAGTCATGTAAAGTCAACCCAAAGATATAAAGGGATGTAAGAGAGATATTTATCACCCAAACATTCAATAAGCATGAAAATTAAGGAGATAAATCAAACATGAGCTAGATTATCTCTAGCATGCATGCATGAGAGGAGGAGATGGGTGTGTTTAGGCTATTAAGATAGGAGGGTGAAGTTTTAAAAGAATATATATTTATTTAAGGTTCATATCCATGATGTACAATCCTTCCAAAGGATAAAAGAGTAAAAACATGGTTTTGTATTCCACTATTATGCCAACCTTCTTGGAAAGTCTTCATGAGATAGGCATAATGCATTGTAGAAGGCTTAGTGACTCCATTTTACTTGATATTTTTTAAATAGGATAAATTGATGAAGTAGTGGTAGTATTTATGGTCTCTCCTTGTTTCTCTTCTCTTCTCTCTTATTTCTATTTTTGATATATAGGGCTAAAAAAGACATTTCTCAATAGCCCTCTCTTTGGTATTCAAAAATATACTAATTTTGAGTCTTTTAATACTAGCTTAGGACTTGAATTATCAATAAAATATTTAATTTGATTCTCTCCTCTTGTTATCTCAATGTTTGGTCATAGTTTTATTTTCATTTTTTGGATCACAATATCTTTTTCTTAGTTTGAGATCAAATGTAGATGTGTATTACTCTATTTTGATTCATTTTGAAGAAAATTGTAGACATTACAACCCTTATGTAAACTATTTTCCTCATCACACTTCTATTATAGTATGTTTTGGAGAGTGAAACAAAAAATTAGTCTTTTAAATATTTTTCTTTTGTTGGTAGGATAAATTTGATGATTTATCATACTTAGGTGCATTACTTTTATATGAATTTTAGTTATTTATACTCCCCTTTCCATGATGAAAACATAGTATTAGTTATAAATATGTCCATTTTATCATTATTATAGGCATGCAACTAATTTTATATTAGATGCACATAGTTTAGGAAGGAATTCAACCTTATCTAGAGGTCCATCCCAAGGAGCCAAGGTCCTACACTATGGGAATGATTCCATTATTTTAGTTGAATCACTAAGTGAGTGAACGAGTGGAAGATTCAGGTAAAAATAATAATTACACCTGATATAATCTAAGTGAACATGATTCTACCACTTGTCATGATTTAGGGGTGTTTGAAATTATTGAACATAATGAACCTATGATGATCCTCTGAATCATAGGTCAGTGATATTTTTCCACTTATCATGATCTTAGAAGTCCAAAAACCTTTTTTAAAAGTTATTATGTATTTTATTCCCATGGACTCCATGTAACTAAAATGGCATAACATGGATAAATCTTGAGGTTATGAAAAACTCAAACTTAGAGATTTTTATGAAGACTGGCTACATCCCAGGTTTACAAGATTTTGACACGTGGATGACTCTGATTGACTAATAGTCTTAGGAATTTTTATGAAAAATGAATGTAGAAATGAATGAGATACTTACACATGGAATGATCTAATGAATCTATATTCATAGGAGGACTTGAACTTTTTTTTATAATTACAATTAGTTGTGAATGAATAGGATGCTAACACTTATCATGATTTAGGGAGCCCAATGAAGATCTACAATTTTAGTAACTTACTACACATCAAATCTCAAACAAGCTACATATTATCGTTAGTGTCATTATTTTATTAAAATAAAAACATGATATTGAATAAAAAATTTGTTAGTAAAGAAGAGAATCAAAAGTTTAGAACAATTGTAATAAAATTAGACTATGAAAATAAATTTAGGGTTGTATACATATAGTTAATATTATAATTTATTAGGCTAATATGGATCATGAAAGAAATTTCTTTTAATGATAATGGGTCATTATTTGAATATTTTAAAATGGGGCATTTTTGGGCACAATAAATGGTGACTCAGTGGGGAAATGAGATAGAGAATTTAAGAATATATAATACTATTTAATGAATCATATTAGAACTTCAATCCCAACAAGAAAAGAATAAGTGAACTAGTTAGATAAAAATGACTCCACCTTCCTCATGTAACATACTAACCATTTTCACTCTTGGGATATATGTGTGATTTTGTGATTTTTGATTTACCTCTTTTTATGAGAGTTTTTGATAAATAAATGGAAATATATTATAGGTTTCATTTTGATTTATGAATTTTATTCAATAAAAATTAAGAAATCTTGGATATTTCTTTGGTAATAACTAGGTATTCATAGCCTTGACAAAGATACCTACGATTTCAATCTAAAACATGATATGTTGATATCCAAACATCCATATCCCTAGTAAATATTAATTGAATGACCATTCCTCCATAAGTTTATATGATTTTTTTGAATAACACAAATGAAATCAGGGTTAGTAATAACCATTTTTTATGTATACATATAAGAAATCTTATTTTTTTTCAATATGTACCTACTAGTGTGAATATATTTCAATGTCTATTATCTCTCATCCAAGTTTTAGAATGTAATAATGAAATTAATATTTGGAAATAAAAATTATTTCTAAAATTTTAATGAGTTTCTTAGAGTAAATTCAAAATGTCTAGTGAACTTATTCAATCTTGGAAAAATTTAATTTAGTCACAATACATACCCCAATCCTAGAAATTCAATTAATACCAGAATAAATCCTAGTAAATTCCAATTGTACTTACTCTTATTTGATCACTATTGGATATTATATATATATATATATATATATATATATATATATACAGGTACCTATATAATATTATCACTATGAGAGGGTAATTTTTTTCAAAGAATTAATTGAGTAGAGTGTTCATTATAACCCAAGAAATACGTATGTTAATGAATGTTTCAGCTTGCCTAAGTAACTTATGTCTTCATGAAGTCCTATGAGATGTCACATGGTCCTATTAAGAGATAAATAATATATTTTTAAATGAGAAGAAGCTAAAAAATTATTCACTAAGTTCATCTTAAAGATTCTATTGATCAAGGAAGGGTCTAAAGGGCTAGTTTTGCCTCATAAAAGCATAGTGTGAATGGAGACATTAATATAGAGTAACTTTTGATGTGTTTTCATACTAATTAGGGACTTGTATAAGTTTTAAAACATTCCAAAAAGTCTTCATGAACCCTCATTATGTTCTGGTCATAGGTTGATGCTCGAGATTGCAAAGGGCCTAGTTACATAGTTGTTAATGTATGTATGCATTCAACAACTTATATAAAGTCCTATTAGACTGATTGAGGTTGATTTCATGACTAATGTAATATAAATAAAATTATAAAATCATGTTTACAATGATTAAATATGTATAATGAAGATTTACAAGTCATAAATTCATTCAAAATGATCTTCAAGGTGCATAAGAAGGTTGAAAGGTCATGATGCCTAACTATTCAACTCATTCAAGTCATTTTTTAAAAGTGAAACCATTTATAATATATTAAAAATCATAATAAAACTAAAATAACCCTTTATAATCTCCATTGTCCATAAAATAAGGGTCAAATTTCATTGAATGACTTTTTCCCCTTTCTTTTGGCTTGGTGTGGCCTTCAATCCCTCTTCAAACATGGAACCAATCCCTTTAATAACTGAAACCATTCCACATGATATATGATCATGTAGGTTTCATGAATTATAAATAATTTTTCATGGTTTTTTAGGGGTATGTAGGTCCATTCATAGAAAAAACCCAATAATCTCAAGTAAAAAAGAAGAAACTACCTTCAAAATGAAGATTTATATGAGAAAATAATACTCTTGGGGGTTTTCTTCAAATTTTCATAAATATAGATGAACTTTAAATTCAATATATATCCATGTGAGTAAACTCACATAATTATAAATCCATTATAGGCCTCCATTAAGAGGATCCATGCTTGAAAATTCACAAATTCACAGACCTAGAGAATCCATTTTCATGGATGTGATACTTTAGTTATATAGATGGACAGAAGAGTAAATAGATTATAGAGTGATAAATAGGTCCTAAATAACATATAATAGGTGTTATTAAAGAGAAATATCCCCTCAAATCTATGAATAATTGTTAATAAGTCCAAATGCACTTGTGAGGAGCTCGTTTCAAACACAGTTTGTGAATTAATATCCTAATGATGTTTCATGATGAAGATTGTTTATTGGGGGATGTGATGGGGTATAATAGACATAATTTTAAGTCATTTAGTCTTATTTAGAATCCTAAAAGTATTTATATCCACTCAAGTCTCCATCAATGGCTTTAAAACCCTCCTAAACCCCAAACCCATGAAGTTTACTTTGCAATGCTTTTAGGATTATTCCAATATAATTTATTTAGATATAAGTTTATCAAGTTTTTTGAAATATATCTTTAAAAATTCCTGAAAAATATGGTAGGTTGTGAAAACCAAACAAGGATTTTGAAAATAGTTCAAGTAAGAATACGGGATATCTATAGACCATGAAATGGTGATTTTCATTCAATTACATTATTCAAATTAAGAATAAAACCTCACATCAAGTTATAAAATCATTTTCCCTTGCATACAAGTCCATTTTTATGGAGTTATATACCTATAAAATCTATTTTTAGGGGTTACTAAAGAGGTTTCAATCAAGAAGATTTCACAAGCTTAAATGTCAATAAATGTAGTTTCAGGACACTTTGAATTTCTCTTCACCTAAAAAAAGGTCTTTAATAGGCCTAATTATCTTTATATATCTCCTTAAAGTCACAAAAATAATTTAAATATGCACGTTATTGAATAAACTTAGATATAAGGTCTTAATAATATTAGAGTCTTAAACACCTTCAAATAGGCCTGTAAGGCAATGATGGGGAGTTAAAATGAGATGGAGAAGTGTTTTCTTGAGGTAAAATACTCAAAAAAATCCTAAAACTCATTTTTTTATTTCTCCATTCCACTTAAATATGGAAGTGGACTCAGGGGGGTTAGTTCTTAGGTAGAATATTGATGTCTTATTAAAAAATGAAGACCTACATGACTGCCAGCTCAGATTGAAGGTTGGTGATGGGTTGTATATAAATTGATATGAAATAAGGTCCTAAAATAAATACCAAAAAAATCCTATCCAACCTAAAATATCCTCAATCATAGATACAATTTTATAGGATATTGAATTGTCATGTTTTAAGAATAGGTTCTAGACTTGAGAATATCACCCATAAACCTATATATCTAGAACTAAAGTCCAAGGAAAAGTGTCATGTAAATGTTCTAAGATTACATGTTTTTAATAAATTTTAATAATTTCATGAATAATTTACATGTAAGTTTCTAAAACTCATGAACAAGGAGGATTATATTGTGATCATATCAACAAAATAAACATTTGGGTAATGAGAAAACTCAATAAAGAACATGGTTTTTTTATATCAATGGTTGAATGGTTTAAGAGATGAAAATTATTTCCCATACATAATATTTTAAATGTATAATATTTTTAAATTCAAAGGGATCTCAAATAGTTCATGAAATTGGGACACCTCTTCACCATTGCTCTCAAAGTTTACAAGCATAGTCTAGCTATTATAGTCAACAAATTAGTGCTTATTCCTATCAGTATAATTGTTTCAAGATTGGATGTGTTTTTAGAAGATTGTGAATGAAAGGATATTTTTAAACAAGAACTAAAATGTTAAGGCAGTGATGATTGGTCAAGATATTCCCTCATACTACTTCTCAGGTCATGTTTAATTTAGGAAACCCTAAATCACCATCGTAGATGTTAATATGACAATCTCTTTTGAATGAACCATCAGTTTACATTTAAATTTGATAGGATAATATGAGAGAGAGAGAGAGAGAGAGAGAGAGAGAGAGAGAGAGAGAGAGAGAGAGAGAGAGAGAGAGAGAGAGAGAGAGAGAGAGAGAGAGAGAAAGAGAGAGAGAGAGAGAGAGAGAGAGAGAGTCTTTTTTAATGATCGAGTGGTCCCAGAGGTTGAAGACCATCAGAGAGTAAAATATATGTATTTTCCCTTTTAAGCTTATAAGTGGACCTAAAATAGGGGTTTAGAGGAGAAAAAACCTTATAAATCAATCATAAAGTAAGTATTAGGATTTGAGAAATACTAATAAATTGTGCTCATTATGGGTTGAAGCCTAGGGATTAAAGTGGTATGATGAGGGAGATTTAATAAAAACCTAGTCTAGAGGTCTATAAGAAGAACCTAAAGCCCTAAAATACTTATGTCTTATTCATTAAATGAAAAAATTAGGTGTAAAAATTCAAATAAAAATTAGAATAAGATGCTAGAGTTCATTAAATAGCCTTGGAAGCTTCAATGAAAGGTTCAAAAGATGACCTTGATAGGTGTTCACCAAATTTGACCCTATAGGTCAAATTGGGACCCCCATAGGAAAAAAATTAATCTTTAGAGGTTTTAAGGGGTATAATATTATGTAATATGGTGTATTATAATCTATTTGATGTCATTGTATATCATATTAGCCTTGGTCATTAGTCATTTTAGTTAATATATCATTTTGAGTCATTTTAAAGGTCATAAAATAAGCATTAAATGAGTTATAAAACCTCTTTAAAAAATGTGAAGGTTATAAAAGGATATGTTACATAAAATGTATCCTAATAATTACTAATTAATTGTTATTAACTAAAACGTGATAGGTCATTTAGAAGAAAGAGTAGTATCCTTTGAAAAGGGAATAATTTGGCACTTGTATGGCCCAAAAGGGAGTGTGACACATGGGATAAGATCAAGGAATGTATCTCCATCTTCCATAATCTAAATTACACATTTTAAATTCTTTATATGTCCCAATTTTGAGCTAAAACCATTCTACTCCTTCTTCACCCTTCTAGACACACAAAACTAATCTTTAGGTTTGTACTTGGTACAACTAGTAGGGGAAGTTTCAAAAAAATTTATCTTGGGGGTATCTTATACACTAAATCAAATATAATTTAATTTTTGGTTCTAGAGTAATTTTGACCTGTGCTTTATGAACCATTCCTAAGAAGTTGACTTATCCAATTTACTTATTAATCTATGCACCCTGTAGGTTTCACTTGGGTTTCAAGAAATATGTACAATAAAAATGGTGAGGTTGATTCCAAATGATGTTAAATCTCTCTCTTCATTTTTTCCATGATTATTTTCATGTTTTTAAAATATATCATGGGCTAATTGGTTTAGTTTACAAGTTGAAGTTCCAGGTGGAATGGCAGTCAAGTTCACTACTTACAGAAGGTTGTATTATCTAAAAGGGATTCATATGAATGGGAAATGGTCTTTTCCATGTTTAAATTCCATATGGCACACATCCTTACATGTTTGGTCTCATAACTTCATACTTTAATTAAACAACTTATATTATCCTACTCATACTCAACTTTCTCCCTGGTCTCAGTTACAATCATGTTTTCTGAGCTATAAACACATTATTATGGATCAATTAAAGGTTAAAATTTTGTGATATATATTATATAAGCATGAGGATATTTTTTTATCTTTAAAATTATAAATTAAACACTATGGCATTCATATGTATAACTTCTACATAATTTGTAATTAATGACCACCTACAGGTGCTTGGAAGAGAATATCATGTTGGAGTAAAGGTTTTGAGACCTATTTCATTATATTCATAGTGATAAAAATGAATTTTAATATATTAAAATGGACTATTAGTGATAAAATTACCATAAATTTGGTATTTTTTGAAGGATATTTATATTGTTTGCACGTACATCAAAATGACCATCTAAAGGTGGTGTTAATAGGAGGGTAAGAATAACAAAATGGAATTTTGGACCTTGTTTCAAGTATTTCATGATGAATGATTTGTGTTTTGATAATTTCCAATGTATATGAACCCATTTAAGGTTATAAATAATACAATTTCCCAAACTTGCATATACTACCTGCACAGTGAAATAACCACTTATAAGTGGCTTAATAAGGAGTTGAGGAGTTCTTTTGGGTGATAAAGCACATGGATGAATTCATCCATGAAATAATAATGTGTTTTTGATAATTATAGACCTATTTAAGAAGATATATTGAAAAATGGAGGTTGGAAAACATTTTCTAAGCTCAAATGACTGATTTAGGGATCAAATCCCCAAAAGAGCAAAATAGAATACTTGGATATTTTGTAGATATATCATAATAAGGTTTGAAAATGATTTGATGAATATTGGTGATCAAAACTTGTACTATCTACACGGAAGAGGGACTATTAAAAATTTGTGAGATATATGAAAAATTTATGGTATTCATTGGAAAGCCTAAAGTTGAATATTTTTTCACTTATCTCAATCAGTATCATCTATAGGTCTAAGATATAAGAGCACATTCAACCAATGTTTCAATACCATGGTATACTCCCATGTTTTTTATGGCCTTATTTATTTAATTATAAAATAATTAATATGAATATCATTATGATAATGTGGATATGTAGTGTTTCAAGTCTCATTTACACCTACATGTTTCCTTCCACAAGTGAAGACCACCTACAACTAGTTGCAAAGTCTCATAGTCCATATTGTGATCGTAAGTGTAGATACCTACAAGAATATATAATTTTTTTAGATAAAATATATTCCTAATACTTCATATGTTTCATATATACTAATTTAAATAAGTTCTAATTATTAAATCCACCTATAAGTCCCTGTACAGTCAACTATAGTTGACTTTAAGGGGAAGAAGGCAAAAGAGTTGATTTTATTGAGATGGATATAACATAAAGATGATTATAAATGGGTATAAAAAACTTAAAATTATCCTATATTAATATATGATAGTTTTTAGACACTATATATATGCCTCAAACAAACATGACCACCTACAAGATTCATTGTTGAGGAAGAGATGTAGGAAACACAATCAACACCTTAAGCAGTCAACTCAAGGGTATGACTTGAAAGGTTTTAGAAAGGGTTGTTAGGTATCATACACAATTTTTAAATTAAAATTTAAATCTTAAATTTCATTAATAATAAATAAATGGGGGAGGTGAAAGGCTCAAGACAATATCACACAATCCATTCCTTAAACCCTGCACACAATTTACCTCAATAGGGGTCTGTCTTAGGTTTTTAAGGAATTAAAGGGTCAAATGATGTTATAAAATACTACAGTATTGTAAATAAAAATTTTAAGATTTGGATAACCTCCTAAAATAATCACCATTATCTAATTAAATAGGGGAGTTCCCTATGTTTTTTCTCAGATAGAGGGCACTCCCTTTGTGTATGAACTTGCATTCTTGGGAAATGAGGATGAAAGAGTGAACTAGAGGTTATTTGGACATGGTAAAGAGGTGTATGGATTTGAAACACACCAAATAAAACATGCAAAACCAATCATATAAGGAGGAATCTCAATAGGGTGGCTTGGACCACAAGGGTTATAGTCAGACCTAGGCAAGGTTTAAGCCGAAGGACAAATGGGAAGTCACTTACACTTGTAGACTTAGATATGAATTTTATGCTATTGGATAATGTTTTAGGGGTCAATAAAGAGGTGATAAATCATTTGTAAGGTAGATAAGTTTTAAGGGAATCCTTTTTTCTCTCAAAATCAACATTAGGCCTATGTAGATGAAAGGAAGGACTCGATAGGCTAACTTTGAATGCTCACATATTTCATGAGGCTTTATATGGAGGTCAAGGAATTTTATAGGGGTTAACAAGGGTCATAAAATATTATTTAGTGGAATTTTTTGGTAATTTAAATATAAAATCTAAATGAATAAACCTTAATATCCTAAAGCACTTAAAACCCTCCTAAACCTTTGGTCTAGACTCGATGTGGAAAATGAAGGATATAATGCACCAAAATGGCATAGTTTGCCTAGAATAAGTATTGTATGTTGTAGAAGTCTCAGTAAAGATCCCTAATATTAGGATGAGTTATAAAAAATCTATACAGATAGGGTAAAAAAATTATTTTCTTAACTATTTTTTCCATTTTATAGGTTCTAATAGGTTTTAAAAGATGAGATAAACTTTGGGAGTGAGATAGAGACTTAAGATAACTAATAATGTCTATTTTAGGCCTTGTAAAAACTAATGGTATGCCTACTAAAGATCTCATATCATATAATAAAAATTGGCATAGTGAACATGATGGTGAGAAGTGTGAGAACTTTAAGTGGATGGATTTTTAAGGTTTACCTAAATAGTATAAGGCCATTTATGCTCTTTAAAAGTGTAATTAATTCCCTTGCATGTATTTTAATGAGAAAATAAATCCAATTTTGAGGAAAAGTTTGAAGGGTAACTAAAAAAGGAATTTTTTAGACTACAGGTAGTGATGGCTCACTTCTAAGACATTCTAGATGAGTAAGACTGCAACCAATGCATGGAGATGCATGTTTGAAAGCGTTAACTCTTAGTATAATAATTATAATTATCCCTAATAAGTTTTGGAATTTTTAAATAGGGATAAATCATGAAAGAAATTTTTTGAGCTAGCAAAGGGAATTCCCTGCCACTTTTCATGAGTTTCATGACTTGGAAAGCCACTCATTTCTTCTAACCTTGAATAGTCCATTTCACATTACCTTATCATGTAAAAGTAACTCATTCTCTTACTTTAAAAAGTTTACTTATGACCTTTGGACTTATTTCTTCTCCCCTCTCTCCCAATTCCTATAAGAAATAGCCATTTTGGCCTTTGTAAACTATGATCTACATAAGTATAGTTAAGCCTTTCTCATTTGCATACCATGGATCAATAAAGAAAACTATTTTTTACCTCTTCCATGATTGTTCATAGTATGTTTTAATTGGATTATTTATATTTATTAGTGATGAATCTTGTTTCCTTAGCATGGTGTCTCATTATCTCACCTATTTGTAGTTGGAAAGCTTATTCTTGTAGGTCATGTGAAGTGTTCTAGGAGGTGTCAAGGTTGAGAGAGTTAGATTATTAATTAGTGTCACTCTATACCTCTTTCCTAGTATTATTATCCTAAATATTCACCATAATCTCATAATGAAATATTGATGTAACAAGATGTATATTGGAGAAGTGTATGTTTGGTTAGTCCCTTGTTCTCATGTGTAAAATATAGATGGTTGGTAGTCATCAACTAATTTTTTGTATCATATCCTTTAGGATAGTTATATTTTAGTTTTCTTTCTCCCTTTTCCCTCACAATCATAGGTGTATTAGTGGTCTACAAATGGTATATTAAGAGAGTTATCCCTATCCAAAGATTCACCTCATTTTTAGGCTCACCCATAGCCTAAAAGTGTTTAAATTGTGCCACTTGGATGAGGAGAGATAATACATCTCCTCAAAGGGTGAAAATCCAAGTGATAATAGTTTTTTTCACACTTGATGGGACTCTTAGTCCATGAAGTTAATGGATTTTTAGTGTTATATTTCAAAACATCAACCTTTGTAGACATCTATCTAAGCATCAATGGTGACTCTAAAGTTACATCATCTAGTCAAGCAGCCCATGTATTCATTTTGAAGATTATTGATAATCATTCCTTGTGTTCTTGCTTCCTAATGAAGTTCTATAGTTAAATTTGGTGTGGATTATTATTTTACATAAGTTGGTGAAGTTTATCAAGCTTATGGCTTCCTATCAGCCTTGTCATGATCCTTACCAGTTCTAATATGATTCTTACCATCTCTAATATAACCATTATTAACCTTATCATAATTTGTATCAGTCCTATAAATACCCTCCTCAAAATAGTGCTCTTCCTAGTCAACATAATTGTAGACATAAATATACACACTGTAATTCTAAATTTTGTATTTTCCTTAGACCACCTTAGGACCCCCTTGGAACCAATCTGACCCTTCAATCCCTAACCAAGCCTAACCCATGGTTAGTTTTACCAACTAACTTAACCTATATTCTACCCACTTTCTTACCTTCACCCTTGACCATTGATGGTTAGGAGGACTATTAATGATTTCATTGACCATCGATGATCAAGATGCACCTCCTTAACCATAAACATGAAAGCCACCTACCTTAACTTTTTAAACATAACCTATCTAAATCCATTTACAAGCCATTACATGAGAGAGTTAAAATTAGAAACCCTGGTTAACATCTTGTTACAACTATCTTACCTTGCCTATAAAAAGAGAGGAGTAGGGAGGTGAATATTCATCTATTATTATTATCATGAGCTTGTGCATCTAAAGTTCCTTTATTTTTTAAGTCAATTATCATTACTAATCCAATAATCCAACCATCACCTTAGAGATCTAACTTACCATCTTTAGTCTACTAAAGCATCAAGTACTATTACTCTACTAGAATCATGTAAGACTCCACTAATGAGTTAACCACCTAAAACACCCACATAATCAACCTTCTTCAAGATAAGTATTTATTTTTTGATATTAATTTCCTTTATTTGCCTTTGAAAATTATCTAATACACACCCATATCTCAAAATCCAACCTTATGATCTCATCAATCAGCCATTTACCAACCCAGATCTATACATCATAACCATCAATGGTTGTCTCAATCGTCAACAATCTACCCAACCATCTATGGTCACCCTAACCATCGATGATCACCTTAAACACTGATGATCACCTCAACTACTAATAATCACTATGGTAGGAAATAATATCAAGTTATTTTCACCTTCTTATCCCCACCTAAATCCAATTTTATGTGTCCCTACCTATTTATAGATCCCTACTTGATTTTCCCAAATAGCCAAGAGTCATTTGGCACTAACATTAACTTTTTTATCACTATATTATTAATTTATAGTATATTTATTTAACAATCATTTTTTGTGTTCAATTTTACTAGCTTTTAATTATTGATGTAAGTAATTTCTATTATATTTATAAACTTAATTATTTAAAATGTGTGGATTGATAACCCCCAAGGAAACTCTTGCTTTTGGGATCTAGATAATGCTAGGTAATCCACTCAGCTACCTATCTAACCAACCATTTTATTTAGTGTTATCTTATTTATAGGTCATCCTCCCAATCCAAAGAGGAGTTCTTCAAAATCATCTAATTTAATGTGTACACAATCAAATAGGGTTTTTAACCATACTCATATTTATTTTATTCTTCTACCTTTTTGAAATATAAGATAAAATTCACTAAAACATTTTGGCATACCTAGTGGGACCTTGAGTCTTTACATTGGGTTTTTTTCCTTTGCATTTATATGCTCTTCTCCCTATCTATTCTCATTAATGAAACTAAAATCTATTTTAGGTTTAAAATCAAGTGCATCCTTTTCATACTTCTAATTTTAGCTCACTTTTAGTTTAAAGCATAGTAGTTTTATCATAGCATCACATATTTGCACACACTAAACCAAACTACCTTCATAAATTAAACATAAAACAAACTTGAGACAAGGCTCAAATATGATTTCATCACCTAAAGATCACCTTACCCTTTCTTGGTGATCCTACTTGGAGGTCATTACTAAGGGGAGAACTAACTCAGTTCTTTAGTTGAGTATAGATTCTAAAAATCAATATATATTGGCTAAGCACTCAACACCCTTATCATTATGGTGTGTGAAGTGAGAGGGTAGGCCCCAATACTAAGAAGGTTATTTAATTAGGATATTTATGTTATCTTATTAATATCACCTTATGGAATTCATGTATTTATGTTAGTTAATTACCTATGATGTTTCCCTCTTTCTCTATACTTTTTCTATTCCTTTGTTAGGACTGATATTGGATTGGTATAGTTCCTTAAACAAGCATTCCATATTTTCCTTCACCCAAGCTTTCTTGGACCACTTTTCAATAAATATATGTAAGAAGGTTTCCATCACTAACCTCTACTCTATCTAGTAGTTTGATAATGAATCTAATGTTGATTTTATATCTCTTTAGCAGAGGCTAATCAACCAACTCTTTATTTCCTTACACCAACCCAAATTGATCAAACTCTTTGCTCAAGTATGTGCTAAGCACATATGTTCCACATTATGTGTTCAAATTTTCTAAAATTTTGATAAAGCTTTCACTATGGTGCATAAATTATATAATATATCAATTGATGAAGGAAATATAAAACTAAAAAAAAGAACTCAACGTATAAAACTAATGAGGCTTCCTACTCCAAAATGAATAACCAAACCAATATCAAGACGAAAATTAAGGGCACTATGAATTCAGTTGTCCTTAAAGCTACTTCACCATCATTTACAAACCAACCAAATTCCTCTAGTTCCTTAAATAAAAACACAATAAACTAAAACCATAAAACCTAGAATAAATTTACTCCACTTGGAGAATCCTACACTTTAATCCTAGAGAAGCTATTAAAAGTTAATATCATACAACTTCATCTTATCATACCATCTCATCAATTTGATTCTTCTTATCCTACACCTTGTTGGTATAATGAGAATGATTTATGCACCTTCCACTAAGTGATAGGGCATGTTGTTAGTAGGTTTAATACCTTCAAGATCATTGTCCTTTCATTGACAAGGGTGAGCTTGTGTTGGATAACCCTAATGAACCTCAAAACTAGTCCCTTGATATATTTAAGTAGCCTTTCCCCAATCATGTGCCTACCAAAATTGATAAAAACATGGTATAGTGCTCTCGCTATGCCCATACTAATAACATGATTCTTGGTACACTCATTGCTAAAGAACCTACTAACCAACCTATTTGCTATGCACCCTCACCACTTATTGAGGTAGTGGAGTTACCTTATCTAATTTTGGATACCTAAACTAAGGAATCTACCTTTTCTCATTCTCCACTTATTGAGGTAGTGGATCCATCAATTCATTCTTCAACTGACATACCAAAATAAACACCCATCTTACCTTATCCACCAACCACCGAGTAACTTACTACCCCTTAGGAAATCATTATTGAATAAGAAGACCCCATGTCTACACCTCCCAAAAAGGAGTCACCCACTCAAACCATACATCCTTTGATTTAAGAAAAGGATGAGGTTACCACCCCTATGTCTCAACCTATGGGTTTATCTTTTAGGTTCACTATCTAGGGAATAAAACCATCCTATAAACCATTCTCTAGGTTAGTGTAGATATTAGATTTTATCTTCAACCATGGCATGGATCAGGCCACTTTATGGTAGTAATTAGGGCTACATTATATCACTAATAAGGAACCTAGGACCATGACTTTAGTAAACCAACCCACCACTTTCATTATCTAAATTCCTACCAAACCAATAACAACTTCTACCAACCCAATAATTCCTAAGCCATCTAAAGCACCTAAACCCAAAGAAACCAAATCATCTTCTCCAACTAGACCATCCAATCTAACCAAGAACCTTTATACCCTAACTAAATAGTGTCTTAATCGCCCATCTATGAAGGTAGATCTTACTGCACTGAACCCAAAAATCAAGCACCAACCCAAATAAACCAAGGGAGTAGAGATACCAAAAGGCTAGAGATATAATCTCCTAACTCCCTCCAACCTATCCTCTATCTTAGGGCCTCATCTCTCCATTTTGATTAAAAATATAGTTGTCCCAACTAAGACCCAATAGACATTATTGGTTACACTAGCACACTTGCTTTTAGACACACCTATTTTCACCAAACTATCAATAACCAAGATACATATCCTAATATGTCCTACCTCTACTTTCTCAGCCACCACCTTTCCAAAATGAAAACCACCAACCATACACACCACCTTACCTAAACATTCTATCACAAAACCTTCTCCTAAAAGGACTTCCACCTTACCAACCAAGACCAAAAAATGTATACCTTCTCCACCTTTAGCTAAGTCCTAGTCCACCATTTTATAAAATTTATTGCAAGCTCATTTCTTAACTTTACTTCATATCAATTTGGTTAACCCTCTTGTTTCAAAACTCATATATTATAATGACCACCACATGTGCTCTTATCATAGGGCACTAGGCCATGACATGGAGAATTAAAAATATCTCTAAACCATTATACGCCATATCTATGATGAGGATTATCTATTAATAGATGAACCTCCTATAATCCCTATACCTATCCAACCAACAAATATACCTCTAAGTCAAAACCTACCTACTCCTCCACTCCCACCTTAGAGTGATGAAGAACCAAAAAGACCTCCTAACCCAATTCCTCCCTCTATCCATACTATTCATGTGGTCATCAGAATAATAAAGGGACAAGTGTAAGGCCAAAGTGTCTATCCCATGGACATATCCATCTTCTACCTCTTAACCAAACCCTACCAAAACATCTTCACCTTAACCCAAACCCATGGTTTCCATCTTAGGTGCCTCCTAATATAACCCCTCTAAGTCCATTAGGAGAGTGGTTCTCAAATAAATTAACCAAACCCTAATGAAGATGAGCTTATATGAGTTGATTACCACTTCACCTCATCATCGCCAAGTAATTATTTAGGAATTGTAATCAATAGAGGTCCAACCTAAAGACCCTCAACCTCTAGCAGACTTTATCAGTTCTCTCCAAATTTCTAACCTTATCACCTTTAAGGATTCATAAATACCTCCTATCCATATGGATGACTCAAATCCCACTCTCTTTATTACTTCTTACATCAACCAAACCCATATTAAATAGGTCATGATTGATGGGGGAGCTAATAGTAACATTATATCCTCCCATGCCTATAACAAACTTAACCCTTTAGACAATGTCATGTCTAAAAACTTAGTTATCCACTAATCCTTTAATGACACCATGACCACTACCCTGGGAATGGTTGTCCTTCATATCCATGTAAGGCCATACATGCTCCCTAAACTATTCTATGTCATGGAAGGTGAATTCCAATACAATGTTTTATTGGGATGACATTGAATCTACTCCATGTGTTATGTCCCCTCTACTCTACACTATTACATTAAATTTAAGTAGAAAGTCTAGGTAGTCACCATCCAAGATGACCAAAGTCCCTTCTCTACATACAATATGACCTACTGACCTAACGATATCCTCTTACCCCCATATAACATACCCTCCTTAACTAAGGATAAGACATCGACCATAAAAGAGGAAGTCCTACCTCCTTATACCAATGAGGCATCCACTAGTTCATCCACTCCCTTTGATCATATCCCTACCTCAGACCCCTCAAAATCCACATTTTACTACCTTTCACTAGGGGAATATCACCTCGTTTCCCTTGACACTTTCCCTACTCCCCAGGAGTATGGGAAACTTAACCACCAACCTGGGTATGACCGTAATGTCATAACCATTTTTCCTTTTTAACCTTCAAATTATCAAACCCATTTCATTTATGGGGGTCTCGACAAGACATTTAGTGATTCTATCACCTCCCCTTTTCCTTGACCATTCACCTCTATCTTATCTTACCTAGATAATCCAATTTTTACCAAACCATACCTCCATACATGTGTTTGGAAAATATTTGGTTTCAAATGATATGAGCATGGCCCACATGAGTTGGTTTCTATTGATACTAGAAAACCTCATGAGAATCATGGTCTCAGTTACATCCTACCCATCAAGCAACAAACCAAACCACCTACCATTACCATCACTGAGGAAGACACCCCTTCCTCACCAACCTCTCCTTTTCTTGCATGTGAGGATGATGAAATCATCCCACCTAACTTTTTTTCATCAACATGATTAGGATCAAACCCCTAACTTACCAAAAGGAAGGGGAAATCATAACTATCACTTTGACCCATCTTGAGATGATAGGAGATGACTCCCCTACCATTAACACTATTCAATGTCAGGATGATAATTCCATTCTCACCTACCTTGGTGTCCCAGATTCTTCCATCCATAAATCCCTTCCTCTTGAGACTTTGACCATGTTGAATGAATCTAATATGGATATTAACTTGGGTACTTTAGAGCATCCCCACATTGTCAAAATTAGGCAATCACTAAATGTTGAGGTACTTCAAGATTTCACTCTTTCCTCCAAGATTGTAACATAGCATTCACTTCATCTTATAGTGGCATTCCTATAATTGACCCCACCATTACTACACATAACATAGTCACCCATCGTGATGCCAATCTTGTCAAGTAGAAACTTTGATGCATGTACCCTCACATAACCTTTCTCATCAAAGAAGATATTTAACATCTCTTTTCTATAAATTTCATTCAACCCATTGACTGTCTCCAATGGGTCTTGAATGTCATACTAGTCACCAAAGCCACAAGGGGATTACACATTTGTGTGGAATTTCAAGACCCCAACCTCAATTTAACTTAAGACAAATTTCCTCTATTGATCATCAACCAACTAGTTGATCTTATAGCTAGACATAAGATGTTATCTCTCATGGATAGATTCTTGCATTACAATCAGATCCTAATTACCCTTGAAGATTAACACAATACCAACTTTACCACCTTATGGGGTAACTTATGATATAGAGTCATGCCTTTCAAATTAAAGAACATTGGTAAAACCTAAGAATGTGCCATGACCTACATCTTTCATGACCTTATCCACAATATTGTAGAGGACTATGTGGATGACCTTCTCAAAAAATATAAACTTTGAAAGGATCATTTAGTCATTATCAAAATCATCTTTGAGTGCCTTATCCATATGTCAACCCTTCCACCACCTTATAAATAAAGATGTGTCTTTCAAGTGGAATAACTATTGTTAAAAGGCCTTTGATTCACTCAAAAAGTACCTTTTGTCTCCACCTATACTCACCCCTCCTAGAGATGACCAACCTTTCTAGCTTTATATCTTTACCACTAACCACTCTCTAAGGGAAATGCTTACTCATCAGGATGAACAACACAGAGATTAAGACATATACTACATTATTCACATGCTTGTAGAGTACAAGACTCAGTATACCCACATTGAGAAACTTTATGTAGCTTTAGTATTTGTGGCCACCAAACTTTTCCACTACCTTCTTAACCACAAAACTTATGTCATAAACAATACCAACCCACTCAAGTATATGTATTCAAATCCATACCAAAACCAATGTATGGAAAATTAGCTCATGTTTTTAGTAGATTTTGACCTTAAGTTCCTTTAATAAAATTTAATTAAGGGGAAATTCATTACCGATCAATTGGTTGAGGAACCATTAACATACACCAACCCCCTCCTCTTGATTACCTCGATGAGTCCATCATGACCCTCTCTTAAGTAGACTTCCCCTACCAAGTCACCATGTTCTTTGATGGATCAAATTTTTAGCATGGTGGGGGAGCTAGTATCATCTTTATTCCCTTTGATGGTGAGCCCTTTAATTTATTCTTAGATATTTATTTTCAATGTACCAATAATATAGCTAAGTATGAAGCTGTAGTCATAGGCCTTTAGGTTACCTTATCCCTAAGAGTCAAAATAATCAACATATTTGGTGACTCCCAACTTGTGGTTGATCAAATTAATGGCTCTTACCAGTGTAATAATGATGTTTTATAATAGTACAAATAACTAGTTGATGAACTCTTAGCATCATTTAAACACTACCATATCTAGTCAACCCCATAATCTACTAATACATTTATTGATACCATAGCTTCCTTTGCCTCTCAAATCCCATCTGCACCTTTTAACTCTAACCTATCCATCATTATCCATATACTTACCCAATATTTCTATGTCAAACTATATTCTCCAACCATTTTCAATGTGAAGGAGACCCAACCCAACCTTTGGTATTAGTAAATGTTTGACTACCTCAACCTTGCCATCATTCCTTCTAACATTTCTATGAATGCTTGAAGAGTGTTTATCTAGGGTACCTCACGTTAAAGCATTATGGGAGGAATCCTTTATAAATGTAACTTTGATGGCCTCCTCTTCCATTTACTTTGTAGTTATGAAGCCTATCATGCTATCAAGGAAACTCATGATGGTATCTATGGGAAACACTTTAGTGGCCTTGTTATAGATAAATGCATCCTTTTCCTTAGCTATTACTAGCCTACCCATAACCAATACTATTTCTATTATGTGAAAAATCAAGTTAAGTGTCAATAACATGACAATTTGCATCATGCACCTAGCCATAGTCTTCATGTTTCCAATAATTTTATGGGATTTCTCATAATGGGGTCTAAAATTTACTGGTGAAAGTATTGCCCATTCTTCATAGTGACACCATTCTATCATCACTAAAACTAAATATTTTAACAAATGGGTAGAGGTTATTCCTCTAATCTCAACCAAAGTGGAGAAGATTATTAACTTTGTCAACCATCACATCATTTACCACTTTGGTGTTCCTCATAACATTATCATTGACAATGGCAAGTATTTTAAGAACAAGTAAGTCTAGGGTATATGTGATGAATTTGGCATTATGTTAATATTCTCATTTCCCTATCACTCTTAAGAGAATGGACATGTTGAGGCCTCTAACAAAACTCTTAACAACATGCTAACTAAAATTGTTAATGTATCTGATCAGGATTGGCATTTGCACATCCCCTTCACCTTAAGAGTATATCACACTATTGTTAGAACCCCTATGGGTGACACACCTTTTTATCTTATATTTGGAGTGGAGGTAGTCTTGCTTCTCGAGGTCCAAATCTCATCTCTTTGCATATCTTTGTAAAATATCATTACTGAGGATGATTATCATCAACACCATTTAGCCTATCTTGGGATACTTGATGAGAATCGATTAGCATCCCTTACCCATTTTCATGTCTATCAAGAAAACATCAAAGGTGCTTATAAAAATCACCTTAAAGTGTGATAATTCAACTTTAGAGACCTCCTACTAAAAGAAAATTAACATGTCACCAATATGGAGAAAAGAAAGTGGGGAAAGTTTTCTTTCAATTGGCTTGGAGCCTATATCATAACCCAAAAGTATAAATCAGGATATTATCAATTATCTTCTCTTGAAGGCCACTTATGAGTTGATCCCCTCAATGCTTCACATCTACATCTATTATTTTGTTAAGAAGGATCAAGTTAACCTTTCATTTTACCTTAAGCTCATCCCTTGATTTCAACCACATTCATCTCTCTATTTTAGGTGAAACTAATTAAAAATGAATCATATGATTATCCATCATAGTCATATCATAATCTTGAATAAAAGGTAACATATGTCTACCCATGGCATGATTCTCATGGTACTATTTGCCCCTTTTTTGGGATGGATACCCATGATCATTGTCACCTAAACCTATTTACACCGAATCAAACTCTTGTGTTTCTAGTTTTGCCTTCATAAAGGTGAACCCTTAATCATACATAATCATGTCTATGTCAATCACAATCAAACAATAAAAATAAAAATCTAAACTAATATAAATCATGTGTCATTCCAAGCATTCATGAACTACTCCCTTGAAGGACAACTATCACAAATCCTTGAAAAAAACACATAAACTTATATCACTACCTTGAAATATGGTTAAGGGATATATTTGTCAAATCACATCAATTTATTGGAAGCTTCCTGCATCGATAAACTTTTCATATATAGAAATAAATCAAATGACCCATTTTAAAAATCACAACAAAATAAAACTAATTTTAAAATCCACAATTGACTTTCACATAGAAAAATGAGGTGTAAACCATAATCAATTTTCACATGTATACTTCCTAAATTGATAAATATATGCTTTGTATGGCATATACTTATTTATAATGACTCTTTAGAGACCTATAAAAGAGGCATGCTAATTTCAAAAGAAGGTTTAATTTTCATCCATATACCCTTTATGCACTATAAGCAGGGGAGTTTGAGCTTAATTAGAATTATGTGGTCAAGACACTTTTTAACCAACTAACGAATGCTAATCCAAAGCATTCAAAGGGTTTATTCTCATTAATATAATATAACTTTGGTTTTTTTAGTCCTTGTCAAAGAAGAAACATTGTGCTCTCTTCCTATCTTATCATGAGTTGTTGATATTTTCACTACAGTGTGTGTATCTTGATTATATTATTTGTTCACCCATCTCATGTTATTGATTAAACTACCTCATGTGTTTTACCTTAAAATAAATTAATAACAAGCATATGCACATGTGTCATGGGGAGTAGCATAACCATAATCATAACCATAAAAATCATAAAAAAACCATAGCATCCATGAACAATAAAACAACTAACCATTTTTCATTGCATGTCTAAATCTAAATAATGAAGCATATACACATTATAATCTAGTATGTCATAAGCAAATAGGAAACATAGCCAAAAATAAAATCCATCTCATGCCTAGCTAGCTAAGTCTACATTGGTATCTATCATCCATAGCATAATCATAATTAGTAAAGTAATATAAACATCACATCATAAGCATTAGACATCAATGCAAATCATAGACCATGAAAATAAGAAATAAATCGGCTCATATATATATATACATATACATATATATACATACATATATACATATATATATATATATACACATACATATATAAATATATACGTATATATATACATACATATATACATACATACATACATATATATACATATATATATATATGTATATACATACATACATACATACACACACAAACACACACACACACACACACACACATAAATATATATATATCATGAGTCATATAAACATCATAAATGTATAAAAATAGATATACATATCTCTCCCTCTCCAAATGTACATATCATCACATCAGCTCATAGGCTAGTTTCTAAATGATATACGATAATATATAAACATATGTATATCTGAGCTATGTCTTACCTATTCCCCTATGGCACAACTGTCTCCTAGTGTACCACTAGGTCCTGGTACCTATCCACTTATTACACCTATCTACCCATTAATAGATTCCACCTACTACCTTGGTGTCACTACACTAGCATTATTTGAGAAACTCACTCTACACTTTCCCCAATGGGGCTCATCAAGGCACCAACTCAAAACTATAGCCTTATAATACTATATCTCCTCCACTATATCCAATTATCATGCTATGGGAATGGTGCCCAATGGTCTTACATGCACCATGGCTCCCCTTCCCTACCTAAAGGAGTCCCTCTCTTATGTAAGAAAGGCTATTGAAGCCCTCACCTACTCCCTATCACCTATAAGAGTCATAACCTGACCCTGTAGACCAACCACCTAACTCTATGACACTATGACATGTGTTTGTGTATCGATTAATGCCACTCTTACCTATCCATCAAGGCTATCCCCTATGCTCTTTGGTCCCCTCTCCCAATTGTGTCCACATCTATAGTCCCCCAACTACTATCACCATCACCAATATCTGTTACCACATATAATGCTTGAGAACATACCATGTAGCCATCTATAAATCCTACAACATCTATATGTAACATGGATGGTAACTCCTTATGATATAAAAATCTCAGCATAGGATGTGGCTCTGGTAATCATATTTTTAATTCTTCATGCCTATACCTAGGAAATATGCCTTAAATACCCTGTACAAGGCCAAACTACCTCTATACCCTATCAAATTTGATGAGCTCCACCTCTCCATCCCTCTTGTCAAGAATCCACCTATAACTCTATAAGGACAAGGCGTACCTCCTATATCTAGGCCATACTAGAAATTAGACATAAGGCCTTGAGGTAATATCACTAATCATTAGTGTACCCAATGTACCTTTGAATCAATCTACACCATGGTATCCTCCCCCTACACTTTAAGTGGTAAACTTATCTCTCCACCACATGAACCTAACTAGGAACTCAATCTACATGTATCCTACCCATGGAAATCCCATTGTCCTTAGCACCCAGATGTGATCATAAGCCTAATAATGTAAAACTAGGTTGACATTGATACCATACCTCTTATGGGCCCTAAACCCCCATATCTCCCTATATATCTATATCAAAATAATAGGTACATAGCTGAATATAGTTCATTATAGTAGTATCTCAACTAAAACTACTAGTAGAAAATACGGGAAACTATTGTTACTTGAGTTGGGAAGAGAAAAGCATGAGATGGCCATTATAAGCATCATCATGAGTCTCCTCTCACTTGAAGCCCTCTACTATAGCATACTATAGATAAAGCCCCCAACATTCCATCTAACCCAATCATTGTCATCTCTATATAATAACTCAATATGATCCTCCTAATCCTTTCACTCTATGTGATAGATTGAATTACCTTGGAGAGGTAGAGTGTGATCTTATGTACATCCTTAGGTAAGATCATCATCTTAATGGTCGGTAGTAAGAAGGTGTTCATAGCTAGATCCCATCTCTTAATGAGTGTTATGATCATAGATGCATCCTAAACCACATGATGATAATGTCTCATTTCCCCCAACCCAACCTCCTCTTTATATGCCCGGTTAGTTGGGGTCATCCCCTAGTATATCTATATGAAGATGAGTGGCACTTGATTTTGCATATGTATCTACTTCCTAGTCTAAAATAATTCATTTGAAAACATAGTTTAGTAACCTATGCCATTATTTCCTATCGTACCTTACCCTTAAGAATTACACAACACCCTATTTCTCTACCCATCTACCCAATACCTACCAAATTTATCCTCTATCCTACGAGGAAAGATTATACCTAAAAAACAACATTTAATTTGCCTTAATATTTCAAATGCTTTCCAAAAACCCTTTTTTCACTAGGTGAGTACTGATGGTCATGGTGACCATAAATGATTAGACATCCTTTTTCTTAGGGATGTCAATCATTGATAGTTGAGCTTGACCATCCATGGTCACTATGGGTATTCCATGAGTGGAACACCTATAATCTACCCTACCCTAAAACTAACCAAAACATAAGCTAAATAACCTACTTTGGCACCCTTACTTACCTTCCTACCCTTACCTACCTACCCACCCATTAAATTTTACCTTTTGGTTGCAAAAGTACCCACATTTATAAACACCCTAACTAAGGCATCACCCAAACATTTAATCCACTACCTTAGAACCACACTACAATTACCAAATCAAGCTATCCTATAAAATTAAGGGCACCCCTTACCTCATTTTGTGACCATCACTATAGAGTTAGTCATAGACCTGCCTATTATCATCCACTCCCATGTGCTCCCTACATCCTCGTTGGTCTCCTTAGTCTCTGCTCTCCACCATAGAAAACTCTCACCCACTAGTAAGTAATAATTGTTATCACTCACTTTCATCTACAACAGACAAATAGCCAAATTTCCATGATCAACAATGATAATGAACAAAATAAGATTCACTTTTGACCCTTATGGATCTAGGGTTTCCCCCTAACTACCAATGGTCAAGGTGACTGTTGGTGGTTGATTTTTATCACCTTCACCATTTATGGTTAAGTTCCTCACATTTCAATTTTTAACCCAAGTAAACCACCTTTTCACATGTACTAAACTCAACACCCACCCATGGAGACTACCTTCTCCACCCAACCCAACCACCTCATCACCTTGCCATTGGTCCACTTTAGCCCAACTAACACATATTTTGTGATTAATTTTACCTAGTCCTTTTACCATAGTGACAACATTTCCATGTTGGCTATCTTTTGATCTTATGTCACCTCATACTTACCTAACCTACTTGTATCTTCTCAAGAGCACTTCCTACCTTAAATATACGTGAAATGTGACCTAATTATATTTTCACTGGGAGAAATTCTTGCATGGGATAACCAAAAAATCATAGACATCCCTTATAAGACTTATGATTATGAGTGTACCCAACTTCCACACCTTATTATGGTCATGTGGTCTACTTGTCACTTATACTTCTAGCATAGACTTTTATTTTTACCAACTATAGTAACCTAGTCTATGCATGATCTTGGCTATCACACATCTTATCACACCTTGTGTACTTATTTGTTTTTTTAGTGCCAACCTTAATGGAATCTACCTTCATCATAACCTTCATCCACATTATCAAACATATACCCAATTCTTTTTTAGTTGATCGCTCTTGGTTTAAGGGGGAATACCTCCTCCTATACTAAGGGAAATCAAACCTTCAATCAATAATCCATTTTTTTAAAAATTATTGATTCAAATATACATAATAAAAGATTAAAAATGTATACATTAAAAATATTCACATTATGATTCTGAATGTCAAAATTACCTTGGACCACCTTAGGACCCCATTGAGACCAATCTAACCCTGTGAACCCTAACCAAGCCTAACCCATGGTTGGTTTTACCAACTGACTTAACATAGCCTTTACCCACATTATTACCTTCACCCTCATCCATTTATGGTTAGGATGACCATTGATTATAACCTTGACCATAGGCGATCAGGGTCCACCTCCTTAACCACAAACATCCAAGCCACCTACCTTGCTTTTCTAAAAATAGTTTGTCTAAATCCATGTTTGATCCATTCCATGAGAGAGTTAATATTAAAAATCCTATTTAATATATTATTGTAAATCTCTTTCCTTTCCTATAAAATTAAAGTAAGAGGGAGGTGAGGATCCATCTATAATTTTTATCAAGAGATTGTGCATCCAGAGTTTCTTTATTTTGAAGGTCAATCACCATCAGTAATATAAAAATCTATCCATCATGTCAAAGAGCCAAATTTCCATTTACACTCTACCAAAGAATCAATTACTTTACTAAAATCATGTTATACTTTACCAATGCATCAACCAACTCAAACACCCACCTGATCAACCTTCTATAAGCTAAGTATTTGTTTTTTGATATTCATTTACTTTATTTTCCTTTCATAATAAACCTAATACCAACCCATATCTCAGAATCAAACCTTTTAATCTCATAAATTAGACATTTAAAAACCCATATCTACATATAATAACCACTAGTAGTTTTCTCAACCACTAATAGTCTACCCAATTATTGACGGTCACCTTGACCATCAACGGTCACCTTAATCACTGACAATCACCTCAACCATCGATGGTCACTATGGTAGGAAATAATAGAAAGTTATTTTCACCCTCATACCCAAGACCAAATCCAATTTTATATGTCCCTACATATTCATATACCCCTACCTAATTTTTTTAAATAGGCTCGAGCCATTTTACACTAGTATTAACTTGCTTATCACTATATTAGTCTTTTATAATCTATTTATTTAGCAAGAATTTCTCATGTTTAATTTTAGTATGTTTTGATTATTAATTTAAGTAATTTATATTATATTTATAAAATTAATAATTTAAAATGTTTGGATTGATATCCCCCAAATAATCTCTTACTTTTGAGATATAGCTAACATTAGGCAATCCACTCAGCCACCTATCTAACCAACCATTTGCTTTAGTGTTATCTTATTTATAGGTCATCCTCCCAAGCCAAAGATGAGTTATTCAAAATAATTTTATTAAAAATAATTTTATTTAATATACACACAATAAAATAGGTTTTTCAACCATACCCATATTTATTTTCTTCTTCTACTTTTTCAAAAGATGAGCTAAAATTCATTAAAACACTAGTCACTCCTCTAATTAGTCCATTGTAACTTTCAAGAAAACACTTTTAGGATATGAGAAGTACATATTGGATCTTGACACACTAAGGGGACATGGTCAAGATATTCATACTAATTTCATTCATAAGGTGAGAGATGCATTAGAGCTAATTTAAAAAGAGTGTGCATTTATTAAGAGAGCCAACTGGAAAAGGCTCACAAGTGAGTTGCTATATATGAGTGGACTTGTTTCATACTTAGAGGATAGGCTAAGAATTCATTAAAATTAGCCTCAAAAAACCTATCATCCCTCACATATAATTCATTATGGTTGATATCAATCCTAATTGACCCCTATTCATGAGACCAATCAAGCTTATCAAAGCCATCCTTTTCCCAATTAGCTAGAAGAGAGAGTTGGAAAGACAAACCTTTTTTTTAAAGAAAACCTTGATAGGAAAATTAAATTGGCCAATATAAAAATGAGTCAATACATATTATTATCAAATTAATTGGAATTTAATCACTCATTTCCCTCTCCCATGACATCTCCACCTCAAGAAGGGACTCCTAGATATGAGATTCCAAGTTGGAAACAAGGTGGAGAATCCAAGCCTAAGGAGATCCCAATTTTATTGAACACTTCATCCAGTAATAAAAGTAATCAATAATTCAATAAGAGACTCATAATCATAACATCCTACTCTAGAATAAGATAGTGGAGTCATGGGAAAATAAAGAGGATAGAAGCCTTGATAAGGAGTATGAAGTTAAGAAAGAGCTTGATTCTATGAAGGTCCCTGCAACCCTTAAGATAATTCTTGTGTTCCATGTCATCCCACTTGTACTCCTCATCCTCATGAATATGCATATAAAATTCAAGAGATAATTTTACAAGATAACCTAGCCAAAAATATTGAATATTTAGAGTTGAGAATAAAATTATTGAGTCAAGGTGTGATGGAATGTTTAGAGCCAAAAGAAGATCCTATGCTTGAACACAACCCAACTAACATTCCTCAAGAGAGTCCTCAAGATAAATTAGATTTAAATGAAGATATTATAAAATGTAAGGAAAAAAAGCAAGCTATTTTAGCCCAAGGTCTACCTCCCCTTCCTCAAGAACTCCCAAAATAATCCTTTACAATTCATTCTTAATCTAATTTTGAATCCTATGTTCCACCTCCACTAACTAGTTAATAGTTTTCTCACCCCATCACCCTTTACCTTAATGTAAATATTATATGGGAATCTACAAAGGAGTATTTGGTTAAATAAAATTTATTACTCTTTCTTGAAGAAAGTGTAGCTCCTTGGCATCCTCATTGGGCTAAGTCACCCGATTTCAAGATGCCTAGTCTTGGCATCACTAATGAGGAGAATAAGATTGAAGATCTTACATACCTTGAGAAGAAAATTTAGGTTATTAAAATTTAGATACAACTTTATATCCCTCAATAGGTCTTAAATTTTGAATAATAGGTGAGTCCTTATGTTGAGTCTTTTTATTTGGTTGATAATGAAGAATGCCATCTTAGCGTCAAAGAAGAAATCTTGGATGATGTCCTTTTGGATTCTAAAAAATAGGATGAAGGAGCTTATATTGTTTTTCCCCTTTATGATTATGATCAAAAGAAGATGATGACTTGTGGTACTAGTTTGAAAAATTTTGTAATGAGTTTGAGTATCTCAAGGGGTCTAAAAATTTCTTAGAGATAATTATAAGTAATGGTAAGCAAGCTGAATTTTTTTTAAATGTCATAAAAAAGATAAAGAAAATTTCACCTTATACTTTGGATGTCAAAACAAGATTATATTGGCCTCAATATTCCAAATAAAAATAAACCATTCCTATTGAAACCATGCCTATAAAGAAGATACAAATTGATCATGAGATGAAAAGCAAGCAATAATATGAGGTATGTGTACAAGCCCAAGAGGAATATATTTACATTGGGGACCTATTTTAAGATGGTTTAATTGAGAGCATATCAAGTGAAGTTCCAAGAAATAGGTCTAATATATCAAGTATCCAACCCAAAGAGAAAAATTCTTTGTATTATGATTCATCTCATGAAGAAGGAGATGTAAGGAACTTTCCTTTGGATCTTGGAAAGGGAGGTATGCTTAATTGTTAGTTGTACATAGTGGTTTGTTTTCTTATTTCCCTAAGTTCTTTGATCACATGTGTATGTTTATTGTTAATTTTTTTTTCTTTTTTTAGTGTGTGTCCTTTATTTTGTGTGTTTTAGGTAGTCAATTAGTCTCATCTTGATCAAAGCTTATGGTTAATGGTCAAAGTTATCCTTATTTTGTTTTAGATTTTATATGACTCCCTAAGCCCAATGGATTGATAAGGCTATTGATCTTTAGAATAGTAGACATGCTACCCCTATGAGTTACCAATTTGTTGACCAAATTTGACCTTAAAAATCATAGGAAAAATAATGATCTTTAGAGGTTTTTGTGGGTCTAATATTATGTCATAGGGTGTATTATAATATATTTGATGTCATTCTATATCATATTAGCCTTGATCATTAGTCATTTTAGTCAATATATCATTTTGAGTCATTTTGAAGGTCATAAAAGGAGAATTAAATGAGTTGTATGGCTTCATTGATAAATGTGAAGGTTAAAAAATGAGATGTCACATCTAATGTTTCCTAATAAGTCTTTAGTAACTATTACTAACTAAAAAGTGACAGGTTATTCATAAGAAAGAGTAGTTTCCTTTAAAAAGGGAAGATTTTGGCACTTATACAGCCCATAAGGGAGTGTGACACATGGGATAAAGTCAAATAATGTCTCTTAAGCTTCCTAAATCTCAATTCCATGTTTTAAATACTCTAGAAGATCCAATTTTGAGATAAAATTATTATACTCCTTCACCCTTCTAGACACACAAAACTAGTTTTTAGGTTTGTACTTGGAAAACCAACAAGGGAGATTTTATACAAATTAATCTCGAGGGTGTATTCGAAACTCAAATTCAATTTCATGTTTGGTTTTATAAGAATGGTGACCTATACTTTATGAACCATTTCTAAGAAGTTGACCCATCCAATTTGCTTTCTAATCTATGCACCTTGTAGGTTTTGCTTTGGTTTGGATAAATACATACAATCCAAATGCTGAGATTTATTCTAAGTGATTTTAAATCTCTACCCTCATGATTTAAATTCTTAGTTTCATGTTTTGAAAATATCTCATGGGCTAATTAGTTTAGTTTTCAAGTTGATGTTCTAAGTGGAATGACATTCAATTTCACTACATATAAAAGGTTTTATTCTATGCAAGGATTCATATGAATGGGAAAATGTGTTTTCCATGTTTTAATTCCATAGGTTCCACCTCCTTCCATTTTTGGTCTCCTAACTCCATACTTTAATCAAAAACCCAATCTTTTCATACTCACATTCAACTTTCTACCTGCTCTTAGTTACAATCATGTTTTTTGAGCTTTGATCACATTATAAAGGAGAAATTGAAGGTTAAAAAGTTTTGAGATATATTATATAAACATGAGTAAATTTGGTGAGATTTCAAATGATAAAGGGAACACTATGGCATTCATATGCAAAACTTCTACATAGTCTTCCATTAATGAGCACCTACAGATGCTTGGAAGAGAATATCACATTAGAGTAAAGGTTTTGAGACTTGTTTCAGTATCTCCATAGTGATAAACATGAATTTTAATATATTTAAATGGAATAGGAGTGATAAAATTCCCATACATTATGCAGTATTTGAAGGATATTTAAACTATTTGTCTATACATCAAAATGACAATCTACAGGTTGTGTTAACAGGAGGGTATGAATACAAAAATGGACTTTTGGACCTTATTTCAGGTTTATAATGATGAATGAGTTTTTTTTTGAGTATTTTTAAGGTCTAATAACCCATTTAAGGTCATAAAATAATACAATTTCCCATACTTACATATATTGTCTGCATAGTGAAATAGCTACGTACAAGTGGCTTAACAAGGAGCTGAGGAGTCCTTTTGGGTGATAAAGCACATAAAGGAATTCATAAATGACGTCATAATGTATTATGGAGCATGAAAAACTTATTTGAGAAGATATATTTACAAATGGAGGTTAGAAAACATGTTCTAAGGTTAAATGATTGATTCAAGGATTAAATCCCCAAAAGAGTACAATAGTGTACCTGGCTAGTTTGTAGATATCTCATAATAAGGTTTCAAAAGGATTTGATGCATATTGGTCATAAAAAATTGAATTATCCAAATTGAAGAAGGAATATGTAATGCTTGTGAGGTAAATTAAAAATGGAGGGTGGGAATTAGAAAGCCTAAATTTGCATATTTATGCACTAATTTTAGTTAGTATCATCTACATGTCTGAGCTATAAGAGACCCATTAAACCAATGTTACAATACCAAGGTATAATACCATGTTTTTTTATAAACTTATTGATTTAATTTGGTTCCAATTATTATGAAAATCATTATGATTATGTGGATATGTAGTGTTTTAAGTCTCATTTACACCTATAGGTGTCCTTTCACAAGTGAAGACCACCAATAGCTAGCTACAAAGTCTCATGATCCATAGTGTGATCTTAAGTTTAGAGACCTAAAAAAATATAGACATTTTTTAGATAAAATTTCTTCCTAAGACATCATATGGTTATTATAAACTACTTGACACAAGTTTCAAGGATTAAAGCCACCTACAATGCCCCATGTAGTCAATTGTAGTTGACTATGAGGGCAAAAGAGAAAAAGAGTTGAGTTTATTAAGGTGGAAATAACATAAAAATGATTATACATGGGTATAAAAAACATAAAATTATCATATATTACTCTATGAGGGTTTTTAGACACTATAAATAAGCCTCAAACAAGAATGGCCACCTATAAGATTCGTTATTTTGGAAGAGATGTAGGAAACACAATCAACACCTTAAGCAGTTAACTCAAGGGTATGACATGAAAGGTTTTAGCATGGTTTGGTAGGTATAATATAAAATTGGAAAATGACAATGTACATCCTATGGTTCACTAATAGTATGGAAATAGGGGAGGTGAAAGGTTCACGATAATATCACACAGTCTGTCTTAACAAGGGTTTATATTGGGTTTTTAAGGAATTAAAGCGTCAAATGATGTTATAAAAGACTCAAATATTATATAGAACATGTTTAATACTTGGATAACCTCCTTAAATAATCACAAATTTTTGAAGAAATAGGGGAGTGTCCTTTATTTGGTCTCAAATAGAGGGCACTCCCTTTGTGAATAAAACTTGTAGTCTTGGGAAATGAGGATGAAAAAGTGAACCAAAGGTTAGTTTGACATTGTAAGGAGGTGTGTGGAGTTAAATAATGCACAAGAAAACATGGAAAAAAATTACAAAAATATGAATATCAATAGGGTGGCTTAGACCATAGGGCTTATAGTTAAACCTATTAGGCATGATTTCAGCCTAACACCAAATGGGAAGTCACCTACACTGTTAGCCTTAGATATGCATTTTATGCTATTTTAGAATGTTTTTAGGGTCACTATAGAGGTGATAAATCTTTTTTAAGGAAAATAAGTTGTAGGGGAATCAATTTTTGGCTTAAAAGCAACATTAGACCTATGTAGATGAAAGGAAGGACTCAATAGCCTAACTTTGAATGCTCACATATTTCATGAGGATTTACATGGAGGTCAATGAAGTTTATAGGGGTTAATAGGGATCCTAAACTATGTTCTAGTGGAATTGGTTGGCAATTTCAACATCAAATCTACATGAACAAATCTTATTAGCCTAAATCACTTGAAACCTACCTAAACCCTTGGTCTAGACTCGATGTGGAAAATGAAGGAGATAATGCTCCAAAATGGCATAGTTTTTCTGGAAGAAGGATTGGATGTTGTATAAGGCTCAGTTAGTCTCCCTACCATTAGGATGAGTTGTATGAATTTTTTACAAAAAGGGTATAAAACTACTTTTCTTTATTGTTTTGTGCATTTTTCAAGTTCTAGGAGGTTTCAAAAGATGAGATAAACTTTGGGAGTGAGATAGAGACTTAAGATAACTCCCCATGTTCATTCCTTCAAAAAATCTTAAGTATTCTTTAAAAATATCTCATATTAGTTAGTTAAAACTAACATAGTGAACATGATGGTGAGAAGTGTGAGAACTTCAAGTGGATGGCTTTTTAAGGTTTACCTAAGAAATATAAGGATATGTATGGTATTAAAAAGTGTCATGCACTCCATTTCATGTATTTTCATGAGAAACTAAATCCAAATTTTAGGCCAAGTGTGAAGGGTGATTGAAAAAGGAGTTTTTTAGACTGTAATTAGTGATGGCTAAATTCTAGGAGATTCTAGATGAGTAGGACTACAAAAAATGCATGAAGAGGCATGTATAAAATCCATCCCTCTTAGTACAATAATTATACCTATCCCTAATCAGTTTTGGGATGTTCAAATAGGGATATATCATGAATTTTTTTAAGTCAGCAAAGGGAATTTTTGCCACTTTTCATGAGTTTCATGACTTGGAAAGCCACTTGTCTCTTATAACATTACATGGTACATTTCACACTCCTTTATCATGCACAATTAATTCATTATCTTAGCCTAAAAAGTGTCCTTGTGACCTTTGGACTTTTTTCATCCCCTCTCTTTCTCTCAAGTTCTATAAGAACTAGCCATTTTGGCCTTTGTAAACTATGATCCACCTGAGTATGGTGAAGCCTTGATCATTTCCCTACCATGGATCAATAAATAATATTGATTTTTACCTATTCCATGATTGTTCATTATGGTTTTTACTTGGATGATTGATCTTTCTTAGTGATGACTCTTGTTTCTTTAGCAAGTTGTCTCATTCTCTCACCTATTTGCAGTTAGAAGACTTCTTCTTAGAGGTCATATGAAGTGTTATATGAAGTGTCAAGGTTGAGTGAGTTATCATATTCAATAGTGACACTATAAACCTCTTATCTAGTCCTCTTAGCCTAAACATTCACCATAACCTCATAATGAAATATTGATGTGAGAATATATGGACTAGAGAAGTGTACGTTTAGTTAGTCCCTTATTCTCATGTGTAACATGAAATTGGTTAGTATTCATAAAATAATTTTTTGTATCACCTCCTTTAGGATAGTTTGCTATCAGTTTTCTCTCTCCTTTTTCCCTCACAATCATAGTTGTAGTAGTGGTCTACAAGTGGTGCATCAAGGGAGCTATCCCTATCTAGAGTTTCACGTTGATCTTAGGCTCACCCAAAACCTAGAGGTGTTTCAATTATGCCACTTGGATGAGGAGAGCTTAGACATATCAAGCTATGAAAATATAAGTGATAAAAATAGGATAAAGACCTATATAGTAGTTTAATGGAGAATCAAGTCACTAGTTAAGAGAGATTGAGGTATGGGTGTAGGTCCAAATCCATATTAGGATTAAAAGGATAAAGAGAGTTTTTTTTATGACAAGATCTAATGTTGAGAACATGCGAGGTCATGAATAGTAAGTTATAATCCATACAAGTTAACTTCTAGGTCTCCATAGACTAATAAAGTGTCAATCAACAAATGAAGGGACAAATGGGTAAGAATTTTCCAATAGTGTCCTAGGACATGAGCTTGAGATTGTAAATCAGACCAAAATACAAGAGGAGAAACACCTAATAGAGTCCCATTAAATTTTTAATTCAGATTTCATGAAGTAAATAGTCATTAAGATAAGTGATATCTTAGTTCATTAGGGATTTGATCAAGCATAACAATGCCTTGATAAAGGAAGAGGATGATGTCTAGGTCTTACTCCATTTAAAAAATCTAAATAATAGTAGTCAATAATAAAATAATCTAAATTTGAACTTTCTTAGATTGTATTATATCTTATAAACCCTTATCTAAGATTTAAGGGTCTAAAACTATCATAAGTCTTATATTACTAGTTCAAAAAACCTAAAATTTTGTGGAAGAGAGTAAAGAATGTCCTTAGAGTTTTATAAATGATTTGTCTTGAAACCTAATCAAAAGGAGGATAATTAGGACTAAGATTTATAGAGATTTGTTCCTTTAGTTCAAGAACCCAGTTAATAGTAAATTGAAGTATTTCCATTGAGGATTGAGTTAAGGACTAGTTGATGTAATGAGATAAGATCAAGATGAGGAGGAAAGAGGTTATGATTTCATTCATACATCTCCAAAAAGTGTAGGAACCCTACCCAGATAGTAAGTGAATAATTTTTTTTAATTTCTAAGAGACATTCTCAAGTAATGTTAATGACAAGTTATTCCAAACTTTAAGAACTATGTTTTAATGGAGACTCTTAATCTATCAATGCCAAAGTAGGGGGTACAATAGCTCTCATATATTTTCAAGGTTTATATATATTCCCCAATAATATTCACTCCAATCTCTAAAGTCTTAAGACCTTCTAGCATTGCCTCATGAGTTACTCAATGTCATAAAACTCAATTTCAAGCATGGGAGAGATCTATAGGCTTGAGTTAGCAATCAAATGAGATTGATATGATATGTATGGAAGGATTAAGAGCCTCCAAATTTATGTTGAAAGTTATCATTAAGTTATAAGAAAGCCTTATAATTATGATTATTTGAGCCACCAAGAGGGGTCATGATAAGCCCTTAGCAGGGAGTTCTCAAATCCTAGACAAGGCATGAAGCTACATTGGATTAGACCTTAGGCATTGGGAAGTATGGAAAATTAATACTCTAATGAGTTATTATAAATTTGTCAAATTGGGATATACAATATTGATATCTCAAAGAGAAACACCAACCTTAACCCTTTATTTAATGTCATTAGGAGGGCTATAAATGATATTTAATTTGAATTTTCTTAATGAAAGTGGTCAAGCATGACCATGGTATAGATTTAAGGTCATTGAGGACCATAATAGAGATTCAATGTTTTGATAAGGTGACCCTATCATCATGTGGTTTCTCATTAGATTCTCTTTCATACATGTCAACCATGATTAAGGAATAATATGTCATTGAAAACTACCTTAAAAGAGGTAACTCCCATGAAGTCAAGTAATAGTCAACCCAAGTCAAGCATGCAAAAACCCTTTTACATGCACAAGGAAGTTAAAATGAGGTGAGTGAAGGATATAAAAAATATTTACAAGATTTTGAGGCATCCATTTAACCAATCCATCTATGTTCCACAAATCCAAGAGGCAAGTTTAGCAAGGACAAGGACCTCTACACCACTCCTATGCCACTCTTTTAAATATATATTCACCATGGAAAGTATGAATGCATTGGAAAAGGAATGCTGTCCTATTTTTTAGTTAATTTCTCTCATGATTAGGTGGAAAATTTTGTAAAAACTACATTAATGCAATTTAGTAGTGTTCTCTTGAATCTTTTTTCTTATAAAATTTGGCTGAGAATGCCTCTCATTGTATCACTCCATTGGGTATGACAAGACTCGTCCAATTAATTTTTTTGTAAATTTCCTTTGAATAAATAAAAGAGACCATTTTAACTTCTTATTCACTTTCATTATGTGTGAAATCATGGATTTTTTGATATATTCGTGTGATTGAAATTTGTTTTTCTTTGGTTGTTGTTTAACTTTATCACCTCTATGCAATGTAGGATTCAATTTGTAGGTCATAAGTTATGTGTAATTATCTTTTGGGAAAATAATAAATTATGAATAGGCATTTCCCTTTTGATTTATCCCTCTAGTCCCTAGCCTTCATATGAAACACTTATGTAAGAGATCTCAATTTAGGAGTTGTGTGAGCATATTAATTCTTTTGAAGTATAATCAAAAAAACTTCAAGCTAGTGAGGGAGATCTATATTCTAGTGTATCACCTCTTTTAATTTTAACACTTTGATTTATGTTTATTTTGACCTTTTCCTTATAGTTTCAGTAGTGTTAATGTTATTTTAGATGATTCATTAGGGGAACAAACCCTCTCTAGAAGTTCACTCCAATCATAGGTCACCCACAACATTGGAGTGATCCCATTTTATGATTTTGAGGGATAACTCTTGAAACCACATCTTTAAGGGGTGAAAATCCATAATGATAAAAAACCACCTTAATTTTGGTAGGTCTTTCATAATTCCTTTATAATGAGTTTATTGTATTGTCCTATAGTTTGAAGAAAATTGACTTAGAAAGAAACAACACTAACTTTGAAAAACAAATGTAGAAAATATGAAATATATTATAGAAATTATGAAACCTAATCTAATATTGTATCTACATACATATTACTAGTCATATATAGTTAGATCAACCATGAAATACTACTTAAAAAACTATCCATTGAATGTAAAAGCAAGGTCATTACCTTAGAGGTCCTTCAAACAAAATGCATTGTGTATCTATAAGATTGTTCATAAGTGCCAGTTTCACAATGTTATATAAAAAAATCAAACAACAATAAATTAAATGTAAAATTGAGCCTAGGACCTCTATGAAAATAAAATAAACCTAAACTAGAACAAAATCAAGGAAATATATAAACTATGATTGCCTTCCATTTGGGATTGTTCACATTTATGTAAGCAAATGTGGCTCAAATGTATTCTAAATCAGTTTTTATCAATGTTACTATCACAAAATATACCATATATAATTTAATATTTTAATAAATTGAGTTGATAATAATGAAATTTGATGAAATAATTAGCATAAGAAAATTATAGGGCTTTCTTATGAATCTTGAACATGTTGAATTACAAAGGGAAGGGGTCTCTTTATAACAATTATGAATCACTAAGAACCCTTTATATTGACTCTAAAATGGATGGTTACAAATGCATATTTAACAAGGTACATGGATCAACACATGGATTGATAACATGAGCCCTTCATCTTATCCAAGATGAAGGGTTGAGGATGGATCTTGAAAATATTAAAATGGGATTAATATGAGCCCTTCATATTTTATGAAATATGAAGGGTGGAATATTATGATCAAAATAACCTTGTAATAATGAATGTGGGCAATTCATATTGTTTCTAAGATGAAGAGTAGATATTTGTTCCAAAAAAGTCTCATAGATAATCAATGTAGTCTCTTCATCTTGTTTCTAAGATGAAGGGTTGAAAATGTTACCCTAAAATATATCACAACATTCATTAAGGGCCCTTCATCTTGTATTTAGGATGAAGGGTGGAGATTAATCCTTCATATTAATTCATTTAGTATTTACTTATCTCACAAGAGAATATTCCATAGGATCTCAAGATTATGTCTTAAATGAATATACCCTTTGCAAGGAAGAATTAATAATTGAAAGGAAATTATAATTTCATTTGCATATAATTATAATTAGAATAGTTTTTAATTCAATTAATAAAAGATCAATTTAATTAATACAATGTAGGAAATCTAATTATAATAATGATTTAAGGAAGTAGAATTAATTGCATTAATCGGTCAATGAATAATAATTATTGAATTGATTAGAGTAGAAGAATTTCTATACACATAATATTTTCAAACTTTTATCAATTACTGATGCTCTCTATCTTACAAGAACCTGTTGAATCTCAATCTCTATGAGTGCATGCCCTAAGTGGTGCCCTAGTAAATAGTGGGTAGACCATTGGTGCTTCAGAATATTTTTGTCTCTTTTTCCACTTGTTATCTACACACTTTCTCCTAAAAACCATTACCCTAAGCCTTTCCTTCTCTTTTGTACACTCCTCTATCCTTTTACCACTTTCATTAGCACTTTTCCTCACATAAAACCACTTTTTATAATTTACATGACTATGTCAATTATGTGTACCTTGTATTCTTATTGACAAAACTTATTTAGTGTCTAGGTCAGCCCCTAGCCAACCTAGTGCATGACCTAGTGAGTTTTTGTCAATTATGATACTAGGTCAACTGAGTCAACCCTATTGGCCAAAAATTTTGGAAAGGTTTAGGGTTAGATCCACCTATATAAAAACAATAATTTTTCCATTTTTAAGAAAAGAGAAGAAGTAAAATATATTGCCCATCTACTTATCCACCATTATATTTGAGGACCAAGCTTAGGGTTTCATACTTTCTTTGGAGATATGGATCTTGTCTTATGGAGAAGTATTTTGGATATATTGATAGGTTGTGTAGCCTAGGGATGATTTATCCTTGTCATCCTTACATACCAAAACAACCTCTTGCCAAAAAACTTGGTCAAGGGAGAGATTGAGGCTTGATAGGTTTGCTTTTATAGGTATGTATTCCTAACTTTGTTCCTCATTTGTAAGAGTTGATAGATATGCATTTGTACTTCTCTTCCATGCATTATGATTCCATATACATTGTTGTGAGTATATTTATTATATGCATGTTTACTTTTTTATTATTACCTCCACTTCATACCACAAGCTTTGGTAAGCACTGGATCAAACATTTTTTTGTTGTTATTAGTTTAGTGAATATGAAAACATAGGACTTGATTAGGGTTATTGTGTGTTTTTTATTGACTAGAGGCTTTGGAACCTATTTCACTAAAATTGTGTCTATTTTAAGTCTAAAGAAAAATAAAGAAGAAGGATAAGGATAAGTGATTAGAATGAACCCAGATTATTTTGTGCACCGTATTCAGATGTTGTAAGCATTCCTCTTTGGCTGGGGAGGACTACCTATAGGTATGAAAGCACTACCAAAAAAATATCTTTTAGTATATATATGACTGGGTTGTCAAGCTACGTGCTTGTTCTATAAAGTGTCAATATTTCTTAGGGATGGCAGTCCACTTTTGAGAAACAAAAGTGTAATAACTAGCAAAGAGAGAGGAAAAGAGAGTGTAAAAGAGAGATATGTTACCATTGTTTACAACTTGAGTGCATCAGAGAGTAACAAATTGTAGGTGGTATATTCAATTTATATTTTGGAAGTTGTCTAGGTAGGTTTTACAGAGGTTACTAAAAATCCACAGTTGTCGACGTCGGTTAAGATGCTGAGGTTAGTGAGCAAGTGTGACCAATATCAGTTGGGTGAGTGATGTCAGTAGGGGTAATAATTTCCTAAGAACTTACAGAAGGCTTTTTTGGGTCTAGGAAATGGTTTTGGTTAGGTCTAAAAGGTTGGGGAGAGTTGAGAGAGAGAGAGAGAGAGAGAGAGAGAGAGAGAGAGAGAGAGAGAGAGAGAGAGAGAGAGAGAGAGAGAGAGAGAGAGAGAGAGAGAGTATTATTTGGATGGGTTTGGTTAGAGGTTTTGTGTGCTAGAACAAGGGGAAATAAATGGGGAAACTTTATAACTCCTTCATGGGGGTTCAATCAAAAATGCATAAAATAATAAATAGTAGATATAAAGTGATTATAAATTAAATATTTAAAGACTTACGAATAAGTGATGTACTTAGATGAAGAGGTGATTGAATGATAAGTTCCAAATAGATGGCTCCTATAAGGCTTGCTGAACTAATGCCTTGAATAGATAAAATACGTGTGTGATATTCATTCTCAAGAGCTTGAATCCTATTCTAGATTGACTTTTTCAAGGTAATAATAAGACAAGATGTGGAAATTTGGATGCCAAAAGCTTGTATGTGAATAAAATGAGTTTTCTTGATTTTTTTTGACCTGAAGATTAGTTTGGAGTTTGGCTTAAGTAACTAACATTGGTGATCTCACCAATGTTATTCATGGGTTGACCGATGTCAATGGAATGAAAATAGGTAAAAGGGATATTTTTAGCTTGTTTTCTATTCTTTCTCATGCCAAGTGCGGTATCCATTAGGAAATGGTAGAAATGGGAGGTTAAGAAGGACGTAGTTGATTAGGAATTTATTTTTGGGGTAAGAACAAGTCATGGGTAGTTAGGATAAAGGGACTAAGTCTTGAGGTGACTTAGAGGGTATGAATTAGTATTAGGATGAGGTGGCTAGGTAAGGTGGCATAAGTGGTTTTTAATTAACTTAATTAAATATTTTAAATTAATTAAATGTGTGAGGGGTAAAATCATGGGTTAAGAAGGGTAATTATTATTATTGAAAAGGTGCTCAAGGGGGGTTTCAACACAAGGAGTTACACACATGTGACATAATTTTGGTGTCTACATTTTCCCCTTTTTGTCTTGTAATTTTCACTGATAAGTTTCAAGAAAAAAATAGGAGTTAGATGCTCTAGGTATTGGATGAGGCATCCACCCTCAAAATGGGAACCAATGGTGGAGAAACTAGAATCGAGTACTATTTTGATAAGAAGTGAATTGGGTGAGTGGATGAGAACATGGTATCACTACTTGCAAGTATACTACTATGCTCTATAGTTGACAAAATCAAGAATAGGTAAGGTGGAGGAATCAGATAGAAATAACCAAATCATAGCTTGTAAGTGATAACCTGATAAGGTCAAAATAATCAAAGTTGTAGCTCTAATGGTTTATGTGTGCCATGTATCTAAGGTAGGAAGTACCCCTAAAAAACACAAAAGGTTTTAGGTGATAGTAATATTTTGGTCACCATCCAAAACACCTAATATACATACGTGTGTATAATATCCAACTATAACAAGATAACATAAGTAGTCAAGATAAACAATGCAAGGTTGGTTTAAAATGGTCAATCATCGAGGATATATTCATGATCTCCAGTCAAAGTCATCATGGGTGGAGATTTAAGTGATCTCCAAGGTTGGTTTTCATGGTTGGGAAGATATATGTGATCTCCATGTTGGTCTCCATGGTCAGGGAGATATACATGATCTACAAGTTACCCCAGATTAGGGGTAGAGTCCGGTTGTGGATGTTGGTGAAAAATCTAATTCAAGGGTGCTAACATTAGTTATGTCAATGATGTTGGTAAGAAATAGTATTGACATTGACAGATTAAGTTAAGGATGTCAATGTTGGTGGGTGACCAAACCTAACAAAAAGGGTTTTGGCAACCCACTAAAACTCATTTACAACATTCAACAGGAGAGATTAAGATCTCTGAGTGTTGGTGAGATGGTAGAGCTAAGAGGGGACCTAGTCGGAGGTGTACCACCACAAGTGCCAACTATTATAGTTTAGAGGAGATGGAGAGATGATGTAAGATCCCTTTTGAGTTGATTTGGAATTTAAGTTTGTTAATTTGCCATTTAGGATAAATTTGAAGTTTGGGGAGAAAGAATGCTATCAAAAGGGTAGGAAATGAGGTGAGGGTAGGTTTAGATGAATATGGGAGGGGTTTTGGGGTATTTATTAGGTTAAAATTTAAATTTGGGAGATAGGTTATTTCATTATAGGGCTGAACTAGTCACTAATGTTAGTGGGGTCCATCAACATCAGCTAACATATGTTAATGTTGATGGGGTATATTGACATTGATTGAAATAAAGCACTAATTTGACATATAAAACTAACATCAAAGACCTTAAAGAACCTAAAATAGAAAAAAATGTCAATTTTGGATCCCTAATTAGAGTTTTTAATGAATCTAATGGTCGAGCTAGCCTTAGAAGACCCTATGTTGATTGAGTGTTATCTACATAGCCTACTTGAGGGCCTCAGGCCAATGTAGTTCTCCTAGTGCATAGGGAAAAAAGTCTAAGGTATGGTTAAAAGTGTGTTAGGGTAAATGGTTAAGAAAGGATAGGTTGAAATAGGTCAAGGGGCCTAAGGCTTAAAAGATAGGTCATAGGGTTGAAGGTTAGGGATATGAGCTATGAGACCTAGAGTTATGATAGGTAGTTAGGCCTAGGGTGAAGAGAGAGGTAGTGAGGCCTATGGTGGAGATGGGTGAGGAGGTTAGATAGTTAGGTGGGTATATGGCTACGCTAACCTTAGAAGACTCCATATCAATTGAGTGATACCTACATAACCTAGTTGAGGACCTCAAGCCAATGTAGTTCTCCTAGAGAGAAGGGAAAAAATTAGTGGTAGGTTATATTAGAAAGTATGTGACTTGAGGTGTGCATGTATGGATGTAGGCTAGGTAGGAGTTGATGCTATGAGATCACCTACCTATGTTGTTGACATAGATGAGGAAGGATGTCACACTAGATGAGTGGGAGCACATGATAACTATAAGTTTATGGGGAGTGTGATGATATTGTAGAGTTGTATAGGATGTGAGTTTGATGATATCATTGATCAAGAGGTGGGATCACACCACCAACACCTTCCATTTATTGATCAAAGATTTGACAGTGACATAAGAGGATGTGTATAGGCTTTTATAGTTGTTGCCCTAGGGTGAGGAGCTCTTCTCATGTTTGAGAGAGGAGCATGATATTAACATGGTGACATTGTTTGGAGAGAATGTTAGTGAGGTAACCTATCACTCAACGAGTTTTGCCTATGAGGTACTATACAATGCTAATGAGGAGCAACATCGATTGAGCATCCTAATGATGATAGGGATTATAGGGTATGCACTAAAAAACATAGATGGTGGGATATTTCCTATTGTGTTGATAGGTGTTCTAGTACAGATGGTTGTGTAGTAGATCATATTCACATAGGGACTAGCTTTTTTAGCATAGTTATGCAAAGAGATGTGGGGGTTGAGATTGTGATGATGATACAATTTATGTGTTAGGAATTTAATCCATTGTTGGGCATATGAGCATATCATGGTGACATAACCATTATGGTTACCTACCATGATTGTATTTAGTTTTAGGGTTGGTTTCAAATAGTGGAAAGATGGTATGGCTTAAACCCAAGTAGATGGCATAGTGTGAGATATTGATCATGATATGCACATGATAAAGGGATTGGTCCTTGTAGATATTGTGTGGAGACCCTACTTGACATACCCTACATTCAAAGGATAGATAGAGTAGCTTATTGGTTTATAGAACACATTATGGGTCAAAGTGAGATGAGATGACAAGCTAGAGATGATACCCATGTCATGGGTCAGGAGATAGTTCAACTTGCTATAGGATGTACCTCCTACCTACCCTTAATATAGGAAGGATGATATAGAGGCACTCCTACCCTTGCCCAAAGAGATAGATGGGATAGATTTTGAGGATCTATCAACAAGGCCAAGTGTAATAGATCCTAGATGTAAAACAACATATCTTGTTTGGTGGATAGGTTTTCATCTTGTGATTTAGGTCAAGAGGCCATCACCAAATTTATATGGAGTGATGAGAGAGAGAGAGAGATGTAGCCATATAGGCCTAGGATGTATTGATATAAGCACATGATGTAATGGTACAGGATTGAGATACAATAGTGTAGGCTCAAGATGTATCTTAGGCATAGGTATTAGCTTTACAAGGATAGGTGGTGACATTACAAGGCTAGGTTAGGGCATTACAAGGCCAATTTAGGATATTACAGGGTAAGTTATTGCACTGATAGTAAAGAGGGATAGTTTGAGAGTATAAGTTCAAGCTATTCATCCTCCTCCACTATAGGGACTAGTATAAGGGTCTTCAATAGGTGTGATGGGACCATCTTAGACTATATATTTAGTGAGGTATAACACTACCCTTAATAAGATTGCTTATTATGAGAGGGCCATCATGGATTTTTCATATATTCAAAGGTATTCTATGTTTAGGGAGTAGGAAGAGATCAGTAACATATGTCATGGCTTCTATCTCATGTAGATGTAGATAGGTGAGAGTGGTGATGACATTGCTTCTTCATGACCATGTGTATAGCTTCAAGGATTCTGAGTGCCAGATTTTGTTATTATTATATATGTTGTATACACACTAGCCTATGAGCTGAAGATGAGAGATGTATATTTTGAGGGAGAGATGATATTGATATGATATATTGATGTACATTCATGTTGATTATATATATATATATATATATGAGATGTGTTATTGTGATTTTGAGATGTGTTTATTGTGATAGTGATGATGATGTTGATGTGCATGGTTATATTATGTTAATGTTGAACACGTTAGTTGAGTTATACTAGCATTTCCCATATGTGTGATGGTATATTGATAGTTGATTTGTTATCTTCATCTTATCATTTTTACATATTTGTGATGGTTTATGGTAAAAATGAATAGGTTGTTTATGTTATTGTTTATATGAAATTTTCATCTCAGTAGATAGATTGACATGTGATTGGGATGGGAAATAAAGAGGTAGAATGTTTGTATACTATCAAAGACCATAATCATAACATAAATAGGCTTAATAATATGAGCCTCTTTCATGCTTTACATCATTTGAGTATTTTGTTTATTAGAGAAGTGTCATGTTCACGTTGTGTTTAGTGAGTTCAAAGTCCCTTGAAAGAGTATGAGGGGAAGAGGATAAAATGAGTGAAAGTATTTGGGTAGCGTAACCTTAAAAGTGGGGATGATACACCCTAGTTATGGGTGACTCGAGAGATAATATAGGCAAGTCCATGACTTAAAGATTTTTTTTAACTTTTATATATATATTTTTTATTTCTCTTGATAATCAAGCTTGGACTAGCCATCCTACAAGGGAGTGGTCTAAGAATTTATTTTTGAGTTTAAATATCTATCCTTCAAGGGAAAAGTCTATTCATAGTATCAAAGAGAAGGTAAATAGTTGTCCTTCAAGGGAGCAGTCTACATTGAGAATCATGACCTAATGTATTATAACTTGTCTACATATCCTTTTTTTTTACTTTTAGTTATGGATAAGACTATAAAGGCTTAGGGGATTTCCACTTTGAGGGTAAAACCATATCACTTCGTAGGTTAACTAAGTGTGTATGAGTAAGGGTTAAGAGGAAGGGAGATGAATGTAATAGGGGTGCTCAAGGGATGAGCTCAAGTTAAACATGAGGTGAAAAATCACTTGATTAACAAAATACTGGTCATAGGTGTAAGGCATTTAAAGGCTTAGGTTATAGGTTTCCTTTGAGAGAAGACAAGCAATAAGTTCCTAAGCCATACTTGTGAGTTATGATGTAGGAGAAAACTTACCTCATTAGGAGAAAACTTACCTCATTTTCTTTTCTCCATGTTTGTCACATGTTGATTTTATTTTAAGATGAGATATCCAATATTGAAAGCTTTATCCTTAAGGTTTTTATTGTAAGTTCATTTAATATGCTCTTGATATATTTGGAGGTGGTTGAGGGATATGATATGGTGATCATCAAGCAACTTGAGTTGAGCCAAATGTTCTTGGTGAAATTCATCATTAGTAAGTATGTCTTTTAGAGAAATGTGAAGAGAAGTAATATGAACTTCAAGAGGCAAAATAGCCTCCATCCTATAGACTAAGTGAAAAGTCATAGCACCCATAGGGGTTTGAATGCTAGTATGGTAAGCTCATAAATAAAAAGGAATGTGTGTGTGTGTAAATCCTTTCTCATATCATTAACTACCTTCATGAGAATTTTGGTTAATGTTTTGTTAGAAGCTTCTACCTGAGAGGTTTAGCATTTTGATTGGTGACAATTTTATGGGTGATGATAGATGGTTTAATACTAGGAATGTCATTAAAAGATCAAATGAAGGATTTTCTATGATTATTAAGAAATGTGGCATAATTAGCTTACTTAGAGGAATCCAAAGATTGGCCAATCTTGAGGACATGGGGGTTATCGTGAGAGGGAAAATTGATTTTAATGGTTAATTAATTTAACATAGCTTGTGTTTTAGATGGGAGAGATCATTGGATATAAGAATAATCTTGACCTATGTATGTGAGAATAACATCATCATCTTGACATTAGATAATGTTAATAGTGGGAGAGTCTTGATCAATCATTTCAGGATGAATGAGAGGAAGGGACCTTGTTTCCTTACCCTAGTGATAGGTGAGAGGCCCCAAATGGATGGCATTTATTGAAAGAAAAAATTAAGATGTATAAATACCTCTAATTTAGTAAGTGATGGTGGATAATAAGGTTGATAAGGAGAGACTATCTCTTCAATAATTGGTACATGTTAAGTTTTGGTGAGTTTAGTTGGTTCATCATAACCCACTCCATGCCTCTTTTTGGCATTTTCAATTGTTTTTATAGTGGGATATTCAATGGGAATATGAACACCCTGATCATAATGACCCAAACCAAGTCCTTTTTAGGCATACTTATAAAGATAGGTGTGAGTGAAACTAGGATTTTTAAAGAAAGAGAAGTCATAGATAAATGGTTATGGTGAAGAGGATGGATTGTTGACATTATGAGGCTAATCAATTCCCCCATATGTGAAATGAGTTTGAAGGTTGGGGGGGGGCATAAGGTATGACCATCCCAATACAAGGATCATAGTTTGGGTCAATATGAAACTTTCCATACACTTGTGGAGTATGTAACATGTTGATAATATACAAAATATATTCTTTAAGTGACAAATGTTTAAAAGTTTCCTCCATGGGATCTTTGTTAGGAATTTGTGTTACTGGTATCTATGTAATCAGGGTAGTAGAGCTTGTGGAAGATTCAAAATTATCATGTGGAGAATATGATGTATTAAATGGAATGAGAACATAATTGGGAATATAAGTCATGTTTTATGTTTTAAATAGAGGTGGGTCAATGGGTATAACATGCACTTGCCCATTGTGCTCAAACTTGACACATCAATGCAAAGTTGAGGGTACACATGCCATAACATGTATATAAGGTTATCCAAGCATTATGTTATGCTGGAAATATCCTTATACAATATATAAGAGCTCAATAATTATGTAGGTACCTACATAGATATGTAAGATAATAGTGCCCATTGTAGTAGCTATGGTATCGTTAAAGGAGTGAAGCACCACATCAGGTTGAGACATGCAATTATCGAGAAGAGATAGTTGTTTGTTGGAATAGGTGGAAATAATATTAATACTATCTCCCCCATTGATCATGACTCTTTTAACACAAGTTTGATCAATATATATAGTAATAAAAGGGGAATCCTAATATTTAAGGTGTTGAAGTGGAATTTCTGAATTATTGAAGGAAATTAGGGAGATGGAATTAAGAGAGTTGACCAAAGATAAAAGAGGTTGGGGATCATCAGGTTGTACTGCAACCACTTGGAAAGCACTAATCAAAGCTTGATGGTGTTGGGGTGAGTTTTAGATTAACTCATACAAGGATATTTTTATAGGAGTTTGGTGAAGTTGTTTCATCATCGAGCTTTAAATAACATCTGAAGATGTTGGTTTTATGACACCAAAGATGGAAATATTAGGATTTAGAGGATGATTTTATTTATAAAAGGGATGATATAAAGGATAATTAACCATTTCCATACCTTTGTCCTTTTGATTTTGTGATCGTGTGGCCACATTAACTATGTTGATCTAAAACATAGGTGAAGGAGGTGGAAAAGGGGGTACAACAACATGTTTGGGTTTGAATTTAAGTGGAATAGTATGAGACATTATGGATAATAGTGGTGAAATAAAAATAAGGTTAATGGGAGTATCAAAAAAGAGAGTGCATTGTGAGAGCTTTATAACTCTTAGTATCGTGTCTAAGTGAATGATGATATAAACACACTTTTGTATCATTAAACCAAGATGGATTCAGTCTAAGAGGGATATAAGGATTAATGGGATGAAGAGATATTATGGAATATTACAATAAATAACATAGGAAAAAGCTCTGATATCCTACGAGTGGGATAACACTTGTTGTGGTAATATGAGTGGACACCTTTTTTTGTATATGGTGCCTTTTTGGTGGTGGTGGAGTTACATATTTTTCTGACATTTTCTCAGTGTTTGGTATCATGGTGTTAGATTTGAAAGGCCTACCAGGTGGCAAAGGCAGTAGTGGAGGTAACTTATCCTTTTGTTTCACTTGGATTGGTGATACTCTAACTAAAGTAGAGGGGTGCAGTCCTAAAATTGATGATAAGGTTAAGGTTTGAAGATGGAAGGATCAAAAATATATAGGAAGTTAATTGTTTTTTTTTTATTTTAAGCCATGAAACTCCAACTTGTGACTAGAGTGTTAGATATAATTTCACATGTGTATGAATTATATTAGAGACAAGACATACGCCTAAAGACCTGATCTAATTTAATGTGGTAGATGCTTGAGAAGGTGAGGTTTCTAACATAGATGGATGAGCTTCTAGTGATTTTGGTGAAGAAGCTTTGGATTTGTCAAAGACCTTGAGGTAAAGGGTAGTGAGAGGGTTGGAAATAAAGGTAAACACTCATTGTGTAGGATAAGGAGTTTTAAGTCAGTCCTAAAATGTTTCATGATATAGCTTCATGGAGTCAAGAAATTCTAGACTTTTCACCAAACATGAGAAGGGTTTAGATGAATTTAACATAAGCCTTATGATTGCTTCTTTATAAGGCTGAGGTGATTGAGAAAGAGATAAATTATTGGTATCTACTACCTTGAGCCAAAGATGAGAAAGATCCACAATAATGTCTTCTTTGATAGAGAAAGGAGAAGAGGCATGGTCTTCCATGGGTGGAGGAGAGGTAGGCAAAGAGGGTTCCTCAAGGGGGTAGAGCATAGGTATAATTTATCCCTCAACATGTGGGTGGGGAATAGGTAAAGTATGATCCTTCATAGGTAAAATAAGTGGTAAAAGTGGTAGAATTGGAGTAGGCACAATAGGTATTTCATCTAATGTAGGAGTAGATAACATTGACTCTTCTAGGTGCAAAGGTGGAGTGGATGGGGTATTACTCTCTATCAGTGAAGGAGAGGCAAGTGAATAGTGTTCCTCAAGAGGGTATAAAATAATAATGATGTTCCCCTCAACATGTGGTTGAAGAATGGGTAAGGCATTGTCTTGAAGTGGTAAGAGGTAATATTGGTGCAAAAGGAATTGGTAATATAGGCTCCTCCGATGGCAAAAGGAGTGGTAAAGGAGGATCTTCCTCACATGGGAGTGAAACAAGTGAAATAGGCTCTTATACCTAAGGAGGAAGAATGGAAAAAACAAATTCCATTGATTGTGGGGGAGTAGTTGATAAAATGGGTGTCTCCTATTGTGGGAGAGGTTAAACTATAGGTAAAGGAAAGACCATATTAACCATATGGATATTATGATCACATGAGTTAGTCATGGTATGAAAAATATTTTTAATTGGGTGAATGGTTATGAAAAGTTTGTTTAAACACATCCATATTTTTATTAGTAGGTGCATTAAAATTATCTAAGATGAGATCACCCCTATAAAGCATGTCTTGAATAATGTTCTTGAATATTTTATAGTTATTGGAATTGTGGCCTTTAAATCAATGGTCTCGTCCTCCTTGTATAAAGTTGGAATAGGATGGGAGGGGTAAAACTATATAATAGATTTGATTTGAGGAAGGGTTATGACACCTTATTGCAATAACTTTTCCAAAATGGAAGTATATGACTCCCTAATGGGAGTGTATTGTCTTTATTCATACTATTGTTAGAATAGCTTAGTCTGATTTTGGGAAGTCATGGAATTAGGTTGGTTTTTGGTTATGGAAGAAGCTAATTTAATGACCACCACATTGGTGGAACCTTTATATTTTTTGTTAGAAGGAGAAGTTTTAGAAGAAGAGGAGTCATTCGATTTGGAATCGGTGTTCTTAATACACAACTTGATTTTATCTTCATCTATAGCCCAAATCTTGAGTTTTCATGTCATTGTAAAGGCCTCATCAAATGTGCAAATTTTTTTTAATTAAAGTGTGGATGAAATGTACCAAGCACATACCCTCAAGAAGAGCTCAATAAGCTCAGGTTAGGGTAAGGAAACAGAGAGTTGATTGATCAAGTCTCTCTAATGAGTGACAAAATCTATGATAGACTCATCATCAAATTATTTAATAGAATAAAGGTCTGTAATATAAACCTTTTTGGAGATGTTAATAAAGAAATGGTCTAGAAATATTTGTGTGAGTTGGGTAAATGAGAAAAGGGAGTACTAAGTTATAGAGCTATACCAATCCAGGGCAACACCTAAAAGAGACATAGGGAATGTATTAAGTAATAACGCATCATCATGACCTATTAAATAATAAGCATTTATAAATGTTTTTAAATGCTATTATGGGTCCTCTTTACTATATAAATGAGTAAATTTGGAGAGTTATCATTAGCATGGATCAGGGAGAATAGGCACAAAAGGATGGATGGTTTCATTGCATATTTGATCATAAGATAACACATTCTTTGAACCCAAAACAAATGTCTCTAGATTAGACATCTTATCCATTAGCATCTTAATGAGGTATGGAGGGGGATTAGTTTGGGAGATACCCCTAAGTTATAGGAAACCTGATAGGAAGTAAAGGGAGCATATGACATAGCTTGATGAGGTTGTGTTGGTGCAACATAAGGATAATGAGTCATAGGTTGTGGGCAGAAATAAAAGGGGATTATCTTGTTGGGTTAAAGACTATGCTTTGGTTATATGTTGTTATTATAGGTTGGGTTATTGACATGGTAATACTAGGTTAAGGGTGAGTTGTAATGTATGGAATTATAAGTGTGAGAGTAGATGAAATAAGTAACACAAAATTTTGAAATGGGGTGAGACTTGACTGACCTGTTTGTGGTTGTGAAAGTAGGGAAGTCACAACAAGGTTTAGGTGGGATTGGGTAGTTGGCAATGCTAAAATTTAGACATTTTTTATAGTTGGGTTACTTGTCAAAGTGGTGGTTTGAGTAACCATGGAGAGAATAATGGAGACAACTAAAACTGAAGTTATCTCCATTAGAGAGGTTCGTATACCATATAGTGGGTCACATAAAGAATTGAGGGTTTGGATCATGGTAAGGTAATGTTCAAGGGATTCCACATTGTGATCAAGAAATTTAGCAAAATATTGATCTCCTTCAGGCATAATGGGAATTTGGTTAGGGGTGGGAGTATGCTCTGTATCTGAAGTATACTCCATGATAGAATCATAAATAAGAGGTGAAGGTGGAAGTGGTTGTTGGCTTGCATTATCAACAAGAATTTTGGTTTGGGCTAATGTCAATACCATGCATGAGGAATTATAAATAGTCTAAATACTCTATATTAGTGATAGAATAAGGAAAAACTAGGTTCAAGTGAAGGTAAGTAGGTTATTTTAGCTTACTATTTTGAGAAAACTAAAATTACACAGTCGTTGATGTCAATCACTTAATCAATGCCCATAGTCAAAGTCTACTGACATTTATGGAATTAATTGATGTTAGTAGGATATTGTCTATCGATGTTGGTGGAATTAATTCATGTTGGTCACTGTGATATCCTAAGAGATAGAAAATCCAATATTTTAGAAACCTAGAGGTATAATCTAGGTAAAAAGAGGATGAAAAAAGTCTATGTAAGAAGAAAGAACACTTAGAAAACCTGATATAACAAGTTATATAACTTGAGTATTAAAATTAGTGTTGATTTTGTGAATTAATGGAAAAATGTCCTTACCAAATCCAAAATATAGAAGGCAATAGAAAAGTAGAAAAAGAGCATACAACCACTAATTATTAACTCCTAGAGATTAATTTTAGTCTCATGTTGGCTTATGCCTTAATTAGATAGTGAGAAGAGAATTTGATTAATGAAGGTAATAGAAAGCAATCTAGAGCTAGTTTTAGGTTAATTTTAGTGCTCAAGAGGAAATCTATATTAGACTAGGTATGTGGTTTGTTATAAGAGCATGCTTCCTACACTTCATAGACCTAAATCCAAACTAGGTTGCTTATCTAAAATATACCTTCTGCTTATATTATATACTCCACCAGAGAATAGAGTGGGTTCTCCCCTTGGTGGTGAAATCCAAGTAGGATAGCTGGGTATGGTAAGGTGATCCACCAGGTGATGAAATATTGATGGGGCTTGTCTCAGGTGAGTTTAGATGTTTATTTTTTTTAGTGTGATCTAGTTGTGTAACATAGGTGCACTATAATTCATTCATAATACTTGTAATTAACTAGGTGAGCTAATATGCATCAAATAAACAATGAAGTGCAGTAAGTTTTAAATCCAAATATGAAAATTTTATTTTTGAAGGAAAGAAATGATGATATAGGAGTAGAGAATTAAATTCACTATCCTAATGTGCATACAAGAAATAAATAAAGAATAAATTCTTTTAACTTGTAAAAACAATGATAAATTGCTTTTAGAGGCAAAGAGAAAAGAGTGGTAAAGAAGAAGAAATTTTAGTTTATTTCCATTAAATAGAAAAAAAAAAGAGAAAGTGCGAGAAATGCAATTTTCACTCTAATGCACCTATATGAATGATTAAAACAAGAAATGAACACAAGAAAAACTCCAAGGTCCCACCTAGTGTGCCAAAAATGTTTTGTTAAAATTGTGTTTATTTCAAGTATAAATACAAATAGATAAGGATAGGGATAAGTGATTATAATGAACCCAAATTGGTTTGCATGACATATCCAAATGTTGTGAGCTCTCTTCTTTGGTGGGGAGGACTACTTGCAGGTAACAAAGCACTAACACAAAAATATTTGATAGTTGATATATGAGTGGGATTCCAAGCTAAGTGTTTATTCCAAGAAGTGTCAAACTTCCTTAGGGATGAAAATACACTTTTGAGAAACAAAAGAGTAATAAATAGCAAAGAGAGAGTGAAAGTGAGAGTAAAAGGGAGATATGTTACCATTGTTTGCAACATGAGTGCAGCAAAGAGTAACAAAGTGTAGGTGGTATATTTAGTTTGTATTTTTTAAGTTGTCTAGGTAGGTTTTAAAGAGGGTACTTTTTAAAAATCCATAGTTGCTGATGTTAGTTAGCCTACCAAGGTTATTGATCAAGTGTGACCAATATTGGTTGGGCGATTGATGTCGGTAGGGGCAATAATTTCCTAGGAACTTGTACAAGGCTTTTCTAAGTATGGGAAATGTTTTTAGTTAGGTCTGGAAGGTTGGGGAGAGTTTTGAGAGAGAGAGAGTATTATTTGGATGGGTTTGGTCAAAGGTTTGGTGTGTTAGAACAAGGGGAAATAAATGGGGAAGCTTTATAACTCCTTCACAGGGGTTCGATCAAGAATGCATAAAATAATAAATAGTAGATATAAAGTGATTATCAAGTAACTTCTTAAAGACTTACAATATAAGTGATGTAATTAGCTAAAGAGGTGATTGAATGATAAGTGTCAAATAGATGGCTCCTATAAGGCTTATTAAACTAGTGCCTTAAATATATAAAATAAGCATGTTTTGTTAGTTCTCAAGAGCTGGGTTCCTAGTCTGCATTGACTTCTGTAAGGTAATAATAAGCCAAGATGTGGAAAGTTAGATGTCAAAAGCCTATATGTGAATAAAATGAATTTTCTTGATTTATGCTAACATGAACATTAGTTTAGAGTTTGGATTAAGTAAGAGACATCAATGATCCCACTGATGTCGTCCATAGGTTGACCAACATCAGTGGTATGAGAATAGGTAAAAGGGCTATTTTAGCCTTTTTTTTGTTCTTTCTCATGTAAAGTGTGGTATCCATTAGGAAATGGTAGAAATGGGAGGTTAAGAAGGGCATAGTTGGTTAGGAATTTATTTTTGGGGTAAGAAAATAAAAAAAATAAGTTAGGATAAAGGGACTAAGTCTTGAGGTGACTTAGAGGGTAAGAATTAGTCTTAGGATGAGGTGGCCAGGTAAGGTGGAGTAAGTGGTTTTTAATTAACTTAATTAAATATTTTAAATTAATTAAATGTGTGAGGGGTAAAAGCATGGGTTAAGAAGGCTAATTGTTATTATTATAAAGGGGCTCAAGGGCAGTTTTGACATAGGGAGTTATGCATTTGTGTGACATAATTTTGGTGTCTACAGAACCTTCCCTAATAATATTATTGTGGTAAGATTCCCTTATCTATGTCTAATGAATCCATATTGTTCTTGTTCCTAATTATATAATGTATCCCCAATTACAAGTATAAATAGTATCTATCTTCTTTGAGCTAAGATTGATTTGTAGATCTGATGCATTTATTATTGCATACATTCTAGTGAACTTGATGTGAATCTAACCCTTACAGGTTTTATTTCATGCTTTTAATTTCTATAATTTTATTATTTTTTTATATTTATAATATTAGTTTGACCAAGATGGTATAGTTATAGCTCATTTATGTAAGTTTAACACATAGTTGTATCAAAATGAATCTATTATTTCTATTTAGGTCTTCATCAAATACATGTTACTACATCGAATAGATCAACATAATACTCTACTTAGTTCCAAACAACTAACTATGTTGAACATGCCAACTTAGTATCTTATTCAGCTATAAAACAACAAACTGTGTCATATAGGTAGACTTAGTATTATATTCAACATCCAGATAACAAATTATGTCATCTAGGTTGACTTAGTCATGTTAACATGCTTTAACAAACAAGGTTTTCATAGAACTAGGTCAACATAGTCAATTCAGCTAGTAGAACTTGCAAGCAGCATTCAATGTACTTTAACTAAAATTTCATAGTCCTCAACATCTTCCAACTAACCAAGGTTCCTTTCTTTTTCTCTCTTTTAATTCAATTCTTCTTTATATTTCTATTTTTCACAAGTTTTTAGTTTTAAAAATTGCAATCCTATAGCAATCTAGGTCAACCTAGTTCTATAATATGTCTTCTATTTGAAAGACTAAGTCAACTTGGTCAACTTAGTTCTTAAGGAATCTTGATTCTAAAGTATAATGGTGACCCTATTGAGTATTTTCTATAATTTTTGCATATAGTGTCATGTGAACTGACTCTATACCATGATTAAATTGGGAATCAACAATTATATGCTAGTAATTAATTCACACTTTTAGTTTTAGCTATTTGCATGATTAGAGTAGCTCACATAGTCTATTTAAGTGGTTTTAAATATACCATTTATTTTAAATCTTTTTTTCTTTTTTACACACTACCAAATCACATAAGTTTAAAAGAAATTTAAATATTTGTCTACCCAAGGCCTACCTACATGGATTTCATCACCAAGGGGGAAGCCAACTTAGTTTTCTAGCCAAATATAAACACATGGTTAATGGTATATATTATAAAATCACTTGACACCCTTATCACTATGATATTATATAGTGAGGGGGTAGGCCCTAATATAAATACATTACCATTTCCAAAATAGATCCCTTTCATCCTAAACATCCTAAAACCATCCATAGATTGCTTTTTAGGTCCCTCCTTTTAGGAAACTTCCCTATCAAAATTAAAATAAAACTTTGTAATAATCTAAAAATATTTAGGATGACCAATTAGATAGCATTTAGTTTTTAGTTGATTGATTTCTCTTTATTTATTGTATGTTATATTACAAAAACTTGGATTGGCCAGCATTGGTTTAATGTTTTATGTTATGCGCCTCAATTAGAACATTCTAATTGACCCAATTGAATATGTGTTTCCTTTCACTTCTTTCTTAAAATTACATTGAAAATTTTTCCCCCTATTTTTAATACACTATCATTCTAATCAACATAGTCTATAACAGATTGTATTTTTCCCTAATTGTAGTACTAAGTTGACCTGGTTGACCTAGTACACATTTCTTCCCAATAGGTTACAATACTAAGTCGACCTAGTCAACTCTATTTCTTTATTAGACTACCTATTTTCCTATATATAGTACTTGGTCAACCTAGTTGAATTTGTAATCTTTTGTCTCTTGTTTATAGTACCAGGTCAACCTAGTTGACTTTATACTCTTATCTACCTCTTGTATCTTTTTTCTTTACATCAACTTTGCCTTCCCTAATCTCTCTCCATCATGAATTTCCTATTTAAAGACAACATTGAATTGATTTTAATAGATATGATGAGTCTTACCAACCTTCATAGGTTATCTCATAAGTAGCTTATGGCTCCTACCCTAGATGGAAGTAATATTTATGTGTCCACTCATACTAAAAACTATGGGACCGCTTGGTATTTCTCTTCACTTTTCAACCCTCTCTTCTCATTTGAAGATCAACGTGAATTAGACTATACACTAGAAATGCTCTTCTTCATTAATGAGTTTCCTTAACATCAAGGAAAGGATCCTTTTACTATTTACCATCTCATGATAAATGGTCAAGTTGAGGATTCCCAATCACCTTTTCACACATTCTCACATGGATTTGGGGATACTAGCTTCTTTGTTTCTTAGCATCTTCCTTTTATTTTGACCCCTTTATCATACAATGACTTCTTCCTCTTTGATTTCCTCTACCTCTATGCCTCGTATCTATACTAGCATGGTAGTATCTACATCTAGTGGGCCTCTTCTAAGAACCACTCTTCTCAATTTGTCTAATAGTGCATCATTTTATACCCGTGGTAATCATGCCTCTAGTACTACTTATTATTATCCCTATACCATTCCATATTTTTCCACATAATAAAATTATGCCACTAGTACCTCAATAACATTTCTTCTCAAGATCTTACTAACAGTCATTGTGGTATCTAATCCACTACTACCAAATCTAATACTTCAATCAATGCTAATAATGCAACTCAAACCCATCAACTCATATTAAAAACATTTAATCAAATTAATTCTTTCCAAGATAATAATGCAAATCAAATGATGAAAATACAAAATCATCTTATCCATTTTCAAACCCACCCTCAACAGATGCAATGGGGCATGCATAACCAAAATGTTACCCAACCTCCTCTTCAAGATTCCCATGGTAATCTTATCCCTCAACCTCCCCTTTTTAACAAAAAAATAAATCATATTCAAAATGAGACTCATAAATCTCAAATTGATAATATTGATATAGGAGGTATCACCCCTACCATTATTTACAATGGGTCAACCAATCTTATTCTTCACTTTAAAACATTTGGAAATCCATATAAAGATTGGGTTAAGTTAAATAGCTTTTCTGATACAAAGCTATAAAAAAACTCTCACAGGTGATGTTTTATATTTGTATAACCAACTCAAATCTCATTCCATTACTAGTTTAGAAGACTTAGTTAATGATCTGTTCTAAGAGTTCCAAACTAGTGATCTCCCTAAAAATACCTTGGCCTATTTTATCAATTATAAGCAACTTGAGCTTGAAATTAAAAAAGATTTTATGAAATGATGGAAGAACTTATCTAAAAGATGTGAACATAATATGGAAGATTAAAACATTGTTCATTTTTTACCAATTCTCTTTTTTTGAAGTTGTAATATTGGGTCCAGACACACTCTCTCTCTCTCTCTCTCTCTCTCTCTCTCTCTCTCTCTCTCTCTCTCTCTCTCTCTCTCTCTCTCTCTCTCTCTCTCTCTCTCTCTCTCTCTCTCTCTCTCTCCATGAACTTTAGAAGATGCATTGACAAATACAAGCATTAATATTTCCTTAAGCATCAATTCAAGCCATCCCAACCTTATATGGGTACTCATATGCTAATAATAATAATCATCATCCTACAACTGATGGTGTCATTGACTCTTATGATAAAATTCATATTATTCAAGATATTATTCATAACCAGACTCTAGAACAAGCTTCCCTTATTGACCACATCACTAATCCTCATTTATCTTTAGCCAATAACATCAATGTTTATAAACACCTATCCTTAGAAAAATTACAAAAATGTATACCAATGCCTCTCAAATGAGAACTTGATCACACTCATCCCATGAAATCTTGGTATGATCCTAATAAATTTTATTAGCTTCATGCTAGTTAGGGTCATTCTCATGAGAATTATAGGAAACTACGTAATTTAGCTATGGATTTTATTTTGGTCTCAATTTTAACCATGACTCTATCATTTTTAAACATCAACAAGCATATGATATTGCCTTCAAATCCCATGAAACAAAAACTAAATCTCAAGCTTTGGACTAGGATAAAGCTCATTTGGCCATCTATAAAGATCCTCTTGTAAATCACCAAGATAACCAAGACAAACCTACCCCTTCTACCAATAATGTTGATAGTCTTCTTGACCCAAATCCTAAAGAGAATGTGGTTAATTTGACTAATATACAAAGGGTGGTTTCTTTCATTGATCCTCATCTTATATACTTACCTCAATTATCTCACACATTTTATGTTATCTAAGACTCTTCTCTAACTCACTTAACAAATTTGTGTAAATAATACCTTATATCTTTAGATGAATCAATTCCAACACCTCCCATGGATAACACTTATCATACCATTTCTACCATTTATCCAAACACTTTACCTATCACTAACAATACTAAAACTATTATCAACACTTCTTATAATCTATCTCATGCCAAACCTACATCAACTACCCCATCTTATAAAAATGATCAAAAAACTTGTCTTCTAGATAAAATTCTTGCATATTATCAACATGAATTCACATATACTTCAACTCCTCCTTCTAAGGACCTCCTTCAAAACTATGCCCCTCTTTCCAATAGTCTTCTTATGGGTTATTATGAGTGGGATCCTATTATAGAACTTACTAATCTCCCATCTCAAATCCCATTTCTCAAACTTATGTGGACCTCTCCACATCATTGTAATCATCTTATGCATCTTTTTTCTCAAATGAGCATCCCTTGCCTTCCCCTCATAGGACATGAACTACCTTATCTAGATAAGAAGATAGAATTTTATAATAAGGTGAAGAGATGTCCATACATGTTGATGAAACAATGGATACTTCTCTTTCCATCAAATTCACCATCAATTCTATGATCCTTGATAAAATTTTACTTTATTTAGATGATCCTCCTTTTTTTATCAGTATCCAAATCAGTGACATTCATGTCAACCATGTCTTAATTGATAAGGGATTTAGCACTTGTGTTTTGTTTCTCAATATTATCAAAACCCTTGGATATTATAAGTATAATCTTAAGTCCACATGCATCACATGTCAAGGTTATGATTGAAGTAAAATGCCTCTTTTAGCTTATGTGTGGCTCCCCATCAAAGTCCCACCTATCACCATCCATGTGAAGGTGATGATCTTTAAATTTCCACTATCTTATAACATTTTTATTGGTAGGCCATGGACTTGTTGCATGAGAATACTTACCTCTTTCTCTTTCCAATGTGTCCAATTTCCTCATAATGAATCCATTTATAGGATTCAAGGTGACATTAACCCTTAGAATTTATAACAATTGTAAGATCATGGTATATTCAAGATTCCTACGCTTTAAACTTTTCCAAGCATTCCATTTCATGAATCTCAATGGTTTAACTTTCATATTAATTCCACTAGAGGTTATAATGGTTACCCTAAACTCATGGGAGTATACCCATTAACCTCCAAGATTATAATGATGATGAGCCTTATAAGATCAATTTAAAGATTAAAAAATTAGATCTCTCACTTCATCTCATCTATCAGTTTCCTTTTTTTTATAACCTCATTCTCATTAACCATGTAATGATGATATACCCATTATCATAACTAAGACTCAAAATTGCATTCATCACACCACATAATATGACAAGGTCATCCCTACCTATGCCATTGACCTTCATACACGTAATTATGATGATAGATATACCATAGATTATCCATTATTAGTAGGTCTTGTTCAGGCCCAAGATGCTTAAATTATTCTCTATCATTCTTTTTTGTTTCAATATTTTAGTATATATTATATCATTCATAATTTTATAATTTTTCCTCTTGATCATAGGGTAGAGATGGTGTTCACACCTCTATTTTTTGAAGATCTTCATATGAGTATGCTTATGGATCATGTTATGATTGGTCCCTATCATTTTGACAGATACCAAGACCCCTTTTGTCTACTTATCCTTGAGATTCCTGTGAATGTCCTTCAACCTTACATGTATCTTACTCCTCCCTTATTATAGCCCAATATGGATCCCATTCCCACTCCCTCTATATCCAAGTCTCTTCCTATTTTTTATCCTATTTTTCCTTTAGTCGAGCCTCATCTAGTCTGTCTACCAACCCTACCTTCTCTTGGTGATGGTTTGATCTCTTTACCTCATCTTGCTCCTTTACCCACCAAATGGGTTGATGACTCATATTGTGACATTAATAAAGTTTCCGCTCACTATACTAGAGACTATTAATTATACCAATCTTCCTTATATTTTATTTCCACTCCTCCTATGAGTACACCTACCAAGTCTACTCACAATAATATTTATTGATTTTATGACACAAATAACCATTCAACCATGAATTATTGTAAATTATGATAATATATCTACACTTTTTTTCCCATAACTCCTCATCCAATAAATAAGGTTGTTCCTTCCTTGAAATTTTTACCTAAATATGTTCCCAAATATGGAGAGGTCTATTATCTCTAGCACCATTATGTACACATCACATTGATTATTGTCACATCCTTTAGTAACATCTCAAGGATTATTTCCTAACTATTATTGCACATTATACCATTCCTCTCATAGTCTTATCTATTAAGAAGGATCCCCCTTCTTCCCCCATATCTCCACCTCATTTGGTTCTATCTCCACCTATGAGTCCCTCACCTGTGGACCTTCCCTTACCTATGGATCCCTTTGCACTGGTGACTCTTTCACTAGTGGCACCTTATCCACCAATGACTCCTTTATCTCTCATATAATCCACTACCATCCACTCTCTTAACAATAACCTAAATGATAACCCTCATCATAATTATACTTTAATAATTCATAAATTTTCTATTAAGGAGATTCAATGTGAAGTATTATCTCAACTTTCACTAAAGATTGATGAGACATTAGCTACAATTCGCATTCATCTTCATAGAGACTTATCAGATGTTATCGATATTGTGTGTGGATAAATATATTAGTACTTATGAACACATACATGGTGTTATTAAATTTTCATTTGGATTAGACATGTGTTTCAACTTTACATCTATTTTATATCATTTCACATTATGTCAAATTCTTATTTATCTTACATGGAGACTTTTATTTTGCATTACATGTTGCTTATGATGTCATTATTATTATTATTATTATTATTATTATTATTATTATTATTATTATTATTATTATTATTCTCTCTTATGGGTTATTTTTCATAATACCATCTTTGTCCTTCTTGATTTCATTTTTTATGGTTTACTTGTTATTTTTCATAATTATTTTTTATCTTATCTCTATAAATACCGATAGTTATTATTGTGACTTGGTTATACAAACCATTATCCCTTTAGTCATTCCTCATTTACCATGTGATCAATTAGAAAATAATTCATCTCATTATGATCTCCATTTATCGGTCTAGATTGGATCTCCTCTTATTCCCCTTTATTCCCTTTTTCACACTAAACATATACATGGTTGAGACTTGAGATAACATGTTGGTTCATCATTAAGCTTAAGTGTTCTAGTTAGTCATGTCTTTGGATATTTAGCTTCCTTTAGACAAATCATAAATATAATTCATGTGTATTAATATATCTCTCATGATTTTTCATTCTAAGTCCATATGCAGGATAAATATTAAAATCGATAAAATATTCAAAATGCAAATCATTTAAAAAAAGTCAATGATCTAAAAGGCAACATTTTAAAAAATTTCAAAAGTTAAATCACACTAAAAAAATGATTCTAAGCACAAATCCTCTTTATAATGAAAAATAAAATTATACATTTGGCCTCAAAATACAACCAAGGTCCATTGGGGTGAATTAGGCTTGTAGATTAGAAAAGTATAATAAAAAAATCATTTAGTGTTACCTACTTTCTCATATAAGTACCCAATCTTTGTAGTAGATTGATAGCTATATAAGGGGTCCAAAAGAATGGGGAACATGTTGTGGGAAGGTAGGTCTATTTTACCTTTCTTGTTAAAAACCTCCAAAATGAGTTGATCCTAGTACCACACTCAACTTCCTACACAGCTTTGTGTATATAGAGAACCTGTATCCTTTATCTATTGATGGTCACTAGCCACTTATTATATTCTCATGTCTTTAGTGTACCTCATTTATCCTAAGGTCTTCTCATAATATGCCTAAATGATGCTTCTTACATTCCCTTTTTCACTCCATACAACCCTAATATTTCCCATTGAAAAATATTGCTTTGTTCACTGATCACTTCCCCTAGGGATTTCATTTGTGAGTTGCATTATAAGACTATGGATAGGACTTGGCCTTCCTCATAAATTACAAAAATTTAAAATTAAAATTCAAACATCCATTTTCACCATATTTTCACATTAATTCCACCTCATTGGTGTTCCCTTTCTTAGTTGTAGTGTAAGACCATGTATTGGTCCTGGTCTTCCTCATATAACTTTCCAATACCCAAGTCACAACAAAATTACATGTGTCAAATATGAGATAAGATGTGATTGGTTATGAGTTACATGTCACTAACATGATTCCCATCTTAATTTAGTATTTTTTATGATTAATTCATTAATCTTTAATTTTTATCTTCTTCTTTTTTGATTGCATGTAAGAATCCAACCACTTTTCTTAAGTTTTTCATACTTACCATCTTGAATTAGTGTGATTAATTTAAGACCATTTTACCAATTTTGTTTTTATTTTATAATTCCCAATGTCATTTAGTGTAATTGATTGACTTAATTTATTTTTTTATATCATTTTTATTTCATGTGCTTTCCCTTTTATTACATTATTTTCATACTTCCCAATGTGATTTAGTTTGATTTTACTTGTAATTTGATACCAATATTTTTCATGGTTTACAAACAAATTTTTTCCATCTTATTCACCACTTTTTGGTTTATTATACTTATTCATATATTTTTATTACACATTTTCCATCGTGATATAGTGTGTATTTCATTTGTGTTTTATTAATTATAATGTTCTAATTCATTTTGCCTATTTTTTTATAACCATGAATGTGTACTACATAATGCTAGAAAATAAAACACAACACATATATTTCCTATAGCATATACAACAAAATCAAAACATGTGATAAAGACAAATATATCCATGCATACATAACCACAACCACAATATAATACATAAGATAAACATCCATCTACCAAAATAGGACATCTTTATATATATAATGTGTTTTTAATATCAAATACAAAAATACATCACTCCAACTCTAAGGTTGGGCCCCATCATGTCTATCTCATGGCTTAGGCATGCTACCCATAGATGCCTCAAACTATCCCCTCTAAATAGTGTGTTATAAATAGGATGTCCAAGATCTTAGACCTAATACTTATCCATGTAAGTAGTCCACCTATGCCTCTACCTATCCAACTATATAGTGGTATCCATATGTGCATCTCTCTTTTAAGCCAATACATAACATGCCTATTCCTCTCTTTCTACCACCCCTATTGATGGTTATAGCCCATATCCACATACCTATATTTACCTCAAGGCCTTCCCTACTAAGCTGAACTAGCCTACATGACCTAGCATAGATGATACCACATGATCATCCAATGTGGTAGGGTTATATGGTGCCAATACCCCATCAATAATATCATGGAACACTCCCATTACTAGGGATACCCATTTGACCACCTCCTCATTCATAGGATCTAAAAAATTTAAAATAGATAGATATTATATCACATATATATCTATAATCATATATAACTAGTATTCTATATCAAAGATTAAAAATTACAACATTTGTTTTTACCTATCCCAGTGTCACTAATCACCATCTCCCCATATACTCATCTATCAAGCACTGTCTCTCCATTAGCTCATTATCTATGTGTCTCATCTATGGGATGTCTCCTAATCAAATCAAAACCTAAAATCACCACCAATGCATGTACTGAACCTTGCCTCAGTGGTGCCTCTATAGACCATCTCTACACTAGGTTAACTGATAGGTCATCTTAAATGACTACCCTCTATGCTCTCTCACTATTGGTATCTTTGTCTATGGTGTGATTGAGGTGGTCACTTCTCCTCATATTATGGTACTAGCTATAATACTTATGGCACTCTTGCATCCATGTCCATACCCTTTCCATCTATCAACTATCATCCTTGACCAATCTATGGTCTCACACATCATGGTGTGATCGTCAGTCTCTTGACTATAACTCTTCCTTTTCTCCCCCTCAACTCTCTTACATGTCAATACCAAAATGTATGCACTATTATAGGACCCATCAAGTGAGGGAATCTAAACTATACTAGAAAGTATGCCACTGGCTATAGTTCTACCCACTAGGTGTAGTGTCCTATGATCTACACTCATGCTAATCATATCACCGTAGTCACCCAACATGGCAAAACTATCTCAATATCTACATAAGGCTACCACATAATCTCTCCTTGTGTGACCATCATTAGTATTGACATGTGGGGAATGACCCATACCACCTAATCCTATCTCCATATCAAAACATAAGGAAACTAATCATTGACCATATGGGGTAACCTAGATGGTTGGGAAATTAAAATCCTCTCATATATCTAGGCACTTAGTATTACCACTAGTCACATGGTCCTCTAGACAACATCCCATACATATCATGCATAATTTGAAGCTAGATGATAAAATCCAAGTCATAGAGTGCTCCCTAATCTAATATGGATTAGGAAAGGCTATTAAATATAATGGTACCTTATTATCTAACTTGTTACATAACACTCATTTTATCACAAGTCCTATCATAACCTTACATGTATCTATAATCTATGTAATATATACATTAAACAAACTCACCCTCAATATTGAGTAAATCTTATCACCCATTAGGCCAGTGCTCACCTCTCCTCCTGATTACTTAATATCCATGTGATCACTAATGTCACCCCTATATTAATTTCAAGAAACACATAGACATCCTCCAAAGTGATACCAACCTCTATGGTATCCCCAAACACCACCCATCTATATGCATTAGTCAAATGTTCCCAAGTTCCCAAGAACATGACCATAAGATAAACACTTAATGGGATCCATTGTATCTCTATGATGCCTCCCAAGACCAATGTGACTAATCTATCATTGTCTACATATTTCAAGCATTTAAATAGATCTAATAGCCATGATGCATCCACTAATTACCAAAATCTCTGATGTCTCTACAAAAATCAAACAAAAAAAATGTATTAGACTTCCATGTCATTCATAATCAAAATACATTATTTTTAATTTCACAAAAATAAAATATTTTTTCATTAATTTATTCATTTTTACCAATTTTACCTATTTTCTAGTAAATCAACCATTTTAGTACTAAGGCAGCCACCCTGTGGCTTAATAGTACTATATCAACCATCTTCCTTCTTTTTCCTAGTATAGTATTAAGTCAACCACTTAGAAAAATAATTAAGTCAATCATGTCATACTATTTCAACCCATTTATCAACAAATTAAGTTATACATTACCTTCTAGGTTGGCCCATTTAAAATTTTGATTTCTACCAACTAGGTCAACCTAGTCGACCTTGTTCTTTTAATGTGATGACTTTTTGACCAATTGTAATAAATGACTTAGGCATTTATTACTCTAACCCATTCTTTCCCTATACCTCATTTGACCCCTATTATCCTTAAAAATTTACTAGGGCTCAATCCTATATCTATATTTGGCTTAATTGTCAATTTTTTGTCCAACATTTAAAAAAAAATCAAAACTTTTAAAAATTTATAATTTTTAATTACTTACCTATTCTACACTCACTTTAGCCATTATACATCCTCTCCATCTCAACTATTGCCTCCTCACCATCTTGTCTCTTTTATATATTTTTAGGTCTCTAAAATTTCTATTTTTCTCATAATATAAATAATATAATGTGAACTCTTTTTCACCGTATTTATATTTGCTATTCAATATTATTTACCCTTCAAAAATCTACCATCAGATATCTTATTTTGACCATATCTTTATTTCTAATAATTCAGTTTTTGAACTATATAAAGTTATATAATCCTAACATCATAGAGAATATTTATAACTATTATATTCCCATATTTCAAAAAATTATTTTTTTCTTTTTTTACTAATTTCTATAGGTTCACCTATTGTTCTTCACATTATATGCCTTCCCATTTCTCACATCTCCTTCTTTATATATAGTATTAAGGTAAGTAAAGGTATGTGTTTTTCAATTTTTTTCTTTCTTTTATCTTATTTTTTACTTACTAGACTTATCATCAATAGTATGTGCCATCATGTTCTATTCCCTCAACATCATCACATGTTAGACTTACATGACACATGATGAGCTTTGAGTGGGGAATATGTATACATATAATATTTTTAAACTTTTATAAATTAATGTCACTTTCTACCTTGAAATAACATATTGATTCTCAATCTCTCTAAGTGTACACCCTAAGGGGTACATTCGGAAATGGGTGGGTAGACCATTGGTGCTTCGAAGGATTATTATCCCTTTTTCTATTTCCTATCTACACACTTGTCTCCTAAAAACCATTCCCCTAAGATTTGAATTTTATTTCGAACACTCCTCTATCCTTTTAACACATTCACTAGCCCTTTTCCTACCCTAAAACCCATTTAATATTATACATTAATATGTAAGTTATTTCAACCTTGTACTGTTATTGACAAAACTTATTTAAGGTCTAGCTTGGCCCTTGGCTGACTTCGTGAGTTTTTGTCAATTACAATACTAGGTTGACTAGGTCGACCCTATTGGCTAAAGCTTTTGGAAGGGTTTTTAATTAGATCCACCTATATAAACACAATAATTTTTCATTTCTAAGAAAAGAGAAAAATAATTAATATATACTATACATATGCTTATCCACCATTCTACTTGAGGAACAAGCTTAGGATTTCATACTTTCTTTGGAGATACAAATATTTTATTGTGGAGAAGTCTTTTGGATGCATTGATAGGTTTTTAACCTAAAGGTGATTTATCCTTATCATCCATACATACCAAAACAACGTCTTGTGAAGAACCTTGTCCAAGAGAGAGATTGAGGCTCGACAAGTTCATCTTCAAAGGTAAATATTCCTAACTTTCTTCTTCCTTTATAAGAGTAGATAGATATGCATTTATACTTATCTTCCATGCATTAGGATTTTTTATTCATTCACATGATTATATGTCTTGTATACATATTTAGTTTTTTTTTTATTACCCTTACTTTTTTCCACAAGATATGGTGAGCACTAGATTAGAATTTTTTCTCTACTTGTTATTAGTTTAGTGAATATGAAAACATAGGACATAGTTAGGGTTATTGCCTAGTTTTTATTGAGTAGAGGCCTTGTAACCCTCCTTAGTAATATTATATGGTAAGAGATACACTAATTAGGTCTATTGGATCCATATTGGTCATGAACTTGATTATCTAATGTATCCCTAATTGGAAGTGTAAGTAGGATCTATATTCTTTGAGCTAGGATTGATTTGTAGATCTAATGCATTTCTTATTGCATACAAAATTGACTAGACAAAATGACAAGAATGATAATTGAATAAAACTAATACGGTGAATTATCCCACCTAAGGATACCATAAGGTGAATTAAAACTTGTATGTTAGATGAATAAATGTATTCATACTAGTTTGTGTGTAATTGCAGGTAATCATTACATTTTTCCATTTTAACATGAAAGTGCTAAAAATGGAGTGTCTACATTTTCCACTATTTCAGATAGCACTAAAATATGTAGATGATAAAATAATTTTTAAAGAATGAAAAATTTATTAAAGTTTTCATAGAATAAAATTAATAGATGTTAAATATGAAAACTATGTTAAATTTTCTAGTAAATGGGTTGAAATGTGTCCCAAAATAGTGCTTGGTAATCCCTAGATGCCCCTTAAAGGGAGAGTTATAAAGAATTAGATGATTGGAACCATGAAAGGATGAAATGATAACATATAAAACTTAAAGGAGGATAAAAACTAAAATAGATAGAAGAAAATGGGAGAAAAAATGGATATTGGGGCTAAAAATAAGTCTCCATAGAAGAATGATAAAATACTATGTTGCATGGAGGGAAATAATTTTGAAACAAAAGGCTATAGATTCACCTTGAGGATATGATTGGATCAAATATAAAGAGAGAGATAGTTTATTTAACATTACTTAAACTTTTGAGACTTTATTTTTAATCATTTCACATGACACTATGCATCATAATATAAAAATTAATAACGATAATAATTTTTTTGTCAATGTGCATAATTTTTAATTCAAAATGCAAATGGATATAAATTAAAAAAAGATATTAAAAATAAAGATTTAAATGTAAAACATAATAGACTTAAATAAATTCAAATACACATACAAATGTTTACAAATTAAAATAATGATATGAATAATCAAGACTTAAGTGAAAATCATAATGTACTAAATTAAGGCAATTGGGTGACAAAACAACACATAAACACACAAGTAAAATAAAATAAACATTCCATTAGTAATTATATGTGTGTGAAAATAGACTGCATTAATCTTGAAACCAATGGTGTAACCAAAAGGGGGAATAGAATAATAAGGGGTGGTCATGATGACTCCAAATTCCCCATAAGAGTTGACACTACCTACATAGTCCTATGGACTAATGAAAAAATGTAGTTCCCTTAGGGATTTGGGAAAGAATAAAAATGATGATAAGTTAAGAAGATATATTATTAAAGGAAAATAATAAAAGACTCATAAAATTATGATAACGTATAAGGAATAAACTTGCCAAAATGGAAAGATATATGCTCACAAAACATCAATATCATGGGATAAGGGATGGTTGAGATGACCTCATAAAATTAAGCATTGGATATACAGTCCAATAGAACTCAAGACATTATATCTTAACCAAAAATTGGGCAAAAAAATGATAATATTAAACAAGGACAAGAAATAAATGATTGTGATTAGATGGTTAAACTCATAAAATTGTGAGATCATGAAATATTAACTCTTAAAATGGTGAGAGTCTAGGAATTATATTTCAAAATGATGAATGCATAAGAAGTTGGTTATTTTATCAGTTTGAAGTGAACCCTTTGGATAAGTGGGTTTAAGGCTTCTCCCTTCAGTTGATATAATGAAAACACCCCTTAGGATATGGATGACCTCATATGAGGTGTGAATATATAGAGAGGGTTGGTTTCCCTATTGAATCCCCTAAACTAAATTATTTTAATACTTTTATGAGTAAAAGGGAGAGAGAGAAACAAAAACTAAACATCAACTATAAAAAGGGGTAATGCACCCACATGCATGTCTCCTCTACTTAATCTAGCCATACAATGGAACCTACAAGGATTGAATATGCCTTCTCAACTTCAAATTGGGATCACTTTCATAAGTAATTTATAGAGAGGTCAGGGACCTATGATAGATTCAAGATGGATAAATTTTATCCATAGTTGTTTCCTACCAATAAGGGGATATGATGCAAGCTAAAAATTGATACAATATCTCACTTACACATATGTGAGAAGAAGAGGACATCAAAACAAGGGGAAACCACTTTCATCACAAGTGAAGATAAAAAATTCCCATAAAACCCATAGAACACAAGTTTTTTTGAAGGTAAAAATAGTCTTTCATTAGTTCCAAATTATTTTCAAGTTTTCAAAGAGGCAAGGCTTCACTATACCTAAGTAGAAGGATCCAACATAAGACACTTTTAGCCCAATTTATAATAGAATGATATAAGAGAAGAAGAAGAAATAATTACTTAGCTACATAAATGCAGCTCTTAAAAAATATTTAGCCTATTCAAGAGAGAATTAGGTGGAAAATGTGGAGCATTAGGCCCTTTTCAATGAATTTTCCTACCACATTTATGGTCTTCTCATGGAGGTTGGTGTAGATGGGCTATTTTTGGTCCTATTTGAATTTTTGAGGGACCTATTAATGCTTAATTTAGTCCACCACTCCCCATTTTTCTATTACATTCTTTTAACATGGCATAATTTTGTCTCCATACATGCACCTCTCTATCCACCATTCTCTCATGCTTAGGGAAAGGTAGGATAGAACTTAACTTCATCCTTAAATGTCATTAAAGAGGCACTCCCCACTCCTTATGAGGAGTTTTCAACTTTTATTCATTATCACATTCCACCCACACATAATCTAATATGCCATAAATGGACTCTAATGGTCCATTCAATACATAATTCATTCCATGAAGAGTGATATTGAGGTTTAAGGTCATCTATCACCATTATTTTTGCTCTTAATAACTCTTAGATATATAAATTACAAAAATTACTTTGAGAATACTCTCTTGTATGCCTAATTGTAATTTACAAACTCATTAGGCCTGATTCTATATTTCACTTTTTCATGGAGGTCTCATATATAATCAATCATGAAGTAGGCTTCCATGACAAGAATTTTTTTATAAGAGAATGTAGGAATCCATTACCCATATTGAAGACTATAATTCTAGTTACAATTTTAATGATTATGAATACCATTCTATCATTATCTACAATTCATTTTTATACATCAACTCTACTATCACCTTCCTACTTTGACTATTAGTAGCCCTGAATACTCATGAAAATAACCTTATGAGGAGCTTGAAAACTTGATGTTCCATGTTTTTTTACATATGTCATATCTTATAACATTTAAATACTCATAGGACTATAACCTAAATTATATACCATGTGAACCATTATTTTAGGCTTGCATACCTTGTTGAACACCTCATTATCCCTTTTCTGTACTTTGACAATCTCCATCTTCACTAAAATCATGTTAGAAGCACTACTCCATCAACTAGTCTACCTAATAAGCTAGAGGTATGTAGATATTTTGTTGTTTTTAATCTCATGGACCCTTATAAACATTAAAAACCCTATGTATATAAATAACATACTCCTTGTACTAAAAATTTACTTTTTAGGTCCTATACATTTACATTTATTTATTTTTCTTCTCATAGTATATAACTTCATATATTTTCCTCTAAAAAGTCTAATGAAATCAACATCATAATCCTATCTATAGACAAACCTCCAACCCACTTCCCTAGATCTATAGGCACCTTTTTTTGTTTGAGCTCAACCTATAATGTAAATTACTATGTTTCTTATGTTCCATTTATACACGGATATAAAACTTTGACAAGACATAAATTTTTCATTTTCATGTTTTGTGATCCTATTACAACTTATTCGATTGCCTAAAATATTCTTATATTCACACCTATTCATTTGCAATACATAGGATTCAAAAAGGAAAGCCTGGGGTTTATATTTTTAGGTAGGAAATGGATATAGTTAAAAATTAAAAAATTGAGATTTATAAGTTTGATATCAACAAGATCAATCTCAAGCTAGTCCCATGCTTCTTAAAAATATTGATAATTGAATTGAAGTCCCAGGTTCTTCAAATATTCAACTCAATATGTCCTCCATACATTGCATTATGCTCAACTTTCATGTATTAAAAGCTCAACATTTTAATTCCATTTAAACAAAATGGTCTGTGTAATACCAAGTTACTTTTTAGACTAATTGCATATAAACATCCCTTTCCTATTCACATAATGCATGTGGGAATATTCCTCTAAACTTGATACCATGCTTTGGTTCGTAGAGCTTAAAATCAACGTATGCCTCAAGAAATCTCATTGATGTTAAATACCCTAACTATTGGGTTGTTCAATGTACAAGTTATTATATGTAGATTAATGGGATTTGAGTGTATATATTAAACAAGATTTTCAATACCATTGGTGGTGAGCTATAAAGATGTCCATCTCACCATTAAAGGATTGAACTCGAGTGAGATCAAGCTTAGGGACATTTGTCCCACATTAATGGTGGAAAGGGTATTTTGAGGGTTTAAATATAATGACGATTCCCACATAAATTTTTTTATATACCAATATATTCCCAATGATTTAGTGGGTGAGTTTTTATAGATCAATGGAGAGCTCAATAGATGTTGATAATGCAATGCAACCATTATTTGATTCTTGAGGCATAGTTTAACTTTGGTCATGAAGCTCAAGATTAGTCATAACAAATGTGGTTTGGTCAATCTCAGGCTCAATAATTCTTCAAAATAATAATATTAATAATCCCACATGCACCATATTGGTTCTCCTTTAATATTTTCAATATAATCCCTCTCACTAAACCTAGTGAAATAGGTGGTAGCCGCCCCCCTCAAAAAAAGGGCATCAACCATATGAATATTGAGCATATATAAGCCTATCAAAGTGGAGATATAAGGAGGGGAATCAATGAACCTTCCCAAAGAGATAAGGACAATCCTATCTCAATCCATATATTTTCCACTCAAAACACTACATTTTTTGTACCTAAACCATTTCAAAACCCCATTTTTATCATTTATTTTGCTTAACTCTAATTGTAGACCCTTTTATTTTTAAAGACCCCAGAGCTTTGAAAATTCCTTCATAGAGCTCAAAAAACCCAACATAATTTTTTTTAAATGGATAACTATTCATTCTTAACTTATGCATCATCCTCATGCTTGCATCAAACCTTTCATCTCCTAGCTCAGGCCTAATCATACCTCATTTATGCGCTCTACACTATATCCCTCAAAGGTACCTAAATGCTTAAATATATATGTACATAAACATATAAGAGGAATCCATTTTTGGGATTTAATGATGACCTTTTACATGCTTTGGATATTTGTGAGCTCATGGGGAAGTCACATAAGGGATGGAGTTTGATTGACCTGATCTTAACACCATGAGTATCCATGAAGTTACCATATTATTCAATATCTCCCTTTGGGGAAATAAAAATTGTAATTTTTCTCTTATAAATTAAAGTATAATTATATACTTTTAATATTTTTACCCTCTTCATTCTCCACACTAAACTTTAGTTTAATTCCATGCCTATAACCTTGACTAATGGAGCCTTATTACATTTCCACATTATTGCCTTTGACTTGGAAACTTAAACTTCACATTTTTCCATGTTTGAGCTCAAGCAAACCTTCATGTAAGCACTTGTAATATAATTTAATCCACATAGGCATCCTATTACATATTCACATGAGAACCATTCATATAATATTCTTCATAAGTTTATATTGATTACCATGACCTCAAAAGGTTTCTAACCTTTCATGAAAGAACAAATGACTCAAAATGGGCATGAGTGACGCTAAATAGACTAGTAATCATGGCATAAAAGGGGATATACTTAATTAACCCTAATAATAAGGTGTCAAAAGACTCAAGTGATGAAAAAAATCGACAACTCCCACTTTTTGAGATGGCATACTCATGAGGACATAAAAATCACCCATGATGTATTTCTATAAGTGCCACCTAACTATGAGAAACAAAAAATATAATTTGAGTTACATGATGAAAACTATTTAATGACATCATATTAGAGATGGTCACAACTATGGAAACTTGTGGGATACTGATTCATGCAACCTTTTAAGGTTTTATACATAAGGGAATATTTGTATTTTTTGGAATATTTGAATTGTTTAGTGATTTATAGAATATTTGAACTACTTAATGGCCTTTTGGAATATTTGGACTATTTAGGGATTTTTGGAATAAGATGTAAATAAGAATATTTTAACCAAATAATATAAAATAAATGCGAATAAACATCACTATAAAAACATATCAAAAAGAGTAAGGGTGACCATGGGTATGAGAACTCAAGAGTGAATAAGAAACGTGAAAGGGTTATCCAAACACAAGTAATTATGGGAGTAACATTCAACAAAAAAATTAGAATAAGATACATTAAATTCTTTAAAAAATGAATTGGGATAATAATGGGGTGAATGAAGTAATTTAAATTGGAATGTATAAGAACTCAAGGTAATAATAAAATTCATACAAGCTAAAAAATCAAGACATTCCATATTTTGACATTTCTTCTTCAAAGAGATTCTAACAAAAACCAATCTACATATATGATCTACCCATGCTGAGTGTTTATCTATATTCCCATGGTGTACCTATATAATCATAATCTAATTAGGAAGGTAATAGGAAAGGGAGGTGAGGAACATTGAAGGAATGCCCCCAAAAAAAGGATAAAATGAGAGGACAAATAGAAATGAACAAAGATTCCCCAAAGCAGGAATAATTATAAAAAAGGGCATGGTAATTCAAGTATGAAAACACTTAAGATACATAATGTTCATTAGATTATATAATTATAACCTTATATAGTATTTAACTTATATTCACAATACCCATAGTTAGTTATAATAATGAAGGGGCCCAACTAATTAGGCTCAAACTTATATTTCTTTCCCACTCAGCATCAATATTCTCTTGTTTTGATTTTAACACTAGATTACCAAGCTCAAACTATCTAGAGATAATGCACTTTTTATAACCTAGGTGTATCCAATTATAATATGATTTGAGATGCTTAAGGGTAGATATTCATTTGTCATCTAGAATCTCTAGCTCTGCTAATCTGATAAATCAATAGTCTTCTTCATAAAGAATGTCATGTAGTGAAATTCACAATGAGGGAAGCTTGATCTCAATAGGAAGAACTAATTTAGAACCATAGACTAGGAAATAAGTTGTACCAATATAAGTGTATATGTTAGTGTGTTATAACCACAAGGTTGGGAATATTTTAAGACACCAATTGTAGAAAAAATCATTGACAATATTTTTGACGATTTTGATAAGGGATTTATTTGGTGCATCATCTTGGAAATTACCTTGTGGGTAACAAGGAATGAAAAACTTGTGCTTAATGTGGAATTTAGAGTAGAATTCTATGATGTCCTTATTTTAAAGGACATGTAATTATATAATATGATGTAAAAAGGAATGGCATAATAAAAAATGATGTGGTTTTGGATGAATTTGGAAATATACTTACCAATTATATAATTGCGAGGGATAGCCTCTAACCATTTAGTGAAATATTTATTAGTAATGAAGATATGATTATACCATATAAATAATTAGGGATAATCTTTCCTATGAGATCAATCCCCCATATAAAAAATAACCAAGGAGTTTTTACTATTGAAATCATGTATGCAAGAGTATGCATAAGATCACTATGTTTTTGACATGCTAGATATTTATTAACATAAGCACAAACTTCTGATTCTATAGTAGGCCACTAGAAACTAGTGCAAAAGAGATTTTTGGATAGGACCATAGCATTAATTTGGTCCTTAAAAATTCCTTTTTGAAATTCTTAAAGTGCTAAGTCATACTATCCTATATTTAAACAATGAGGTAGTGTTTCATGATAACTTCTACCATAGAGCATGTTGCCAAATATGATATAATGAGAGGCATTTTGGATAAAGTATTTTGTATGGTTACTAGATGGATTAGTAGGAAGGATTTTATCATGAAGATATGAATAAATTTCTATTTGCCAAGGGGAATTGGGACCAAAAATGACATGTAACATCTTATAATCTGAAAAGTCTTACATTGGAATAAGAAGAATTTCAATTAGAAACTGATACTCTTTAATAATAAAAGAGATTGTAATCATGGATCTGATGGTAGACATAGAATTACTAGACTTATTTCTAGCTTAATGAAAATTTTCAAACTGAATTAATTTAAATTTGATCTTAAATTCATCTACCATGCATTTGTAAGGCATAATATTTTCATCCTTAATTTGATATTGATTAGTTGCTTGATTAATAATTAGTTGTGAATCACCATATACTATAAAATGTTATATTTCACTAAAATATAAATGAAGTCCAAAAAATAAATCATCATATTTTTTGATGTTATTAGTACATGGTAATCCAATTAAAAAAACTTAGGAATAATATCACCTTGTGGTGTGATGAATAACATTCTTTCTCTAGAACCATGAGATGTAAAATAGACATAAAAATGAGATTTTATTCTTTGGCCTCATATAAAATTATAATAGACTCATCATGAAAGTGCACTATGATTGGTTTTGAATCTAGAAGAGGTTCTTTCACTAGTTAACTAAGTAATACTTAACCTTTAATAACCGTCTGATGTGTATATTGAATATCAAACTCGCTAAGAAATATTACCCATTTATCCATTCGACTTGTCAAATTTGTTTTTGCTAAAAGATAAACCAGAGGATCCACTTTGGTAATAAACATGGTCTTATTATTTAACATATAATTTCTAAGCTTATGACAAGTGAAAAATAATGTGAGACAAACTTTTTCAATTTGTATGTAATTACGCTCATAAGTGACCAGTGTTTAGCTCAAATAATAAACAACTCTTTCTTTTTGTGGATCATTATGTTGGGCGAGGATTTCTCCTAAGGTGAATTCAAACTCATAAATTAGATGAATAGATGATTTTAGACTAGTTTGTGTGTAATTATGGAAAGTCATTCCATTTTACAATTTTGACACATAAGTGATAAAAATGGAGTTTCTACACATTGTTACCTAGGATTTTAGATATTTGATATGGGTCTATCCATAAAGGAGTGAAATTATCATGTTTTCCTTGTTATTTGACTTATCCCATAATAAAAATAGGTATGAAACCCTTAAATCCTTGACTTTATATCTTTTATTAAACCACCTTTTTATGATGTCTTGGTGTTTACTAAAGTTATATAGTGATTCAGTTTGTGCATTTCCATCTAGACTATGTCATGTAGTCTAGATTGGATTCTTTATACTCCCATATATTGTCTTGGTTTTTATTGAAGTTTTTATTTTTAGAGTAATAGGAAAAATTGGATATTATTTGTACACTAGTAGGAAAGGTGAAGTGTTAAGGGTTTGATTGTGTCTTGTTCTATCTACCCATAATTCATACTTCAATAACAAATGACATTTATTGGTTTATATTATGTAGAATTTTTGATGGCATCAATTATAATCTTGTTGGTAGACTCAAATAATTTATTCCCTTGGGTATAATAATTTAATGAAAACTTGATAGTAATTTGGTTATTGTAAGCCCACTTGGTGAATTTTATAGATTAAAAGGTTAAACCATTATCATAGACCAATAGATGGGAGTGCCAAACCTAATAAGTATATTTTATTCTAGAAATGTGATCACATATTTCACTATGGAATTCTTTTTCTACATATTCTATCTATCTGGTATAATAATCACTATTAGTTATAATGATCACTCCAATAAAGTTAAGACCCCATTGAGAAAAAGAACATCCCTCAATGATTGGCTGTAAATGCATGGTTGCATGTAATTATATTTTCTCAAATAATTGGCACTCATGACATGCCCTAACATGGGTTTTGGCATCTTTTCAAACTATAGGACACTATTATCCCATATTCAAGATTTTATGATTTGTTTCATTGACTAAAGAATACCTAATACCTATCCTTTGGTGTAATTTATTCAAGATGTCTACAGCTTTTTATTTTTAGATACACCTCAAATAGATGCCTTCATAATTTTTTTGGTATAAAACTCCAATATTTATCATATAATGGGTTGTTTTGAGCCTAAGGGATCACATTTATTTCATTTTCATCTAAAGAGTATATGCACCTATCAACAAGCAGTGGATGATGAGGACATACCATTCCCTACCAAACACTTGTGTCTCATTAATATATTCAATGTACATGCATGGGTCTATCTCAATCATGAGCTGAATGATTCCTTAGGGATGTAACATCTTAGTTTGTCTAATTTAAAGATCAAACTATTATATTTTTCCATCCACTTTCCTCTTATTTCACAAATTCATTTTGGCCAAGAGTGAGCTGAAGTAATGGATATGGGATAATGGCATACATATTGTTCCTCAGAATTTAGTTCTTAAAATTATTTATAGATTTGATTAGTGCATATATCTATTTATTTATCATTTAATATTCTAACTCTACATCTTTAAAATTAGTACTCATGCATGCAATTGGATGTTAATTATAATCTACCTTTTGTGTAAGTAATGTTGCTATTGTATGTTCTAAAGCAAATGAATAAAGGAATAAATCCTTAGTTAATTTTGGGCTAATCAGAACTAGATCTTGAGCAATGGAAGTTTTTATATCATGAAAGGCTTTCTTAGATTTTAGTTATTCATTCTATTTTAGCATCTTGATTCAACATGGCATTTAATGGCTTGAAAATCTATGAAAATATAGATATAAATTTCTTTACAAAGTTTATCTTGCCAAAGAAAGAGTTTAATTATTTCTTGTTTTTAGGAGGTTCTAACTTGGAAATTACTTAGATTCATTATGGGTCAATGGAAATATCATTTTTGGTAATGATTTGGCCTAATGGATTTCCTTCAATAACTCCAAAGATGATCTTTTTTGGATTGAGGGATACTTTAGATTAGTGTATATGCTAGGGTTTACTATTTTTATGCTAATTTATCTCATTTTTAACACATTTTATATTATTAATCATGAAGTAAATTGGATGATCATTATCATATACCTTTTGCATGAGTACTTTAACTATTGTATGTTTTGAAGCAAATGAATAAAGGAATAAATCCTTTGTATATTAGTCTATATGTAATCATCATTACCATGAACCTATTCATCTTGATGATTGTATATAAAATCACGTGTAGAGTACCAACCTCATCAACCTAATCCACATGATTTAAAACTTCCCTAGTTTATTTGTAGCCCTTCAAACCTTACCTAGACTCTTTTGGCCCTCCTACTCATTGTTGGACCCTTTTAGTGCTTCTTAGTACCCTTTCAAAGATTGTTTGACCACCTTGGTACTCTTGGTTAAACTAAGACATAGATGGCAAGGTAAGATACAACCTAATCCACATATTTTGTCCAAAAATCTAAAATCTAATTGTAACTTATCCAAAATGCATTCTTTTCAAGCTTGTTTTTCTCCAAATAGCTAGAAACAATCATATTTTGGACTTATGAATCCTTGGGTACCCTGTATCACTATGAATCACTCCTCTTTACCATTCATATTCAACTTATTAACTCATTTATCTCTCACACCTTCTTGTATTGTTATTGGCTCATTCTTGATGATCTTGATCTTGCATTATGATAGAGGATTATATACATTATTGCATACTATTTTGGTGACTCCTTTGTTGTTCCTAGTTTTTCATGTTCTATTTCGGATTTCTCATAGCTTCTACAAGTTGTATTTCACCTGATTTTTTCACCTAGCTTCATGCAAGTTATTACTTCTCTTTCTCCTTGTTGTTTGGACATTAGTTTAGGCCCGTCTCTACATTGTAACCTTGTCTTCTTCCATAGCTACCTCATACTTGTATTCTTGGCTGGTAGAACATTTATAAAATATTTTGAGATTAATTTTAGGGAACTTTTTTATGAAAATTGAAACTCCATATTTTTATATTAGTGTATATGTAAGGGTTTAGTGTTTTTATACTAATTTAGCTCATTTTGAACATGTTTTTGAGTAGATTTTGAAGTTTATGCATTCTCCTAAACATAAAAACATCTTTCCTCTTGAAAATGTTTTTATTTTCATAGGTTTGATTGATTTTTAATCATTTGAATGTTTTTTATATGCTCTCTTGTTTAAATAACTTAGTTTACTTTCTGAAAATTGCATTTCCTTTGTTGAGTTAAATATCACATGCTTGAGAAATTTTTTCTTACACAAAGGGATTTTATTAGGTTTTTAAAGTTAATAATATTTCTACCTCTATCTCTCACTCTTGAAAACATAATTTAATTTTTGTAATTATCTTCTAATTATTAGAGTTGCATGATTATAAAACACATTTCTTGTTTGGCAGTGTTCTTTTGCTCAATTAGTTTGATTTCTCATTATTTAAGCATTGAATTCTACCTTTTTTTACTTTATATTATATGGATATATCCATTAGATGTATTTATGAATTTTTTACACTCAACCATGCTAATCCTATCTTAGTCTACAAGTCTATCTATAACTCGGTGTAGAAAATATTTTGTGATTATGTATCACCTCAATATTGTACACTTGGTAATATTAAACTTGGTTATTCCTCATATTTATAAACATGTATTAATTTCATAATCCTCACATCTACTCTATCTTGTGACCTTTGTATTATATCTTAGTCTAACCAACCTTATATTGAAGATACAAACATATTATCTTTCTTATAATTCTTAAAATGTACTTATATTACACCTATGCTAGATATGAGTTTGTACCTTCTCTCATACTTCCTAAACAATAATGTCCAAGCCAAAAAATAGCATCAACATTACTATCCTACCGTGATGCATGTGTCTAGCTACCTATAGTCATCTAATTTGCAAATGTAACAAATTACAATAGTGTGCTTACATGTTTTAATGTGAGTTATATCCCAATAGGATTGGTAGGAATATAATATCAATGCTCATTTATTCTTCACCTATAAATCAAATAAAAATAGCATTCAAGAAGCACTCAAGTTATCAAAAGCTTTCCTAGTCTACCCTATTATGATATAATTCAAAGGAACAACCCAACTACAAGTTTGAAGTACTTAAGGATCAGTCATAAGGTCTTATTTTAAATGCTAAAAGTTAGGTCACTATTGTATATGATTTACACACATTAGATGATTAAAACACAAGCCAACATGTAGGGGATAACCACATGATTTTGAGGCCTTATTTTGGAGTATTGGCTATGTATGCACTACTATTTGATAATGGGTCATTATGGGTCATCTCTACATTATGTGTCCACTAACCCATTTTACCTCGAGGTCACATTAAAGATGGAAAGCTAAGGTTTTACCATTTCACTAGGAGTAATAATCCATGACCTAGATCTAAATGCACCAAAGTGAAAGTGAATCCAAAACTAGAAGAATATAGGTGGTCACTTCTTATTTAATTTTATATTCTATATAAGACACTATCATTAAACACAAATAGTAACATTGATGCTATTGTCTAGGGTTGGCACAACTATCTAGAGAGCCAAAGGTACCATATTTAAAATATAACAATTATTCCAAAACTATCTTCCTACTTGATTTCATCTTATTTTATATCTCGATCTGCATTAACATTAGAGCTAAATAAGTACCTTATTTTATATCATTTCTATATATAACATATTTGTAACTTTCCATTTATAGCCTATATTAGTTTCATAAATTTAGCATATGGTACATTTGAGTTTAGCATTTAATAATACTAATTTAAATATGATATTTATCCTTGTGCCTATCATTTTTATATACTTAACCCTATCTACCTAAGTGGGATACATATCCCAAATAAGGGTTAAAAATCTTGTGAACCCAATCCATTAGAATGCAATTTTGTTTATTATTATGACTTTAAACTAACTAGGGTTTCATATTATTCTATTTTTTAATTTTATATTGGTAATTTTTTGTATACAACCTAGGCATAGCCCTAGATTGGGGGGTGTGTATATTGAACATATTAAGATTCACCTCAACTCATACAAGATGTCTCAAACCAATGAGGGATATCACATATTGGATCATGATGATACCCATGTTGACAATGGAAAAATTATAATAAGATTATCATAAAAGAAGACTATGATAATGAAAATATAGAAATAAATGAAAATGAGAAATTAGACCATAATAAAGTGCATACAATTTCAATTTTTTATGATCACATTCAATAAAACCCTAAAGATCTTGGTAAAATATTAAAAAATATACTTGAAGCCAAAAATTAAAAACTTTGATGGATACATCCCTCCCCTTGAACACACTAAAAATCAATATAACTAATGGGGGCATAAATTATGTGTTCCAACCTTTGTTCCTTGAAACTAATATTGATACATCTATTATGAAATCACCCATTGTTTCAACACAAATATCAAATCCAATGCTTATTACTGCTCAAAACACATTTTCATCTCATTTGGTGACTACTCAATTAGATAATCTAAATCCCAATGGGTTTATAATTAAAAAACTCTTTTAACTCATAAATACCTTATAGGATAAGGTCAAAAACATTTAACAAAAGGCTTCAATGTTTTCACATGCTATAAATTCACAAGATGTGTTGTATAATTCTCTTGAAATATTTTATGTATACATATATATAACAATACACAAGATGAGATCTATAAGTGTAAATGAATAGGAAAAGCATATGAGACAAATTATATAGAGATTTTAAAGTGGGAAATCCTCTAGGAGGTAAAAAACCCATGAGTGATATTCAATAGTTGAGAAACAATAACCCCAATACAAATTATTCCACCTTCTCACTTCTTCATAGAATGGCCTTCACAAAACACATAGGTTGAATATGATAGAAATAATTAATATTCAGATGTGTATTCATAATAGGGGTAAAATCATATTTTATATTGAAATTTTAAGGGAGGTGACCATTGTAAAAATAATGGGTCCATCCATTATGATAAATTCATTTAATTAAATTTTGGTAAATCATTAAATAATTATAACTTTATTATTTATTTTTACAAGGTTTATAACTAATGTTAATAAATAATATATTATTATTATTTAATAACTTTACCAAGGCTAAGGGTCAATAATCCCACTTAGGATTAAATGCTCTAACACTCACCCTTAATGCTAAGTGGGGATAAATGTCATAGTCACCTTAGAAAGGAATTATACTATGTATAGAATTTGAAGTATATAAAAACTTTCATCGTGCCAAAATTAACCTTTTGAAACAAAAGGAATTATAATCCATAAAATATTCAAAATTAAGTTTAGGTTAGCATGATTTTTATATTATATCTCACTATTTCTCATGAATAATCACTAAGCATATTTGGAGATTTTTTTAACATAAGGACCTCCATTACAAATTATTCTTTTAAATGTATTCGGGTACATAACTAAAACCTCTACATGAATTTTACTTAAATCACATAACTTCCACATGAAGTTTACAATGCTTTAAAATGAGAAGAAGTATAGAGAAGGAGAAAAACACATGGCTATCAGGAAGTGACATTGTCATGCACACTCCCCCTCAATGGCAACTTCAAGAGGCCTAACATTGCATGAAATTAAAAAAACTTGGTAGTACAAGGTGGTCTTATGAATATGCATACCACTTGTTCATTAGTAGGATAAAACTATAAATTAATATCACCATTGAGGACCTTCTCTCAGATAAAATGCATATGAACTTCAATATGTTTAGTTCTTTAATGTTGCACTAGATTTTTAACCAAAGCTATTCAACTTTGCTTATCACAATGAAGGATGGTACTTTGAGAAACATCCAAATGAAGTTGTCCCAACAACATTCATATCCACATGGCTTATTTAGTAGTTTCCATAGCACTTATATACTTAGCTTCTATAGAAAAATGAGAGATAGTAGGTTACTTCTTGATACTACAAGTGATAGCACCTGCACCAAACTTAAACACATATCTAGAAGTAGATTTGCAATCGAAAGTATCCCCAACATGGTCAGCATCACAATAACCATATAAATTAGAATTATCAATGGAAGAATAAAATAAACCAAAATTAATTATTCCTTTGATATAATTAAGAATTTGTTTAGATAATTTCCAATGATCCAAATATGGATCTTGCATAAATATAGAAGAAACACTAACATCATATGAAATATTTGGCTTAGTAATGGTTAGATAAATCAAACTTATAATAAGTTATCTATACAAATTATGGTTAGCTTTTTCACATGTAGGTTTAAGATCAAGTTTAATACCAACTTCAATAGTAGTAGAAGAATATTTACAATCAATCATGTTAAACTTAACAAAAATGTTATGTGCATATTGAGATTATGATACAATAATTGAATTTTTATCTTAAAATATATCCATTCTTAAAAAATGATGTGGAATGAAATATTTCATGTGTGTGTGTGTATATATATATATATATATATATATACAAAAAATGAGATATAGAAGTCTAAATGAATAGGCAAATCATATGAGACAAATTACACAAAGATTTTAAAGTGGAAAAACCTCTAGGAGGTAAAAAACCCAAGAATGATATTCAATAATTGAGAAAAAATAACTCCAATACAATTTTGTCCACCTTCTCACTTCTTCACAAAATGGCCTTCACAAAACACATAGGTTGAATGTGATAGAAATAATTCATATTCGAATGTGTATTCATAATAGGGGTAAAACCCTATTTTATAGTGAAATTCCAAGGGAGGTAACCATTGTAAAAATAATGGGTCCATCCATCCTAATAAATTCATTTAATTAAATTTTGGTAACTCATTAAATAATTATAACTTTATTATTTATTTTCACAAGGTTTACACCTCATGTAATAATTAATATATTATTATTATTATTTAATAACTTTACCAAGCCTAAGGGTTAATAAGCCCACTTAGGATTAAATGGTCTAACATCTCTTACACTTGAGATCTCTTTGCACCCTTTGCCAATTGGATTTTTTTCACCTAAGTTCACATTTTATGATGGAAAGGGTGATCTTGAAAAACATATTTGAACCTTTTATGTGGAATGCCTTGATTATGATTCTAATGATTAAAATTTGACCAAATTATTTCCAAGGAGCCTAAATGACTATGGTTTGAGATGGTTTTATGACTTACCTCTCTAATTTGTGAAAGTATTCAAATCTATTATAGCTTAATTTATGGCACACTTTTATATTAACATTAAAAAAAAGGTTTCCTATGCTTAAATTTAAAATATTAGACAAGAAACTAATGAACCTATCAATGAATATGTCTTGAGATATAAGACAATGTTAGCAAAAATGACCAATCCTATGGTAGACAAATAATTACAAGACATATTAAAGCAAATTATGATTGCTACTTTATATGAGTCCATTGTTTTTATTAATGTTCATTATTTTGATGACTTATGTCATGTTGTATGAGACCATGAAATGAATCTTATGTCATTGAATAAGATCAAGTATGTAATAAATACACCTGTTACATCTATATATATTACAAAATTTGTATTTAAACCATGTTTTAGGGTAAAACCTCTTGAGCCTAAAATTGAAACAACCACCATAGTTAACATAGTTATACAAAATCCTAATCATCATGTCCTATCTAATATTCCAAGGAGATAGTTTACATGTTTATCTAAGTATCCTAATTCATTAATCCCATGGTTTTTAATGTGTCGTCTTATATCTCTCCATTATCCTATAGAGTTTGACATAAATAAACCTATAACTAGAGGATATGATATAAATGCTTATTTTTACTATCATTGAGGCCCTAGGAATTCTTATAAAAAATGTTTTACCTTAAATCATAAGATATAGGACCTCATCAATGACTAATAAATCATATTTGGTGATCCTCCAAAGGAATCAAGTTCACAACTTGGTGATGACCATAAACAAAAAATATTTATCAATTCTTTGAAAGACCATTCTAAGAAGGAACCAAAAGTCTAAATGGAATATAATTCACATCCTCCTAAATATTATTATATATACCAACTATATGTGGCTATTGGTACTTACACATGACATATACCTCCTATGGTTTAGAAGCCACTCATTTCTTTTGATGACAGTGAAAGTAAGGAAGATGAAATTTATCTTCATTTGATCATACCTTGATAAACACCCCATATGCATTATTATGATTGATAATGGTGAAAATGAAAATGTTTGCAACATGACATTAATTATACATTTGAGCTATCCTAATCATGATTTATGACCCATAATATATTCGTCATATAATTTTATGGAAACTCTTAGAATCTTCTTAGTGACATTGATCTACTTTTACAGGTGGGTCCTACACATGTGTTTACTATTTTATTAGTTATACCTTATTCAAGTGCCTTTGACATGTTTGTATGACCTTGGATACATAATATTTTATTAGTACCTTATACAATATATGTATTTGTTAATTACATTCATGCCAATTAGGTAATTATAGTTTTTAGTGTTCTATATGAGCATCCTCTTAAATAAGATAAATTCATACAAAAGCAGTTAATTATCAAGATTATTAAGGTTAATCCACCATAAAAGGGTAATCAAAAAGTAATCCCCTTTAATATGTGGCCATTACTTGAGATACCTTTACATCAGAGATAGACAGTGGGTTCTATGAAATTCTCATCTTCTATGTACCATATTCAAATATCTAGAGCATCTAAACATATTCTTACCATTTTTATTCCAAATAAACTACAAAGTACATAGAGAAAAGTTCCAATAATATGTATTCCTTTTATTGGTACTTCAAAACCTTAGATTCATCTTATACATATGTTGAGCATCACATATACTATAGGGTCAGATATTTCACCTATACATGTTCCTTAGAAGTACCACCAGTTTCTTGCACCAAGTTTCAAGTGGGGATATAACTATGATAATCCTTTGTATGAGATCATAGGATGATATTATCTCTTCAAAAATATAAAAAACATAATTAAAAACATTCAAAAATCCAAAAAAAAATTTGACACCTACATGTTCTATTAGTTCCTTGTCATCTACGTGTTATTTCCATGTTGAGGGATAACATATCATTTATTGTTACACAAATACATTATAAACTCTTATTTTGGATGTTGGCATTTCCTTATACTCATGTCATATGGACATTAGGGGAATCTTATTCTTTAATCTTAATACACATATGTTATATGATTTGATGATCACTCTACACTATCATGTTTAAGTTTAAATATGTGTTTACATATGATTATTATCTATAATTATATCTTACATATGGTACTTTATATGCTATGTAAATGATATTTTTTCTAACACATATGATCCATGGCCACTCTGAAATGTTTAATTCGGTTTATTATGCTTTACTTTATACACTTCTTTAAGTGTTTTTCCTCGCTATTATATTTCTTGTTCAAGAATTTGAATATGCTTTATTTATACAAACCATGTGCCTATGTGTACTTTCTCAAACATTTAAATATGTCATTACTTATTGTATGGACATTTGAATGTGTAGTTTCTTGATTTTTAGACATTTTACTAAGTCATTTACATTTGATTTTTAGAATTTGAACATGCCCTTTGTTTACAGTCTCTTTGGACCATTGTCTTTTGACTTGATTTTTAGTGATCTTGTGTGTGTTCTTATTTTGTTGTTGATCTTGTATTATTACTATCTAGAAATTGATATTTATCCTGCATATTAGTCTTACATGTTATCACATTATACACTTCAATGATACATTTACCTAATCATATTTCCTTCTCAAAGGGGTGAATATTAGTGGAGGAATTCTTGGGAATCATTTTCTCCCTTTGATAATTTAGATATCACTATTTTTACATCACCTCCTCAAAGGGTAGAATATTAGTGGAGGAATTCTTGGGAATCATGTTCTCCCTTTGATAATTTAGATATCACATGTTATAGATAGTTTGTTTGAACAAAGGAATTATCTTCGGTTTTTTAAATTGCATAATTTCTCTACCTCTCTCTCTCTCTCACTCTTGAAAATGTCATTTCCTTTCCAAAACTCTCTTTCAATTACAAGAGTTACATTATCCTAAAACACATTTATTGCTTGGTAGTGTTCTTTTACTCAAGTAGTTTTAATTCTCATTATTTAAGCATTGAGTTTTCCCTCTTTCTTAATTTCTATTCTATGGATATATCCATTAGAAGTATTTGTGTCCTTTGTGCGCTAAATTGTGATAAACCGATCATAGTCTAAAAGTCTATCTATAACATGATGCAGATGATATTTTGTGATTATGTAACACCTCAATCCTGTACACTTGGAAAAATTAGGCCTTGGTTGTGACTTTTAGTTCTACAACTACCTTAATTTTGTAATCCTTGCATCTACTATGTCTTATGCCCCTTAGCCTATCTATTAGTTTGAACAACCTTATATTAATGAAAAATACAGCCTATCTTTTAAAAAATTATTAAAATGTATTTATCTTAAACATATGCAAGCTTTGATCCTCTATTGCTCTCTTGATCCCTAAACACTAATGTTTGAGATAAACAGTAGTATTGATATTACTATCCTACCCCAATGTAGGTTTCTAGTGCCCTAAAGTCACATAATTTTAAAACTAAAAATATTATAGTGGTAAACCTAATTGATTTAATGTTAGTTGTCTCCTAATAATATTCATATGAATACAATATCAACCCTCATTTATTCCTCACCTAGAAACTAGACTAAAAGAGCATTCAAGAAACACTAAAATTACCAAAATCTTTCATATTTTATCTTATTATAATATAAGTCAAATGAATAACCCACATATAGGTATAAATTACTAAAGGAGTAGTCCTAATGTCTTATTTTACAAGTTAAAAGATACGCCACTATTTTACTTTCTTTACACACATTTCATTATTCACACATAAGACAACACGTAACAGAAAATTGCTTGAGTTTGAGGCCCTCTTATTTAGTATTGGCTATGTAGGTAGCACTCTTTAACAATGGGTTCATTATGAGTTAGCTTGGCATTGTGTTACCAATAACCCATTTTTACCCAAGGTGACATTGAAGATAGAAAGCTAGGGTTTTGTGATTTCACCAAGATTTGAATGCATAAGAGTGAAGGTTAATCCAAAACTAGAAGTATCTAGGTGGTTGCATCTTGTTTAAATTGATATTTCATATAGGAAACCAGTGTTAAACCCATACAATATCATCAACATAACCATCCATGGCTAACACAATTGTCCAAAGAGTTAGAGGTACTAGATCTAGAATTTGACAATTGTTACAGAACTATTTTCATGCCTAATTTTCAAGTATTATAGATCTAAAGCTACATTAGCATTAGATACAGATAAATACCTTATTTTATGTCATTTTTATATCTATCATACTTGCACTTTATATTTATATTTTATCTTAGTTTAATAATTCAACATATGGTACATCAAAGTTTAGCATTTAATTATCCTACTATGTATATGATATTTACCCTTTTATACTATCATTTCTATTTATTTACTCATATCTACCCAAGGAGGACCCATATCTTAGATTAGGGTCAAAAATATGGTGTAAGATAACAAATCAAATAGTCTCTATAGATCTGTAGTAACGCATGGTGTCCTTAAGCATAGTAGGTGTTTGATTATCACCTTATGTATCCCCTTTATAAATCCTCATGGATCTATTTATATTCTTTGAGATACATTCTTGTATGCCTAGTAGGAACTCACATATAGTCTCACACTAGTTGTAGCCTATTTAGAGCTCTCTTAGATAATTGCCCTATGATAGTTGTAAGTATTTGATCTTAATTATGTTTTGTCTCTCTCTAGTTGTTTGATCTTGTTTTGGTTTTGTGTTATTATCCCTACTAGTTTTTAGACAATTTACCTTTTTATTGTCTCCAATGTTGTTCTTGTGTCATTACATCTATATCTAGTATCCCACCCTTGGTATGTTAATCATGTCAGATTTAGGGTATTGTCCTTGAACTCACTCATGAGTAAGTTGAGGATATAATTGAATGTCATAAAAAACATAAGACACAAGATTTTTATTTAATTTAACATAGTGACCTTGACCCTCTCATGTTACATAGGGAATAATATATAAAATATACAACAAACAAGCTTGATCACCTTTTCAATAGTCTAATATTTACTTGTTTGAGGATACCTCCATGATACTTGAGACTAATTTTAATTCACCTATTATGGGTGAAAATGACCCCATGTCATGATTTATTCCTAATGAGTTACACATAATCATTGACAATTATCATAGGTGTCTTTGTGTGAATGAAGATCACCTTTCTTCCCCTAGGAGTAGGTAACATGATTCCTCTAGAGATAGAGATTACACCTAGTTAAGTTTGAGTGCCTAACCAATTCTCATGTGAGTCTCCCACCTCTTTCTCAATAGGAGAATCTATGGTGAGAATGACCTTATGTATATGTTAAGAGACATGGGCACCCTGACTTGACTTAGCATCCACCTCATATGCAGCCTTCCCATCCTCCTATAACTTATTTTAGAGTCTCATATGAGTGTGATAATTTAAACCATGACTTATATATTAGATATCCATGGGATACCTATCTTAAACATGAATTCCCTAATGTAGATCCCTAGCTTGACACATATGGTGAACATAAAGCATTTATGATGTCATGACCATCCACTTATGCATACCATGTCATATCATCATCCACATACATAATTATAACATTCCCATGGTTGGTCACCACCACATTATTAGAAGGATCCCCATAATTACTGTCCCTTATATCAAGATCTACCTTGACATCATCTCCCACATGATCATGGTCATGATAACCCCTACTAGTGTATGTAGCATCATGCTCCCTACAACACTCATCAAGGAGCCCATCACCAACCTACTATCAATTATGCCTATGGGAATATTGGCAAGAATCCTATAGACCCTTGGGTGCATTCTATTCCCCATACTACTCTAATCCCTAAAGTAACCATGTTAAAGGGACTTAGGATGATAGTCCCATAGATCATATCATGGCATTTATGATGGAGTGTATGGATTGGGAATAGGATGAAGGCATAATATTGAATCTTTCTTCTCTCTCCCTATGAGTTGAACCTCTTGTGTGGTTTTATAATGTTTTAAAAAATTATCTTTATAGCTTCCATTTACTTTTAGATGACTTCCTCCAATACTTCAATATCTCCAGATCTTTTAATCTTAGCATCTAATTACTCACCTATATGGTTCAAGAAAAGGGTGAGTCTAATTTTTATTTCATGTGCAGGTGACATTCATCAATCCATGTGTTCAGGATAAGGTTCTCAGGTGATCATGTCTATGACATGTTCATGTGATCATTAAGGTAGGAGGACCACCTTGATGTCCTCAAGTGTGAACCCACCTCTTATCAATAATTTGTTAATGAGTGTATGAATATTGAGGTATTCAAGGTGTATGAAGGTATTCAACTAGTACTAACTAAAAATTCATCCTCATCACATGATCTCAACTAAAATGTAATTGGATATGGTGTCACCAATTCTTTTATAGAAAAGAAGGACAAGAAGGATGGCTATGAGCTCAATGATTTGAGTAAGAGGCCAATTGAAAATAAGGCCCCCAAAAAGAACATATGATGATAATGGATAACATATCCCTATAATTCCACCAAGTTCTAAACATTTAATCTATTGAAGGGCTATTATAAAAATGAGTGTGTCACTAAAAATTATGGAGTTAAGGCCTTGATGGCCCCTCATAGCCCTCCACTTACGAAACCCAACTAAAAGTTGAATGTGTTTAAGGATTCTCTTCCCAACCATGATAAGGAAAAGAAGAATAAGAAAAAGAATAAATCTAGGGCTGAGGCCCATATCTCCCCTTTTAATTCTTCTACCTCTTCTAGTTCTTCCTTGGTTAACTTAAAAGGGAAGGCCAAATATGAGAGTAGTAAGGTTATTGTGATTATTGACATGGCCTCTACTAGGTATGAGTGATTTTTCAACATACACTTGGGTTATGCCACTTACCACATTATATATACTATTAGTGTGGGGAATACAACCCTAACCATGGGATCAAGAAACTCTAGAGTCATATTTGATTTTTGGAATAATATCCCTTCCTAAGCTAGACAACATCCTTTCTCTATTATATAGAAGTTGTAGTCCCTTTCTACTAGGATTTTCCCTAATTAAAGGGGATTCATCTAAATGAGATTAGTCTCCCATGTGAGGGTTTGTTGTCAGATGACATGGAGGTCTTATTTAACTTTGACATCCTTGATCACCCTCATATTCCTATGTTGTCCTTTGACCATGAATCTTTTCTAGATGCTTCCATTATTATAAAAATGGATAGGTTTCCACTTTATATAGAGACCTCAATCGATGACTTCCATGTCTAGAGATGCATCATTGATGAGGGAATCATGTTGAAAATAATGCCACTATAGGTGTTCAAGAATATTGGGCTTATTTTTAAGAAACTATATGATTTTATACATAATCATATCAGTTTAAACAATAATATAATTATGTTGGTTGGAAATGAGAAGCTTCAGGTAATGTTTGCACCCAAGATGGGTAGTATAAAATTTTATGTGTTAGAGATAGGTCTCTCATACAATATGATTCTTAGCCATCCTTGGACTACTACCATTTAATTAATTATTCAATAATGTTGTGTGGTCTATTTTATGCATGAAGGTTAGTTTCCTACCATGGAGGTTGACCTAGATCCCTATACATTACTATACACAAATAAATATCCCTATGATGAGTGTTTGGATTTCTCTATGTAGGGTATAATATCCACTTTAAAGGCATCAATATCTAAATATTAATTTCTTATTTATGAATGTTTTGACCATACAAAATATCAATTAGCATTCACTCCTCCCATGCCTATTGTACAACCCCTAATGCCTTATGATACCAAGCATCTAGATTGTTATTCACTCTTAGGATACCTATTTTAATATATCTCCCTACATGTTTATCCTCTTCCCTTTTTGTCATGTGTAGTCATATAAAATATCAAAATTAGTAGCTTGAGTATGGCTTGTGACACCTAAGCTATAAGTCCCACTTGCATGATCTCATCACCATTTTATCCACCTTTTTGCTCCTAGTTATTCTTAGACTTCTAAGACCTCATTCTAGCTCAACCAAGATCCTTTTTTAATTCTTATTCCCTCCCCCCAAGTCTCAAGCCTATAGGACAAGAGTGTTGGGGTTGGAATATATCACTGGACCCTAGGGTGTCCCATTTTTAGTGCTTTTATTCAATCATATTTTAAGCCTAGGTGACCATTTTCTCATGATTCCTCTTCCTCATTATGTTAGCCAAGTGAATGCATCTAGCCCATGACTAATAGATCTTTATAAAAGCCCATTTAAATTTCATTTAGAATGGTTTAGAAATTATTTCAAAAAAATAAAGAATACAAGTAAAACCACTATGGTAATTTTCCCTATTATCTGCATATAGTCAGCTAATACAACCATAAGCTCATTTAAACCCTCACACCAATCCCTACTCACCTCAAGCACACCTAGTTTAGAACTTTTTCATCCACATAACATGATTTCAAATATCACATCAAGTGGGAGAATTACATATGGATTTATTCCTCTTTTAATTATTGATATGTAGGTAGCGTGCCCACACAAGGGGTGTGGATACATGTTCAGTGCATTTTACACACACTAACCCCCCCTCTTTCTAAAATTTCATTAAATCATACTAAAGGTATAGGTTTTGAAATTAAATTAAATCTATAAGGAGATTCATCAATAGTCAAACTCAAAATTACATAGGCAGAATAATATAGGGATAATGGACAAAACCCAAAAAACTCAGATCTATCTGACCAGTTTGGACAATAGCAGTAGGACTTGGACTATAGCTCCAAACCCTAAAGTGTCCTATTTTTTTCACTCATGTCCTTTCATAGAAAAAAAATTAGATATTTATTTTTGATAGTGTCCCAATAGTACACAACTAATACCAACATCTATCTCAGCCATCTCAGTCTTATTTAAGCTAAGTTATATTTCTCTTATTTCATTATTATTTTTAGAAAGATATGAAGGTCAAATAAATTATAAAAATCAATATTGTATTTATTTCAATATTATTTATTTATTTTTTAAACTCATAAGTTTAACTATATTAGGAATAAAATTCCAATATTCTCAAAACTATTAAATCATTTGGTGAACCTGACTTACTTTGCTTGTGCATAAAAACCCTAGAAACCCTAGAGAAATTTTAATTCTTATATTTCTAGAATTTTTTTAATTTTTTTGAATATTTAAATCATAATTATAAATTTAAAATTTAACATAGTAATTTAAAAAATCATTTATTTCAAACCATAGTTGAATTTACTAAGTCCTTTTGCCTACAAAAACCCTATAAACCCTAGGGAAATTTTCTTGCTAATTTTAAAGATATTTTTCAAATTTTGACTAAATATTTTAATCAAGCATTCACATTTAATTTTTTAATTTACCTTAGTAATTTTAAAAATAATTTCATTCAAACCCTAGTTGCTATACTAGGTCTTGATATTTTTCCAAGATTTTTCTAATTTTTCTTACATATTTAAATCAAAATTTCCTTGTTAATTTTTAAAATTTTACCATAGTAATTTTGAAAAATTATTTCTCTCAAAACCTAGTTGAATTTATTATGTCCCTTTGTATTTGAGGTATCACCTTACATATTTTTTACATAAAAATTTCAAATGGATCTTACTCATTTCACAACATTTCTTGCAAATAATAATGAATTCTTATTAGTTCCTATCATGTATATAATGATAAATTTTACGATATGTTAATGTAAATCTTCATTCTTTCTCTATCATGCTTAATTTTTATAATAAGGGATTATATTTCAAAATTTATTTCTAAAAATGTTAAGATCCATTTCGTTTAAAGCAATGTTTACTTTTCCTTAATACAATATTTCATTACTTCTTTAACATGTTATCTTTATATTATGTGTAATTCAATTAAGCATAAAATACTTACATACATAGAGGGTCCACTACATATGCTATCAACCATCTGTCAAGTTTTAATGTCATATCTTATGCATAAGAAAGAATTTACTTCTCCTCTTCTCCCCCAAGAGGGTGATAGCTACTTTCCCTCTAACTAGGTCCATGATATCACCCCTCTAAAAGTTGAGGTAACCTATAATATTGTTCCTAATGCATACATTCAGCCTATAGCTTCTTCAAACCCTATTAAATATATGTGCTTACATGTTTAATCAAAATCAATTAGTGTTTGCACTTATGAGACTCTAAGTGATCAAATCACTAGTATGAACAAGTTAATTTCAGATTTATAAAAGTAGAATAAACTATTATATTAAAATATCACAACATTTGGAAATTATATTATAATACAAAAGCCTCAAAGGCACCCTAGTGCCAATCATGTATATACACCTTCACCTAGTCAATTGGTTACATGAAATGTTACATATCAAAACAAGAAATCACAACAAAGTAACTCTAAAACTAGTGATTCAAAAAAAAATAAAAGATAAAATAAGATTTAAAGTGAGGTACTAAGGGAAATGATTAAATATAACTTGATAAAACTACCTCTATGTTTAGCAAGAAGATCTAGATATTATTATGCATATCATAGAATGCATGGGCATCATACAGATTTTTGGAATTAAAAAAACATATACAATAGATAATTGTTAAGGAGGATCCTATATAAGGTAAATTAGTGAATCAATCCAAAATGACATAGGAACACATTCACAAAGGGTCAAATTTAGAAATAATACAAAATTGGTTACTGAAGCAATAAAAGGATCAAAAACCAAAATCAGAACAATAAATAGTCTTGCAAGCATAGGTAAAGCACAAAAAAGATGGAAATATACCTCTCTAAAAGGAAGATCAATTCTCAAATTAGTATAGGTTTGGTCAAAAATATCTACAACACTTTGATTATCAAGGTCAAGGGTTGGGAAAGCATGCTAAAGGCATCACTACTCCTATTCTATTAGTTGATAATGTTTATCACCAAGGTTTGGGATTTTTGAACATCTTAAGGCAAATCATTCATAGACACAATTTACCAAAGGAAAAGATCTAGATATAACAAAAGTCAATAATAGCATTTCATTTGTTGAAAATCAAGATGATACTAATGATTGGAACAATATAGGCTTTTATGATTTCTAAGATCCAACAATGAATCTAAATTTTTAGAGTCATATTCATAGCCATTCCCTCAAACTTCACAATCACACATGATTCATTCGTTTGATACTGGACACCATGATAAGAAGTCTCTTATGAGACTTATCAGTTAGTATCATTTATTCTCAGTACTTATTGTACATAACTTCCTTTAGATTTTTTGTAAATAGTTTCCTTATGATTTCTTGTACATAGCTTAACTCAAAATCTAAAAATAATACAAAATCTCAAAATCCAAAAACAATACAAAATTTCAAAATCCAAAAACATTCAAATAATTCAAAAACACAAAAAACATTTAAGTTATATGCATTATCCATGATTTACATCTCTACTACCATGTTATAATTACATTCTATTATTATATGTTATTGTTTATTGATTTATCTACATTACCATGCTTCACTTGATCTTCTTTGAGTGTGTGCAGTGACTTAAAAATCCTTGATTGCTTCACTCTACCCATTGAGGGGACATCCTACTTTTACATTCAAGACATACATAAATATATTTACCCACTAGGGGCATCTTCTACATGACTACACCATCCAAATTATGTCATTCCTACACCACACACTCTATTTATCATGTTAATGTACATTACATACTAACTTACATAGATTAATCTATCAAAATTCACTAGTATATAGAACATGTGTATTTCTTAGCATATATTTAGTCCTATACTCCATGTCTTTCATACTTTCACTTCTTGATTTGATTAGTTATATGTGATTGTATTTATAGTATATTACATGCCTTCCTTTATTGCTTTGTATATATAGATGTGATTAAATTTCTTAGTTCCTATTTTTTCTCCTATATGTGCCTTAAGACATTTGCCAATGTCCTTTTCTTCTTTTCTTGTGTGTGCCTTAGGAAATTTTCCAATTTCCTTTGCTTTTAATCATCTATGTGATTGTGGCCCTCGTGTCAACCTTACTTATTTTCAATTGTATGTGTATGTGGCATTTGAACATGCCTTGTATGCTTGATTTCTAGTTTGAGTGACATGTGCCCATATCTCTTTTTTGCTTGGCCCCTTATCCAGTCTTGTCTAATTCTTACTTCTTGCCTTGAATATTTGTTTCTTGTTTGCTTCTCACTATTTTCAATGCCATGATCCACATCATGCATTATCTTGGTTTCTTGGATGACATGATGGACATCATGCTCCATCCCTCCTTGACAACTAAAAACTAACAACTAATATTCCCATATTCAATTTAGTACATTACATATGCTATTACATTATTATATCTATCTAGGCATAGCCCTATTGATCTAACAATCTCCAATACAAACTATGTTATATCTTTAGACATATTTTTTATTATCATTACTATATCATGTATTTTACAACATAACACACTTACAAGGCTCTTTCTTTTGAGGGTAGTCATTGTAGGGTTTTCATTCCTACCCTCAAAATAAGGGGAAACAAACAAGGGTTTTGTCATAGAGACCAGGGCTCTTATCAATCAAAAAATTAGTTTTTAGAATACTTAAAATAGTAATCAAAGGTCAAACTAGGTAAAATAAACCAAACAAAAAATGATGATTATAGAATAGTTCTTAGTTTCAATAAATGACAATATCACTAAATATAGAAAATAATGCTAGATAGTAGGGTGTCCTATTTTTAGTGCTTTTATACAAATTAAAAAAAACCTAGATTTTCCAAAAACAAGCAAAAAGGTAAGCTTAGCTACAATTTTGCACATATAGACCAATTTAAATTTAGTAGGTTTAGTATAGTTTTTATTAGAGAATCTAGATATAAGGGGTATCATGCATATAATTATGGCTCTCACTTCTATTTTTAGATTGGGTAGTTAGTATAGCTTCTATATAAGAATCCATGTTATAGACACCAATGATTAAGGGCAATATACATGACACATTTAACTTCTTTTCTTTTTAAGTTTAGTATATTACCTAGGCATTCTCAGTAGTTATGTGCCTTATTCCATCTATAGGTGGTTGGCATCATTTTGGAGTGGCATTCAAATAGGCTTAACCTCTACATTTTTGAGTGGCTTCCACAAAAGCCTAATTTCTAGTTTCAGAGTGGCTTTCATATAAGACTAATCTCCTCCTTCTAAAATGGCAAAGATTAGCCTAGTTTCTAGTAAACATTTATCTATTCATGCCACATTGTTATATTTTAGATCATTCATGGGAGTTAGGGGCCATCTCATATGATGCACATTCATATCAGTATCAGTTCATAGCTTCACTTAGTGTGAAACTATGTAGCCAAAGGACTAGTTACCCTTTGCATTCTTGAGCCACCTACTCAAACAGATTGTATACAAAATATAAACATCAATTATCACACATGATCACATAGCTCTACTTAGTGGTCAACAATGGAGCCAAAGGGCCAGCCTTTTCCTTTTTGAGCCACTCTTGGGGAATTAATCACTTGGCTCTATTCATAATATTACTCTTGGTACAACACATACTCAGCATCATCCTACATAACTCAACATCATAATATATTTTGTAGTGGTTCAAGCACCTAATGAGGTGTATTAATTCCTTTCTCTTCCTCTCTCTCTCTTACCCATATTTTTACATTCTTATTTTAGATATATCATATCTAGTAAGAACTGATATATTCTTGATTTTATGTTACATATTTACACTTTATGACATGCTCTCTTTATGCACACACAACATCACATAGATTCATGGGCCTCACCCTTGTAGGTAATTTGAGGTATTCTTGATTATTTTTCTTTATCCAAGTATTTCACTTTGTTTCATCACTATAATAAAAGGGGGTAAATGTAGTCATATAAAATGTCAAAATTGGTATCTTGATAGTGGCTTGTGACACCCAACCCATAAGTCCCTCTTGAAATATCTCATGACCCTTATATCCACATTTTTTCTGATTCCCAATCATTTTTATACTTATAAAACCTCATTCTATCTCAGCCAAGCTCCATTTTTGATGTAGAGTTATTTCTTATCCTCTTAAAACACTGTGCCTTCAATTGTCCTTCACATGCATTCAATAACTCTTTCTAAGAAGCCTCTCCTTCTATGCCAACTTCACAATCATTCTCTTAAACAAATTTGAAAAATATTATTATCCATATGTATAAATTCTAAACAATTCACTCTCATTTATTTAAATCATAATTTTTAATGTTCTGTATTCCCTTAACAACAAATTCTCAACTCTAGGCTTAAGACTCTCTCTTAAGGCTAAAACCAATTAAATTATCAACTAAGACTCTAATGAAGTTATAAATTAATCAATTTCATTTGCATTCCTCTATTTTCATACTCTTTATTCATCTTAGATACTCACTCATGATAATATCATCCTTAATCACAACTTTCACTAGTTTGGATAGGGTATCTAGTAGCCCTATTTTCAAGGTTTTCTTTATTGTATAGATTAGTACAAAAGCCTATGGTAAAACCAATTATTAATATTAATACCCTTTATCCTCCCTTATTTTTTTACAAATTTTCAAGGAAAATCTACATTATTAGGTCACTTTACTAGACCTTTTTCTCTCTTTGATTAGGCCTAATAGGATTTCTAGAACCATGTTTAGGTAAAGTCCTCTCAAAAGAGTACCCTCATATATGGAAATAACTTTAAACCTCCACATTTTTTTAAAACACCTTGTCAAGTAACTAATATAAAAAATTGGCCTTTTTTCACTAGACAAATCTCTTGTAAACTATAAAACCCTAAATCTAGGGTTTGTACCCTTGTTCATAGGCTAAGAGCACACTATTAAGCATATATTTATTTTTAAGAGGTTTAAAATCCTCATTACACCTACCTTAGGTATATCTAGGCCCTAGTTACATTCCTCAACATTTAAACTACACTCATTCATCCTTTGTCAAACATTCCCAAATAGTTTATACTTGACTATGATAAAGATTCATAGGCTACATGCATGTACTCTATTCAAATTGAGTAAATAGAAATAAATTATCATCAAATGGATATTTATACCTTAAAACACTATCCATATAACTTAACTTGATTCACCATAGACCTTATTAATAAATATCAAGTCTCTTCTTCTCCTTTGAATCAAATACACAAGATCAAATAGTGGCATGCTACAAGAAAAAAAGAGGTTATCTCAATATAGATTTTAAAGTAATAACTCCTTGAATGTTAATAACTCCCCACTGATTTTTGATTTTCATATGTTTTTATATGATTTTTACAATTACTTCAAAAATTTTAACTCCTAGATCATCAGTGTAAATATCACTTTCTAGCAAGGTAATTCTAGTACACTCAGTTTTGCCAAACTCAATCATCTGTAGGAACATGGTGGTTTCCATTTTATGTATCAATGATTATATGGATTGATTAAGGATTATTTAACTCTTAAAAAAAATCATAAACGTTCACATGTTCATGATCAAACTAATTCAATTTATTTTATCACATAATACCAACAAATAGTCTGCATGTTAAGCCAAATGCACAAATAGGGTTCATGCAACTTTCCTTCTAAGAGTAATAAGAGTTCAATGATTAACTTATAAAGTTCACCAAATATTAAACTCATTAAATAGATGATTTTTAAACTTTAAATAATTAATCCAAACACTCATTTCCTCATTAATTCCTTATCAATACTTAAATATTACCTTAAGCCTACTCACAGTTTATAAACTCAAAAAAAATACAAGAAATGTAGGGTAAGATAATTTAAACTTATATGTTCTTAAACTCAGTTATAAGCACAAATCCTAAATATGTAATACCTTAAAATTCATACAAAAAAAATTGATCTATTAAATTTGGATTCACATACAACATTAGTCCATGACAAAAACACAAACTTTACAAACCACATTCTTCCTTCTTGGTAGACCATCTTCTTTTCCTTTCTTGGCTTCCCTATTTTTCCTCATCCACCACTCTTATATGTACCATTCACTCTATATAGCCTTTATATCTTCAAATATATTCCATAACAGTAATCTAAAAACATTTCTTGGCACAAGAAACTTTAAAAAATCACAAAACCCATGTAGGGTGGTGAGCACACTAGTTGCCACCTCACATTACAAACATAACATCTAACTCAATATCAATGTAAGAACCTTTAAAAGGACTTATAGGTATATTACCACTTTATTTAACATTATATAAAATTATAACCCACCTAAACCATCTAAGGATACTCTCCACTCCATATTACAAGCTTGAAAACTCAAATTACAAAAAAGGCAAGAAAACTCTTAATGGACACAATTTAAAATTTTCATGTACCAAAATGACTCCAATGAACTTTATTGAGACTTTACAAGATGTCACTACATTATAATCCTAAGGGGATAAAATTAATTACATCCAATTTTCTCCTTCATTTAGATTCTCATAGAAATGTGTGTACTCCTTGCTGCCTCACCTATGATTGTGCTTCTTCATCCAATTTCTCCTTTTCTCTCTCTCCTTATGCTAATCATGTTTTTATTTGTACCTATAACAAATATTCTTTTTTTTATTCAAAAATTATCTCATCTAATCCACTATCACTTCTCTTTCTTATAGGTTTTTCAAGGCAATGACAAATTCTTCTTCATCTTCTAGCTCTTCATGGAGTGACTGGATGACTCTCTTAGAATCATCTTCTCCTTTTGGAATATCTTAAAACTATCTCTTATCTTTCATGGGTAATAGCATTGTCCCAAATATTTTTAAATTTCACACTTGACTCTTGACTTCGATGCTTACCATCTTCATACCTACATATAGAAACTCAAAGACAATGTTAGATATAAAACAAAGAGAGCATAATGTCCCTTTAAGTTCCTCTTAAATGGAAACCTTATTATTTCCTTTATTTTATTCTTCAAGTGGTTTTTTGGGCATTATTTGTTCTTACTTATTCACCTTCTCCACTATGATAACTCTTTTTTATACTTCTTCTTCCTCATGTTGCTCTTTTGGCAACTTGATTATCTTCAAACCTCCATGGGCTCATCTATTCATATTTTCCTTCTTTATTTCATGTCTTTTCCTGTTCATCAACAACTCTATGGGCCACTTTACTCTTTTCTTCATCACCCATCCTTGCCATGGACCTTCTACCTCTTATTTCTTAACCCCTTCTTCACAATATTTTAGAAACTACATCAACTTAATCTCCAAATTCCTCATATCTTTCCTCATTTCCCTCATTTCCTTTTCCATTTATATCTCTTATTTTTGTCTTTATGACCTTTCTCTCTTTTGTTTGTGCATCTAAACCCTCTCCTCACCTTTATCTCTACTTCTCCCTTCATCTTGTTTTGTTGGCCTAACTTGGAACACTTCCCTCTTTCATTTCACACCTAAAACGTACTAAATCAGACCTCACTTGGGCCTTCCAAATCTTGTCCTTTCAGACTAGGACTATCTCTCTTTCTCAAGCTCTCTTTATGAGCTTGTATCTCTCTCTCTTGAGCTTGTTAATAGCTCTTCCTTATTCATTTCTTCAACTAATTTATTTCACTTGTCATTCATCATCATTAATACATTAATTTAATAAATCAATCACAAAATATTTCACAACTTCTCCTATTTGCTATCTCAACTTTGTTGTTCAAAAAACTCCTTTCTCAAATTCTTTCTTATAATTTCCATTCACATGAATAGTAAAAAACTCAAATCATCAACCTGTACCTATACTCACACTTTTCTTAAGGCATCTCCTTACTCTAATACCAAATGATATAGAGATATTTCTTATCCTCTTAAAACTCTTCTACTTCAATTATCCTTCACATGCATTCACTACCTCTTGCCAAGAAACCTCTCCTTGTATGCCAAATTCACAATCGTTTTCTTATAAAAATTGAAAAATATTATATTCCATCTTTAGGACTTGTAAAAATTACACTCTCATTTATTTAAATCATACTTTTCAATGTTCTATATTCCCTTACCAATAGATTCTCAACTCTAGGCTTAAGACTATCTCTTAAGGCTAAAACCACATAAATTATCAGCTAAGACTCTAATGAAGTTTTCCATTCATAAATTTCATTTTTATCTCTCTCTTTTCAAAATCTTTATTCATCTCAGATACTCACTCATGAGAATATCCTCCTTATTCACAACTTTCACTAGTTTGGATAAGGTATCTATTAGCCCTATTTTCAAGGTTTTCTCTATTGTATAGATTAGTATGGAATATTATGGTAAAAAAATTATAAATATTAATACCCTTTATCCTCCCTTAGTTTTTTACCAATTTTCAAGGCAAATCTCCTTCATTAGGTCACTTTACTAGACCTTTTACTCTCTTTGATTAGCCCTACTAGGCTTGTAAGAACCCTATTTAGGCACAATCCTTTCAAAAGATTACCCTCTTATATGGAAATAAATTTAAACTTCCAAAGTATATTATAATACCCTATCAAGCAACTACTATAAAAAATTGGCCTTTTTTCACTAGGCAAATCTCTTATAAACTTCAAAACCATAAATCTAGGGTTTTTACACTTGTTCATACATCAAGAGCACACTATTAAGCATATATTTATTTTTAAGAGGTTTCAAAACCTCATTACACATATATTAGCTATATCTACACCCTAGTTAAATTAATAAACATTTAATAACACTCATTGATCCTTTATCAAACATTCCTAAATAGTTTGCACTTGATTGTGAAAAAGATTTGTAGGCTACAGTCTTGTACTTTGTGGAAATTGAGTAAATAGTAATAAAATATCATTAAATGGATTTTTTTACCTTAAAACACTATCAATATTACTTATATTTATTCCCCATATATCTTATTAAGCAATATCAAGTCACTTCTCCTTTGAACCAAATACACAAGATCAAATAGCAGTCTGCTACAAGAAAAGTAGAGGTTATCTCAAAATAGATTTTAAAACAATAACTCCTTGAATTTTAATCACTCCCCACTAATTTTTGAGTTTAATATTATTTTATATGTTTTTAAAAATAATTCAACAATTTCAATTCCTATATCATCAATGTAAATCTCACTTTTTGGCAATGTAATTCCAATACACTCGGTTTTGCCAAATGCAGTCATTAATAAGAATAGGGTGCTTTCTAGTTTATTTATAAATGATTATATGGATTTATTAAGGAAAATTTAACTCTCATAAAATTTCAAATTTTCATGAAAAATTTACTTCAATATATTTTATCTCATAATACCAACACACAGTCTGCATGTTAAGCCAAATGCACAAGCATTGTTCATGCAACTTTCCTTCCAAGAATAATCAATGTTTAATGATTAACTTAGAAAACTCACCAAAGATTAAAATTATTATATATATTATTTTTAAACTTCAAATAATTAATCCAAACACTAATTTCTTCATTTCTTCGTTAGTAATAACTGCATATTGCCTTATGTCTACTCATAGTTTATAAACTCAGAAAAAATACAAAAAATGTAGGGTAGGCCAATTTAAAATTGAATGTTCTTACACTAAGTTCATAACACAAATAATAAATATGGAATAACTTCAGATTCATACTAAAAAAAATTATCTATTACAATTGGATTCACATGGAGCTTTAGTCCATGACAAAAACACAAACTTTATAGAACACATTTCTCCTTTTAAGCAAACCATCTTATTTTATTTTCTTGTCTACCCTATTTTTCCTCATCCACCACTCTTATACATACCATTCACTATATATAAACTTTTTATCTTAAAATATATTACATAACAATACTCTATAACCATTTCTTGTCGTAAGAAACTTAAAACAACCACAAAGCCGATGTAGGGTGGTGAGCACACTAGCTAACACTTCGTATTCCAAACATAACATCTAACTCAATATCAAATTAAGACCTTTAAAAATACCTTATAGTTATATTAACAATTTATTTAACATTATATAACATTATAACCCACTTAAACAATCTAAGCACACTCTTCACTCCATATTACAAGCATGAAAATTCAAATTACAAAAAAGGTAGAAAACCTCTTAATGGACACAATTTCAAATTTGTATGAACCAAAATGATTCCAAAACACTTTATTGAGATTTATAAGATGCCCTTATATCAATTTCCATGTTTATTTTATCCCCTCAGGTCTTGAACCTGTAGGATAGGAGTGTTGGGGTTGGACTATAGCACTGGACCCTAGGGTGTCCCATTTCCAATGCACCTATCCAATCACATTTCAAGCCTAGGCGAGAATTTTATTTTGATTCCTCTTCCTTATTGTTTAATCCTAGCATGAATGCATCTTACCCATGACCAATATATCTCTATTAAATCCCATTCAAATTTCATTTATAAGGGCTTGTTAATTATTTCAAAATTAGGTAAGAATACAAGCAAAACCACTAACAAAAATTTTCCTATTCTCTATATACATCCAGCCAATATAGCCAAAAGCTCATTCAAACCATCACACTAGTCCCTATTCACATAAAACACACCTAATTTAGTATTTTTTCATTTTTATAACACTATTTTACAAATCACATCAAGTGGGAGAACTAATATAGCTTGATCCCTCTTTAGAGTATTGGTATGTAGGCATTGAGCCCACATAAGGAGTGTGGATACACATTTAGTGCATCTTACACACACTAAACCCCCCTCTTTCTCAAGTTTAATTCAAGCATACGTAAGGTCTAGGATTAGAGATTAAATCAGCTCTACAAGGAGCTCTCTCAAAAGTTAACACTCAAAATTTCATAGGTGGACTAATACAAGGACAACAAACAAAACCCAAAAAACATAGATATTTATGACTAGTTTTGGTAATAGGAGTAGGACCTAGACTATAGAAACAAACCCTAAAGTGTCCTATTTTTGTCACTCATATCCTTTCATTGAATAAAATCTAAATCTTAATTTTTGATTGTGTCCTAGTCCTACATAACTAGTACTAGCATCTATCTCAGCCATCTTAGTCCTATTTAAGCTAATTTATATTTCTCTTATTTCATTACTATTTTTAGAAAGATATGAAGGTCAAATATATTATACAAATTAGTACTATATTTATTTCAATATTATTTATTGATTTTGTCAAATCAAAATTTTGACTAAATCAGGAATAAAACTCCAATATTCCCACAACTATTAAATCATCATGATTATCTCATTTGTAGCATTGGTACTCTTAATGCCTCTCCTAGTGAGGTATCTCAATTTTTCAAATTATATATTGAGTTTTATTCTATCCATATTATAGTCTGAAACCTAGATAATGATAAGAGAGCTTAGAAGAGACTCATAATTATATGTCATATATGCCACCATACTCTTGTATAGGTTATGAGGTATCATTCACCAATAATGACCCCACCTTCAAAACTCCCATATTTTAGATTAATATTGGTGAAACTAAAGATATTGTTGTTCAATCACCTTCTTCCCACATTTTCCCTTACATTTGGCCTTTATGGAGGATAAGTAATGGCATATCTCTAGGGCAATCCCCTAGTTAGGGTGAAATTGTGGCTTGCCCTTAGGGGTAGGCCTAAGCCTAAGCTTATAGTGTTTTGGTAATCCCTATAGCTTACCATAACACCCACTAGGTCCCTTATTTAGTGGATTACCTCTCTCATGGCATCCACTGTTAGACATTGTGGGTCTCCTTGGTCATTTGTCTTATGTACTCCTCTTTGGATGCACCTTGGGATAGAAGTAATATTTTACTTATTTTAGTTAGTAGTAATATTTATTGCTTGTAGTTAGTCCTATAATGACTCTCTCTCTCTCCTTCGTTGTGACTTTTAAAGGTTGTGTGGTTTAGTTTTGATTGTTTTTTAAGACTTTCTCTAGAATTTTATGTCTAGTACTCATTTATTACAAGATTTATACCACCCCTCTTTGCCTTTTACTATAGTTATAATTGGGACACTCTCTCTGAATTAGCCACAAAATAGTGGTAGTGGATCTACTAATTGAGATACCTCTCCTATCTTTCACAATATGAATCCTCTAATGTATATATATTTTCATGCTAAATGAGGATGTTAGTGTGATAAAATCTAGTGAAATATAGGTATACACCTATTATTTAACTATTACATACACTAATATACAAATATGGAGATTCACTTTGCATAATAAAGTGATCTCAAATCAATCTCAAAGTATTGTGTAGATGTTATACCAACTAAGAATCCAAGTATGAGGTAGCTATGGAGGAAGACAAGGCTACAATTTAGATTCATGTCCAAATTAATTTCGAAATAATAAGAAAGAGAAGAAATAACTTATAGGAGTGTGTCATCTTGATCTAGGTGCAATATAAATTGTAGAATTTGGGAACAATCCATAATATAGAAAGAGTGATTAGGAGTAATAAAGGAGTCACTGAATCAATATGTAACAATGTAAGGAATCCTATGTCATAATGTAAGCTCAAGATCACCAAGAAAGAACTACGAGAGATCTAATAAGGTGTGAGACATAAAATAATGAAGAATATAAATAATAATGGTAAAGAGGAGTGATTTGGAGTGATATAGGGAACCCAAGGATATAGAGGTCTAAAATTTGTCTGTTTCTAGCTATTTAGATCCAAAAAGTCTTGCAAAGCATGCATTATGGTCAAGTTATAGCCCAAGCCAAGAATTTATGACACAAATGTGTGTCCTAGGCCATAGATTATCCAAAAATCCATGTCCTAAGTCAAAAATTAGTCTTGAGGAGGTCAAAGGGTCTCAAGAACCACTAGAAGGGTTTTATAGTGAGTGGGAGGACCAAGAGTATGCAACGAAGGTCTGGAGGGGTGCACAATAGGCTAGCAAAGTGTCTAAGCATGTGTATAGTCTCAAATTATATTAATGAATTTGGTATTTTACACATGAGATGATATGTAATCATTAAGAGGATTAGGGTCATAATATGTGTGATTCTAGTACTGATGAAGGCTATTAGATGTTCATTATAATCTACCTTTTATGTAAGTACTACTAATTTATATGTTCTAAAGTAAATAAATAAAGTAATAAATATTTGGTGAAGTTTGGGTTGATGAGAATTAGATATTGAGTAATGACATTTTTTATATCCTATAAGGATTTTTTCACTTCAGTTGTCCATTATATTTTAGTATCTTGATTCAATATGGCATTCAATGCCTTGATAATGTGTGTAAATCAAGAAATAAATTTCCTCACAAAGTTTATCTTGCCAAAGAAAGACTTCAATTATTTATTACTATTAGGAGGTATTGGCTTAGAAATGGCTTGGATTCATTATGGGTCAATGTAAATCCCATCTTCATTAATAATGTGGCCTAATATATTTCCTACAATAACTCCAAAGATGTTCTTATTTGGATTGAGTGATACTCCATATGTCTTACACCTATCGAATACCTTTTGTAGATGATCTACATGATGAACTCTATTTTTTTAAAACACTATTAGGTCATCCATGTATATGATGGCTCACCTACCAACGAGTCCTTGAAAGGAAAATTCCATAGCTCACTAGAATTTTTATCCTATATTTATTAGGCCAAAAACCATTCCTTATATGCAAAATTTCTCCACTTGGTGGTGAAGGCAATGTTAATTTTATCCTCTAATTATACTAACACTTGATTATAGCTTAAAAATTCATCTGAGAAAGGCATTATCCTTTTCTAAATCTTGGTTCAAATTTATAAAGTAAACACAACCTAATTTATCCATTCTTGTTCCTAATTAGTACTAGATTAACCACCCAGGCAGAATGCCTAAGTGGAAATATGATCTTAACATCTAATATATTTAGTACATTTTTCTAAATGAGAGGCTCCAAAATTGGGTTTAATGGTATTTTTCACTTATTTAAGGGCTTGTGTTCTAGCTTCAATGGGATAGTATGTGTGATGACCCTAGGATCAAATAATTTTAGGTCGTCATATGTCCGTGCAATCACATATTTTTATTCTATCAACAATTTTTTCAAATTTTTTTCTCACTTTTAGTGAAACTCAGGCTGATGTTTATGTACTGGGTATGTTGGTTCATTCCTATATTCTCTTTGACAAATTTGGATTTGGTTGTTTTATGATATCTACTTTTGAGCTTATGGGTCCATGTTAAAATCTATCTCTAGTGAGACCATCCTCATAATAATTTGGGTCTCTTTTAGATGTAGTATGTTGTCTTCTTATAAATAATTTATATTAATAGATTCAACATATTTTCCATATATTATTTGGGATTTAAATGCTTCAAAACTATTCACAAATTGTATGATCTACTGATCATCATCAAATACCTAGAATTTCTCCATGTTTTTTGGGATAAAGGAGAAAAGAACCAACTCCTTAGAGAACTTTTTCATCTTAGATTCTTAGAATGGTGTCAAGTTGGTAGCTAAAAATTCTAGTGAATATATCATCTAGTTGTATTCCCTTGGAATGAATACTATGTTGAATTCTTTAAAGAGTCAATTTGATCCCATGATCCATGTTTATATTTATTCAAGTAAGCAAGTTTGAATTGATATTTATTTTTTATATGATTAACCACCATATTTGAATCACCAAATATTTATAGCTACTTGACATTATGATTCAGTGAAAATTATATACCTAGGATTGGTGCTTCATACTCAACTTCATTGTTGATGCAATGGAATTATAACCTATATGTAGAGATATATTATTTCACATATGGGTTGATCAATGTTAAACCAACACCTTAACCTTTATTAGATATGGAACCATTGAAATGAAGAGTCCATAATTGATATGGACCTTCAAATTCTCATTCATGAGGTTCATGCTTCATGGTAAATGTATAAAAACTTGCATGTGAAGATGAAATGCAAGCTTATCATTTTTTACATTATATTCAATGATTAGGTACTTCATCTATAGTTATCTATCTATTTAGATTTGATTGGATACCCAGTTCCAAGGCATACACATAAGTGATATGTCTATTACCATGTATCCATTTAGTGTTTTAGACCAATCACAACTCAAAATCAAGCTATAAGCTTCAAGAATGTCAATGACCATAATTTATATGTACTATTGTACATGTGGTTTAGACGCAAGCTAGATGTGTACATTTTTAAACTCTCCAACACATGGGACATAAGACTTGTCTTGTTGTAGTACCACCCTTTTAGAATTATCTAGGGTTAAACCTAATTTCTTGCATATCTTTGTGGGCATCAAATTAGCTAAGTCACCTGAGTCAACCAAAAAATTATGCACATTCTTTCTAGACATTTTGATAGATAAAAAAATAGGTGGTACTCATGCTTTTCCTTGTAAATGATGACGTTTGTACGTGTAACTTTTGATTTGTTAGTATATATTATCCTAGTTAATTCCTTGAGAAATAGTTCTCTTTTTTCATTAATTTAAGATATCTTGTGAAGACTGATATTGTTGTTGGTCTTCATATCTTTAACTATATTTTAACTTATTTTATTCCATGACTTTTCACTTTATAACTGATTATTCCATTTTAAAAGGGGTATATTATTGTTAACCTTATGGTCTAGAGGAGAATGACATTATTGTTTATAGGTATCAAAGTATTAATAGGATGCTTATTCCTTAGGTCTAAATTACTCCTCTAGAATTACTAGAAAGTGTGGATTTCATCTATATTATCTTCAAGTTCATTATCATCTTCCATTGGGAATGGAAATTAATATGTCTCAAAGACTATTATTGTGTTGGGAGGACCTAGAATATTAGAATAAGATGGATCTAGATGATTTAAAAAGTTTTCTTATCTATCCATTTTTCTTCGGGATAAAGGTGGTGCAACAATCTATGTAGTATAGCTCATTGTGTTATGTTGTGTTGTGGACTTGCCACTAATTTGGGAGTGTTACATTCATGATGTTTATTTTAGGCACCTTTTTAGGTGGATGCTACTCTATGTTATTTATGGATCTATTTAAAGGACTTTTATATCTATGATATGAATAATTCTAATTGAATTTAAACCCCATGGTATTCCCCATTATATTCTGTATGCTCAAAAACACATTGCTTAAATTTTGTACCATCTATTAGATAAAATCCAATTATAATTTTGATTATACTTTTGTAGAGTCAAAAGTAATACCTTGTGTAATATACATATTAATTGGTATCATAGATTGGTTATGATTTTAATAATTAGATATAAGCATAGGATTTTTTTTGAAGATAAGGTGTTGGTTAGGTGAAGCATAGGTTAAAGGTAATTTTGGTGTACCCCTGATTCTGATTTTGATTAACATTAGGATTGGGGTTGAGGGTTAGGATATTATGATCAATATTAGGTGTCGATAGAACTTGTAACTTGTGATTTGACTATTTTTCAATGTTAATAGATTCAACATAGGTTGGGTTAGTGTAATAAGATTTGGTACTCTATAGAGGAAGACATGCATCATGAAATATATAACATTTTTGTATATTTCAAGGGTTAATACTTTAATGGGTTTATATGCAACATCAAATTCACTATATATCTTATAGAATATCTCGTTAAAGGCCCTTATTATCTCATTGGATTATCTCTTCATGATTGAAAAGTTTTGATATATGATGCTTGGGATAATGACTTTATCAAAACTATGATAAAAATGTATTTTGACATTGATTCTAATATGTAATCATATTTTTTAAGACATTAAGGAACCAATTTTAATCAAATCCTTGCAAGGTAAAAGGGAAGAGTCTTTATTCTACATATTTATGGCTTAAATTTATTATCCCCAAATCCATCTTAAAATTCTTTATATGTTGTTTAGTAGTCCTCCCTCCCGAGGGAGAGAGGGAAGGAAGATATTTTTACGGTTTCTAGGAAAATCATGCACATCTCTAGGGATGGAAATAGTAAAAATAACTAACCAAGCTAGGTCCATCTTGAATGGAGAGTGACATGCTATTTTATTTAAGGAATATGATTAGGCATGGGGTCCTCTTAAGACACCTCTATTTGACCTAACTTTTCTATATATCTCTAAAGGTATATCCAATGAAACTCAAGTGATTTTTTCAAAGAAATGGAAATTACCTCCTTTTAGTGCTAGGAAATTTCATTTTTATGTGAATTTTATGTACACTAGTTAATCTTATGAGAGAGCCTCTATAATTTTTAGATCGATGAAGAAATATTCATTCCAAGGCATGCATTGTACGGTATTGGGTCTTGTAAATAACATGGTGGTGGAATAATGGTGAGTGGAATATTTTTTTACCTCAAATGCTATATATATGATGAATCTAAACCTACTTGGGATGAATGGATTGATGGTAACCTAAAGTGGGCAAGATAAAAATAAACATAGAAATAAAAAAGGTGAAGATGGTGAATCTAACTTTGTGAATATGTAAGATGAAACCTTTCTATATTGGATATTCAAATAGGGGTTTCACAAGTAGTCAAAGAACCAATGATATTTGAAAAGTTGTTATTAGCACACAAACATTTAAACATAGTTAATTATCTAAGGAAAAAAGAATGCAGTGAACTTTACTGCACATTATTGGAAATATTGTCATTGATGTCAAAGGTCTAGTATTATTGGTGATAAAGGCCCCATTGCATTTAATGTTGTTGGTAATAAATATATCTTGGCTAATATGAGTTAATATTTATTTAATACTAATGAATATATTTTTGGTTGCATATGAGACAAAAGAAGGGCCCATGGAGAAGTCGAAGAGCCATGGGATAAAGACAAAAGAAGGATGGGACGTATTTTCCCATGAAGAGTCATCTTGGGGAATACCAAGAGTCACCAAGTGAAGACAAAAGAGTAAAGGTGAAATTTATCATGAAGGGACACTTTGAGGAATATGAAGAGTCACCAAAGATAAGGACAAAAGTGGGAAGGACATTTTTGGTCATGAAGGGTCACCACATGACTTTTTAAATGCTTGGATATGAAGGGTCATCCAAGATTGGCACCATTTTCCATGAGGATTGAAATTTCACAAAGGGGGAAGGCCAAAGGTCATTTGGAAAGATATAAATAAAGGCTTGAGTAGCCAATTGTAATGTGGAAGTGAGAGGTTGATTTTATATTGTAATATCTAGCTTAGAAGAGCAATTGTGAGAGATGAATATGATTTGTATTTGTTATATCTAGCTTAAAAGAGCAAAGGTGAGAGAGAGGAAGGAGATGTTGTATTGATCTATCATTTGTTGAGATAGCAACATTAAGAGATAGGTGTGTGGTATACACAAATGGGTTGGTGTGCCTGTGGGTTGGTGCTCACGAATTATTGCTAGGTTGGTGCTCAGCAAATGGGTTGGTGCTCCTGTGGGTTGGTGCTCAACAAAGGGGTTGGTGCTCCTGTGGGTTGGTGCTCATGAATAGGTGTTGGGTTGGTGCTTTACAAAGGGGTTTGAAGCTCCTATGGGTTGGTGCTCACGAATTATAGCTTAGGTTTGTACTTGGCAAAGGGGTATGGTGCTCCTGTGGGTTTGTTCTCACAAATATATTTGAGATTGATTCTCCATGGTTTTTTCCACATTAGGTTTCCACATTATATCTAGTGTCTCTCTCTATCTTGTGTGATGTTTATTGTTTGAGTTTTATTGCATATCTTGAATGTTTGATTAAGTGGAATTTGGTTAAAGGAAAGATTTATAAGATATATGATATACTGATTCACCCCCCCCCTCTCAATATATTCCATTCTTAACAATTGGTATCAGATTAGGTTCCTTTTTGAAAAGTTTTATAGCTTGAAGGTAGATTTGTAAAGCACGATGGCTAGGTCACAGGAAGGATTTTCTATAAATAAGGCACCTTTGTTTGATGGGATGAATTATGCTTTTTGGAGCATGAGAATGAAGGTTTATTTGATGGCCCTTGGATTTGACATATGGAAATTAGTGGTGGAGGAATATGAAGAGCCACAGACATCTACAATTATTCCAGTAGAAAAGAAGGAAAGTGAATGTAATGCTAAATCTTTAAATGCTATTTTATGTGGTGTATGTGAATCTGAATTTGTTAAAGTTGTGTAATGTAAATCTGCTCATGAAACTTGGGTAAAACTTGAGAATATTTACAAAGGTGATGGAAAGGTTTATCAAGCTAAGTTGCAGACTTTTAGAAGGTAGTTTGAAAGTTTGAAGATGGAAGAAGAAGAAGATATAGCAAGTTATCTTTTATGAGTTGATCAAGTCATAAATCAGATTCAAGGTCTTAGAGAAACATTGGATGAGTCAACAGTGGTGCAAAATGTTTTGAGATCTCTACCAATGAGATATGATGCAAAGGTTTTAGCAATCAAGGAGATGAAGAATTTAGCCAAGCTAAAGATGGATGAGCTTCATGGTATTCTCACAGCATATGAGATGCGGACATAACAAGATAAACCCTCAAAAAGAGAAGTGGATTTCAAGACATCAAAGAAGGAGAAATCTAAGATTGAAGATTCAAGTGATAGCTCTAGTGATGATGAAGATGACAATGAAGCACTTTTCATTCGCAATGCAAAAATAGGAACTGGTAAATATCAAGGAAAATTACCTTTTAAATGTTTTAATTATGAGAAGATTGGAAATTTTTTAGCTAGATGCCAAGATAAGGTTAATGATGAAGAAGAAAAACCTACATACAAGAAGAATTTCAAAGGCAAATCCAAGAAGGAATTTGAGAAGAAGAGCCTTTATTCTAAGGATCCTAGCTTAGTTGAAGATAGTGGAGTCAGTGATTCAAAAGAAGAAGAGATTATATTCATGGCTATACATGAAGATGATCAAGAAGAAGAAGAGGAGGAAGCTGAAGTAGATATGGAAGGAGAACTCAATTGTGCCCTAGAAGATTTAGAAGCTATTCAGAAGAAGAATTGAAGATTAAAGCGCTAGATTGAGAAAAATGAACAAGAGTCAAAGGAAATGATTGAAGATCTACAAGCACACTTTGAAGAAGCCAAGAAGAATGAAGAAGATCTCATAGCATAGTTGGAAATAACAAGAAAAGATTGTGAAAGGTATGTTATTGAAATTGCCTCTTTAAAAGAAGATATTAAGAAAGTAGTCAGTGATTCAAAATTTGAAGATAGCACTAACATGCTAAATAAGATATTGGAAAGTCAAAAAGCATATTCAGATAAGACAGGGATCAGTTTTGAAAAGAAAAAGAGCTATGCTGAAGCTCTTACACAAGAGGAAACAAAAAGGGGAGAAGTGAAGAATACAGAGGACATTCTAAATAGAGAAGGCTAGAAGGAACAAAACTATAAAAGGCAATCAGGTCAGAGATATACAGATAGGTCTTATTTCTATGGCTATTGTTTTTATTGTAATGGATATGGTCACAAAAAATTAGAATGTAGAAAAAGAGCTAACAATTTTATAAATAAGGAGAAGGAAAGTCAAGTAGAGTCAAGCATAAGCCACAACTCTTTTGCTCCTCTATCAAGCTTTGATGAAGAGACCATAGTGTGCTACAAGTGCAACAACTTCAGACACATAGCTCAGTATTGCAAAAGCATGTTTGAGTCAGTCAAGAAGGATTAGAGTTTCAAATCTCCATTCATCAAGAATAAGAATTAGAGTGTCAAATATCCATTCATCAAGAAGAAGATTCAGACATGTTCATGGAAGAAGAAACAACCTAAAGATTCTATGATGGTGCAGACAGCTCTGCATGTGAGAGGTAAAGATCAGCCATGGTTAATTGATAGTGGATGTTTGAGGCATATGAGAAGAGATAAAAGTAAATTCATATCTATAAAGAATAACAATGGTGGTACAGTGAGATTTGGAGATAAAACCACTACCAAGATAGCTGAAAAGGGTACTTTGAGTTTGGATTATGGTAGAACTAAGACTAAAAATGTTTTGTATGTAAAAGGTCTTAAGCATAATCTTTTGAGTGTTAGTCAAATTTGTGATCAAGGATACACATTAAGGTTTCATGCTGAAGGTTGTGAGATTAGAAGAAAAGATTCAAATGAGTTGATTGCAGATGCTCAAAGGATAGGGAACAATGTATATGTATTGTTAGATATCTTTTCAAAGGCACGATTAAAGGATACATTCAAAGATCGGCGAGAGGAGTTGGGAGTAATTTCTATTACTTCCTGCCATTGATGTTTAGCATCAAATGAGGGGGAGCTAAGTGTTAGCACCAGGTAGGCCCTTTGCCATTGATGTCAAAGGGGGAGAATAATAGGTATAGGTATAAGTGTAGAAAATAGGTACAGGGAATAGGTACAGTTTGCTACAATAAGGGGGAGTTACTGTATGTTTTTAGATGATAGGATGTGCAGGTGACAGGATGTGGTAGTTTTAGGATTGAGGTTGCCCTCAATGACAAAGGGGGAGATTGTTGGAAATATTGTCATTGATGTCAAAGGTCTATTATTATTGGTGATAAAGGCCCCATTGAATTTAATGTTTTTTGGTAATAAATATATCTTGGATAATATGAGTTAATATTTATTTAATATTAATGAATATATTTTTGGTTGCATATGAGACAAAAGAAGGGCCCATGGAGAAGTCAAAGAGCCACAGGATAAAGACAAAAGAAGGATGGGATGCATTTTCCCATGAAGAGTCATCTTGGGGAATACCAAGAGTCACCAAGTGAAGATAAAAGATTGAAGGCACAATTTCTCATGAAGGCACACTTTAAGGAATACAAAGAGTCACCAAAGATAAGGACAAAAGTGGGAAGGACGTTTTTGGTCATGAAGGGTCACCACATGACATTTCAAATGCTTAGATATGAAGGGTCATCCAAGATTGGTGCCATTTTCCATGAAGATTGAAAGGTCAAAAAGGGGGAAGGCCAAAGGTCATTTGGAAAGCTATAAATAAAGGCTTGAGTAACCATTTGTAATGTGGAAGGGAGAGGTTGATTTGATATTGTAATATCTATCTTATAAGAGAAATTGTGAGAGATGAATATGATTTGTATTTTTTATGTCTAACTTAGAAGAGCAAAGGTGAGAGAGAGGAAGGAGATGTTGTATTGATCTATCATTTGTTGAGATAACAACATTGAGAGATAGGTGTGTGGTATACAAAAAGGGGTTGGTGCTCTTGTGGGTTGATGCTCATGAATTGTTGTTGGGTTGGTGCTCAACAAAGGGGTTGGTGCTCCTATGGGTTAGTGCTCATGAATAGGTGGTGGGTTGGTGCTTGTCAAAGGGGTTGGTGCTCAACAAAGGGGTTTGAAGCTCATGTGGGTTGATGCTCATGAATTATAGCTAAGGTTTGTACTTGGAAAAGGGGTATGGTACTCTTGTGGGTTTGTTCTCATGAATATATTTGAGATTGATTCTCTGTGGTTTTTCCCACATTGGGTTTCCACATTATATTTGGTGTCTCTCTCTATCTTGTGTGATGTTTATTGTTTGAGTTTTATTGCATATCTTGAATGTTTGATTAAGTGGAATTTGGTTAAAGGAAAGATTTATAAGATATATGATATACTGATTCACCCCCCCCCTCTCAATATATTCTGTGCTTAACACACACAATTAAAAGTTGCGATTGTGAGATTGCAATTGAACACATACAAAGGGATATTATTAATATTATGCAAAAAATATTCAAATTATCTACTTCACAATATGAATAATTGTATCAAAGAATAATTATACAAAACCCAAATATTAAAATAGTATAATGATGGAACTTCTTTAACGACTTAAAAACATGGAGAAGAATAAGATTTTCACATCAAGACAAATTGTAGAATAATCCTTAGAATTTACTATTTATATTAATAATAAAACATATCCTCCCTTTTTAATTGGGAGGATACAAGTATATATAATCTTAAGGAGGAGTTTCCCCATCCTTCAAGTAAAGTATAAAATTATAATTTATAATTTTAGAACTCATGCATAATATGCATGCAAATGATACATAATAAAATAGTTTTCAAAGATTGAATAGTTATAATATAAACATATATATGGATAAAATAAAATTAAGATCCAAGTCTTCATATCAATATAATACATTCAAATATATACATCCATATTTAAATATCATGCCAATATTTTACTGCATGAAGAATAAGGAGACTGTAAACTTTATGTTGTAACTGAATTTGATGGAGGTAATTTAGGAAAAGATATATCTACTATTTATACTAATAAAAAACTAATAGACCGAGCAACAAGCACTACATGAGGAAACCACCTTGAGGTTGAACTATCAATGTAAATGCTAGCTGAGTACTAGGCACTATCCTAGTAACCTCTTCAATAGCCTTGAACTTTTCAAATAATGAATAAGAAAACTCAAATTATATATTTATAATATAAAAATTGAGAATATAAGGTTTAAATATTTAAACAACCTCATTCATCAAAATTTTATGCTCAATTTCAAAGGATTTGAATTTTAATCTAAGTGCCTCTACCTTCATCACTTTACTCTTTTAAAATTTGATAAGCTATGGAAAGTTCTCACTAGTTTTGTACAAGGTGCCTTATACCTCTTATTTGAAACTATTATTAGAGTATTTTAGAAGTGAACCAAAATTTGGCTTTTATCAACTGCCCTATTGAATTTATTATGATATGTTGCCCTCATATCTTTAAAAATATCAATGGCCTCATTTTCTTGGCTAGAAAGTTGGGCTACTGAATGTTTAATCTAAGTGTGAAAAATAAAAGAACCATTTATTTTTATAATTACATAGTTTATATACCATGCTACCTCCTCTATATTCATCAAATTCAAATGATTCTATGCACTATTTCTTTTGAATTGAACCAAGACGTTTTTTTATCAATTTTTTTTAACTAGTTCCAAAATTTTATTATTCTTACCCATTCAAGATGTTACTCACCCCTAGAATTATTAATTATCCTCAATATGTCATGTAGTATAGTGTCTACACTTTTTACATTGTCTACAATATCCTTGGGAGCCTGAATGATCTATTTCTATAGTAATTTTTTTAGCTTGGTCTTAACTTCTATACATTTCCTTTAGTGCCTCCCCTATTGTGTCTAGAAAAGAAAATAAGTACTCTATATAATATATTAGGTAACTTAGGTTTTTACTTTGTTTATTAGATAAGGGAAATAGATTTTACCTTTCCTCCAATGTTATTTTTGTAGTTACAATCATTGAGGGGGGGGGGGGGGTAAATTAGTGATGCCATATATTTCAATCTTCAATTTAAATACTTTCAAACTCTTAATCAAACAACATATATAAACTTGATCAAACAACATAAACAAGAGAGATCATACATTAAAATAATAAACAATAGAAAACACATAACACATGAGTCCTATGGGAAACCCTCATGGGGAATAGAACCCACTCTCAAGCCTATAAATAGATAGACTACTTGTCCTATAATATTATCACAAATAAGAGACCCTTTTAGTGAAGCATCCACTTCACAAGAAACACCCACCCCTAAGTATGAAGAAGCACCCACTTTATCTAGATGTTGAGCACTCACACAACACCTATGAAATCAATAGATCCTAAATTCTAATTGTAGACCAATCTGAGTGGAGAAATAATGTATAAAATTTCTCTTCACACTCTCAAACTTTCTTATATATTAAATGCATCCAAAATACCCTTTTGGATATCTCTAGTCTTCTTTTCTCATCCTTAATTTGCTCTATACTTTATTTCATCCAGTAATCACACTCCATTTGATGTCTTTCCTTCATTTTTATATTCTAATCTCTCAATTATTCCACACTCAAGTCTAGAAACCATTATCTTAGTCTCCAATATTTATAGATTCTTCATGAATATTAGCTTCTTGGTTGGACATAATACTTTCCTTCACCATTAAGACATCTACAAATCTCAATACCATCCTCATAGGTAGGCCATAACATCTATGGGTCACGCTTAAGTAGCTAAACTTTCCAATTAGGCCTTAATAACTCTTATAGGTCTCATGGAGACCTATTCACCCATTTATCACTCCATCAAGCAAGTCAAAAACATATGATCAATCTCAAACACCTGTGTCCACTACATAGACCCCTAAGACATATTTAGGTGATTTTTCCTACTAAAACACCCTTATTATAAAACATATTTTCTTGAACAATATTTTATACATAGTAGCACCATGAACAAATAAATAGTAAACTTTGAAGCTCCATAACTTTTCCTATATCAAAATTTAGACCTTCTAACTAGGTTTTTTATATGCATCTTGAAGTCTTATATAATTTTTATTTTTACACCATGATTAAATTCTACATATATAGAAAGTTATAGCTCAAAAACTATATACTAGTTTTTCCTTATAAATTTGAATATTTAAATTCCAATGGTCACTATGCAAACACTAAAAATCAAGCACTTTACTTTCATCTCATGTTTCAAAGAAACTATGGACAAATATGCATCATCGATATCCTCTGAGTATCTTGGTATTTATCATTTAGTTCTCACCATTGATCTTAGATCAAACTTCCCAAGATTATGCAACTTCGTATCTCTACGTGCCTTCTAAACCTTTGACTCTTGACTCAACACACACCATTGATATTTTTCAATATAAATTCTTGTGAATCAAATTAATAAGATAGTGACACTTGTCACCAATGTGTGAAATCATAGATACTTTTACATTTTGACTAAATATACACCATTAGATCAAGTCTGACAAGATCATATACACCATTGGATCATTATCTATTTTGTTGAAATGTTTGTTATTAGATCTTGATTTAATTAATGCTCACTTTTGGATTTGACTAGAAAAAATGACCTCAAACTTGAACGTATTTAAACTTGATGGTCTTTGTCACATCATATTCTATAAGAGAAACTTTGAAGGTTTATAACATGAGCTAGAAATCACTTCAAGTGTCTAAATTTTTTGGGTACCCTTTTGGAACTATAGACAACATCTCCTTAAAATCCTTTAACATTGGTTGGATTTTTTAGACCATATATTAAATGCAAAAACTTGAAATTTAATTAATATCTACATGATGTGTAGTAATAGTCACTTCTCTTAATCTATAAGATGCATGTTTATCATTCTAAATGATCTAGTGGCATACCATAGCTTCACCAAGACATCTATGGATGCCTCACAACATATTATTTATTTTTGCAGACATATAAATGTGCTATATCTTTTCCAAGATATAGAACATAAATTCTACGTCATTGTGAATTAGTATCTCATACTCTCTTTGACATCAATGACAACCTAACATCAATGATCATGCTCAAAAATTCCTTCCTCCCTTGTGTTTTTATCCATTGCTTTCCTCTTCCTTGCTATTTATATTGTATAACTCTTTTTATCAAAATAGGTAATTATTACTAGTAATTTAGTGAGGATCAATCCCATATTGTCCTTTTTTCTTTCTTGTGACACCTCAACCTAGGAATGTATAATTATATCTTCTTATTATTCTATTTAACTAATCTCTGGAGTATTATAAGGTGTGAAAATTGGTAGGAGAGTTGAAGAAATTATTTGGATGGGGATTTGGGGAAGTGGAAGAGTGACCCTTATACATTTTGAAGTAATCCTCTAGTGTTTAGTCTCTATTATGTATATGTTATACCATAGAGTTATCATGATAGTCATTATGGAAGAATCATTTGGATTTGACTGGGATATGAATAAATCTAGCTTGGTGGATGGCCTTGGTAGAGTCTAGGGATTACATATGGAAATAATGAATAAATCCTCAAAATGTAACTTCATATTTTGGTCTTGGTACTTATACATTATTTGGGTGGTAGTTGAATAAATTAAATAATTTAAATAATTATGAACTAAATCCAATGAATTAGAAGCATGTTGCTTACCTTCATCAACATAAGCATGAGGGTACAATGACTAGCTCTTCAAAAAAAATTATTAAAATTACTCATAGGGAAAGAAAGGGGGAACATAGGTAAATTAATTACATGGAAATATACCTATATAATAGAAGAAGCAAGGGAAGACACTACATTTTCTACAGTTTGCCTTTCCTCTTCAATGAGATTTTCTATGCTTTAGTTGGTATCTAATGTATCTTTTGGAGTAAATGTCATTTAGATAAATATTTTAGATGAAATACTAGGAGTTATTATTGTAGGTATATTTGGGATTCCCAAGGTAGAATCTTCCTTTGAAATGTACTATGCATTTAATTCCACTTCCATGTCTTCCACTATCAATTTGGTAGATGTCAAGTTATCATTCTCTTATTCTACTTATTCTTCTTCCAATATCTCTATGTTTCCTAACTCTTATATTATCATCAAAAATTGTAACCTTGAGGAGGTTTTTCAAGCCTCCTTAGTTAAGTTATATCATGGAAAAATATTAGGTTATGGGTGACCTAAAAATTAAATTTAACCTCTAGATTAGGGTTAGCTCCCTTGATGCATAACTTAAGAAATACAAACTAAGCCTATTATTTTTAAGGGAAAACAAGAGATAACTAAATGTAAACTAAACTAGGAAGTTTATACTCCAAATTTATCTCCTCCACCTTCCTATCACACACTAAGAACATGAATAATGACTAAATCTAATTGCATAACTCAAATGGAGTCTCTAAACATGAGTGTTTCCCATAGATGCTATAATATGATGTATAAACTAAGGGGTTGATCAAGAGGACTAAAAGACATTAATGAATGTTTCCACTTTTAATCTAAACAAGGCTATTTGAATCAATCTATGTAGCCTATAAATATGACTAACACCTACAAATAGGTAAGAGATATGACAAATGATAGGAGATTTCATACACTGTCACAAACATTCATCAACTAACATGAATAATAAACTAGTTACAATCATAATATAAGAGTAGGATTTATTTTCATTCATCTCAAAGGAAAATCATAAGTGTTGATTTAGGTAGGGCTATGCCATATCTAGCAAAAATGTTTCAAACAATGCAAAAATTAGACTTACATATATGATAAAGAAGAAGAGAGAGAGAGATAAGTGAGGTGTCAAGAGCTAATGATGTATATGAAGAACTAATGGAACAAGTTACAAGAAAAAACCAACTACCAAAGGACATTTATGAAGTCCCTTTCTAACAAGTGTACACTCCATCTGATGATAACTTGAGAAAGGTGGCATAGAAGTTATGTTTGGCTTAGTGACTCACTCTTGAGTACTTGAAACTGCCTCTTCAATTAATAATGAAGTGAATAATAATTTTTTTGGAGTATAACTAATTTTTAAACCTATCTAACATTCATAATTAATAATCCCTCTACCTTTACTCTATAGTTGTATTCATAGTTATCCCATTTGCTCTCTTACATTCCTAATCCTTGTAACCCCATTTTGGTGCAAAGATCCTTGGTTTCAGAGATACATAACACTTGTAGGAAAAATAAGTGTATATTTTGGTACCCATTATCCCCTTACATCTTCACCCAACATTTTATGGACCAAATCCTAAGTAAAACCTACTTTCTCAACACCCACCTTTCCCAATTAGGCCTAATGCAAGCCTAAATTCCTATAGACTATAAAAATACATATATTACCACATCAAAATAAAAAAATACTTTATGTCACATAAATAAATTCTTGATGATAAATTTTCAATATATTCCATGGGTTATAACTCAAGTTAGAAGAGTTGCTCGTTCTATAGACCTAGTTGGCAAAAATGTAGATTTGAGTAGGCTGAGAGCTAAAAATAATAATTTTGAGGGTAATGGAGTATTTAAAATAAAAATTATACATATTTTGGTTCTACCCAACCAAATTTAACTTCTCCCACCATTGGTATTACATTATCATACTTATATACCTCTGAAACAAGCTAATGTCTCATCATTTTGTGTGCATGGTTGTAGGTTATTTTAGTGTTTTTATAAACTTAAAGGCATATATAAAACCTTACATGGTATTTAATTTATTCCCACACACTCCTATATCCATTAAAATTCCAAAACTCAAACAAAAATTACACATTCTCTTGAAATCTTGAAAATAGGGTTGAGAAATATATCTTTAGTAAGCTTATGGATGTTTCTTTTGGTTTTGATGTTTGTTAGAGGTTAAAGAAAGTTATTTCATTGATAATAGTATTTAATCTTCTTAAAATAGACATTATTAAAATATTATAGGTTTATCACATCCCATTTATCTTCAAACTAACATCTTTTTATGCAAGGTTATCTCCCTTGCTTGAGAATGTTGACCTATCAGTCTGGAGATCTATAGGTCTGCATTCTCTATCTTTTAGGACAAAAATTATATATTTTTAGGTAATTTAAAAATTTAAACTTAATTATTTTACATTTATACCAATTTTAAATATAATAAAACCATTTTAACACCTCAATATGTCTTCAAACACCTATCTTTTGCTTGTAAACACTTCAATAGTACTCCTTAGGCCTCTAGCCTACTAACTCTCTTAAACAATGGTATCAATATATTTGGTTCATTGGTAGATGATATTTTTAGATTAATATATTTTCGTTGAAATAAATCAATTCAAAATTCACCTATACAAGCTTCCATACCTTCAAAAAAAGTTTATTCTTTAGACCTTCTCTCTTGACTTAGAGGTTGTAGACGCTCATTTTGACCTATACATGCATTGAATGCACACTTGGAGTTATTTTTTGAGTTTTATGAATTAATTTTATTCCATTATAATTCATAATAACCATTATTTTACTTTTTATAGGTCTTTTATCTACTTTTTTGTGTTTGAGTCCTTATGAGGGTGTTCAAACCAATCTTGCAATGTGTTACCACCTACAATTTCCTTCAAAATATATCTATGGAGTGGATTTATAAAACATAAATATGAATATTAAATAAAAATAGGTCACTCCATATTAATCCTATTTTTTCTTTAGGAATAAAACATAAAATCAACTTTACTCTTTTGGACTCAACAAGCCTAAAGCCTCTTACAATAAAGTTTTGATCAAAATGCCATTTAATTTGCATAGATAAATTTTTTTGTGGATTAAAAAATAACACACAATTTAAATAAACTCATAATAAGCTTAAATTATCTTATATTTAATCAATCACCATGAATCTTCCTTTTCAATGCACTTTTGACAACCACCTATATGCAATTTTATGCACAATCAACATGCTTACTAGTTCTCTTCAAAAACATGAACTTGTTGGTGCTTGTATAAGGTATAAATAAGATATAATAATATTTGTTTATTTGAATAAAATTTTATGCTTCAAAAATCAAAATTATTCTATGCCCAAAGATGTCATAGTTCTTAAAAATGTTGCTTGCCACCTTCAAAATAACAAACACACAACAATTTTACTACCTTGGCTACCACAAATGCCATATAATGATAAAAAGGGATGTGAAAGGTATATTCAGGCATTTAATAAGATAAAAAACCAACCATGTTCTTCCATTAGTCTAAAAACTAGTTATAATAAGACAAAATATTGCTTATGGGTTTTTAAGAGGGTTTTAGGCTGCTTAACATGTTAACGATTGTTAATAAATTTTATCCACTATAACCTAAAAATAATGCATGTAATATTTATGGAATATGGGTACCTATCAACCATAAATATAATTGGTTCCAATTTTTTTTCATCTTCATGTAATGAACACTTTAGAATGTCCTTTAATTGCTTACAAAGGACTTGATGTAGAAGATGAAACATTTTTTTCATTGTTTGGACCTATGAATGTTATCATAAGCCTAATATGACTCTAAAAATCCCTGATAGACCTAACAAAATAAATTCATAACCTCAACTAACCATGTCAATGTTGAAAAAATGCATTGTAATCCTTTGGAAAGTGTGTTTATACATTATACACTAGATTCTTGATCTTTGGAGGGTCCCACCACTCACTACATATTGAAATAAATTGGGTGAACATGTGTGAGGCAAGAATAAATTTGAAAAATATTAGACATGTGTTAGAGGCCCAAAAATGCACTTAATTCTTCTTATTAATAAAAAACATTAGCTTAATATCTCCAAAACTACATAAACCTTTGTTAAACATGAAATAAAAATGTTTCACCTTGCTTTACATTCCCTTTAGAATCCTTCACCCAACATAAGACATTATATCAATTTTTAAGGTCAATACACCAAAATTTCACCATGGGCCAACATACCTTGACCATTACAAAATAACCTTAACTTTGTCAAACTTACCTTAATCTCTCCAAAACTCAAATAAGACCTTAATGAAGAAGAAAATGATAAGACTAAGGGAATGACTAACTATTATAGACCATAGAATAGACCTTAATATGACTAAACACACCTAAAAAGACATCCATGATATGACCAAATTTTACCAATACTAAGACTCATCAAAATATCATTAATGATATTAAACAAGTCAAGAATCAAAATTTAAAATTATGCCCCTTCATGGTGGCCAATTTTATCTAACATATTTGGTGACCTCCTAGGTTTTCATGCTTACAATACATTTAAATCACTTTTTTATTACCTCCATTGGGTTATGGAGTCACCCATACTCAACACAAACTGAAATAGACCTTGACACTTGACTGCAAACCTATTGAAATAAATGGAGCAATTGGCTACCTTCAAAACACACCAGAAGACAATAAATAAATAGATCAACAAGACAACCAATACAAATAAAACATAAACTATGCTAAGAAATAAGGGGAAATAAAAAAATAAACTACTATATACAAATAATCTCTAAGGACTTATCCTCCTGGATTAAAAGGAAAAATCCTTGAGTTACCTTCATGTGATGAACAAGAATGATGGATACATTGTTAATCAAACTTTGTTCTTTCTTGACCAGCTTCTTTCTTGAATAACGCCTTATTTGACTTAACCTCAAATGGATCCACAATAGTAAATATGTCTCTAACAAAGATAAACTCATTTTTAATTTCATGATTTACCTCATACTATTATCCATCTTTGGAAATGTGAGATACCTCCAATGTGACAATGGTTTGATTCATAAAGGTAGCGGTAGCCTAAATTTATATTGAAACTTTTAACTCCATCTCTTGCTCACATTCAGGAGCATCATATTCATCATGTCTTTCTACATCATGATTTTAAACCTCTTGGTGATGGCTTATAGGACTTTTTGCCTTATTAAAAGCTCTTTAATTCTAATCAACAACTTCATCTTGTTCTTATTAAGTTACTAACCTATAAAGCTCTTCAAATTCCTTGAATATGTCCAATTAGGACTTCCATATGTCCTCAAGACCTCTTTGAGCTTGGTAATAATACTCAACAAGATCAAATACCATGATTTTATTTTCAATAGCTTTCTCATTCATGTCTTCATCATGATCATTGGCTAAGACAATAATCTTAACACTCTCCTCATGGGCTGTAGGTTCACTATCCAAACTAGAGAAAAAAATTCTCTCTTTCTAAAATGTAGCTTATTATTGGTAACTTGAAAGCATGCCATCTTCAATTTCATTCTTACCATTATCTTAAGGGACAATAGGCTAATAAAATACTTCAAATTATTAAATAAACTCATTACATAGATAAAAATTTGATTCTACAAGCTCTATCTCTTGTTCATGAGGCTCAACAAGTTTAAGGATCAAAGTGTCTTCATGAAGACTCACCATTTACTTAGTTTTAATTTGATCCACTACTGCCAGATCATCTTTTCCTTCATTAAGACTCAATCTATGACAATTATATTAGTCATCTTATTCATCCAGGAATAATGGAAACTCATTTGACCATTTAAGGTTTATTTCATCATGTTTCTTTGGTGTTAAGCCTACTTTGTCATCAGCATAAAATCCATACCAATTAAGATAATCCACTTCATCATTTGTGTCATCTTCAATGTTGTCCAACTATTGGATATAAATTATAGACTTTTCCTCATCTTTTAGATTTGATTTACTTTCCTCTCCACCAAAGGGTCTTCCAATGAAAAGATCTTCATCATATACACTACAATCACTCTCTTTAAAGCCTTCCTGAGATCCACTTATAGCTGAAACATTTTTCTTCTCAAGGAAAATAACCTCATCATTCTTTTTTGATAAGATCTCTTTCTCAATTGAATGCTCAAATTTTGACCTGAATGCAATTAGCTATCCCTAATAAAAGGAGGGGGTGGGAGGGTAATATACTTCATTGGTTTGATTTAAAATTGATAGGGTGTCCTTCCAACTTAGTATTTTAGGAGGGATAGGGTATTTTAGTACTCTTGGAGAGGTGGAGAAGGAAATTATATTGAGGATGTTGAATTTTTCTCCTTCCACTCAATTTATTTATCAAACTTTTACATGCCTTGAACTTCATTTATAGTTGCAACATGAAGGGTAGGTGAATAAATTGAGGAACTTGGTAAGTTTCTTGACTTTACCTCTATAGACTTCTATTTTTCTTAACTTTGGATAGGCATGGGATAAATTTATTTCTCAAGAGTAGGCATGGCATAATTAGGGGTCTTAGTCCAATAAGGTATCCAAGATGGAATGGTTTTATGCTCTTAAGGGAGAGTGGGTGAAGGTGACATTAGCATGGACCTCTCTTGATGACATAATGAAACTTTGGATAGGTTTGTAGTAAAGAAAGGTAGATGTGGAGTAGGAGGAGGAATACAAGGATAAAATTATTACATTTTTTGCCTCTCTTCAATTTCTAATATATTATACATACATTAAATCAAACTTATTATTTTCAGCACTTCAAAAATTGACACATGTTAGTTTTCTCTCTCAATAGCTACCCATTAAGACTTCATCAAATACACTAAGTCCCTCATCATTAGAATTAATTTTATATAAATAGAATGATTAGGAATAGTCAAACCAAGTTTTATCTCTTTATCAAGCACCCTCATTTACATTTCAATGTCTATAGGGGTTTGTTTTAAACATAAAAAATTTGGAATAAGAGAAATATAGCTTTGATAAAGTTGACTAGAGGGATAAGTAGGCTAGCAAAGAGGTTGAGTTGTATTGGGAGAGTTCATTACATTAGTGGATAACCTTGGTGAGGTTGACATGTTTTTATTGAAGATTAACTTGGGGTGAAGTCATGAATTCCATCAAATTTATATGAAGAATATGAAGGCACAAAGTATACATTTTAACCAAAAGAATGATGAGAATACATAATTTTTTAATCATTTTTAGACACCTAGGCTGATTATACTAGTTAATATTCACTTGGAGTCACCATTTATGCATGTGTTCATTTATCTAAAGGTTAATTTATTAAATAACACCATCAAGAACTCTTTAATGGATGAAATATTATCCCACCAAGTATGCCAAAACTATTATCATAAAAAAAATTACCCTTGAGGAGGTTGTTCATGCCTCTTCACTTAAGTGATAGCATGGGAATAATATTAAGTTATGGTCAACCTAAATATTGGATTGAACCTCTATATTAGGGATAACTCCCTTGATGCATCACTTAATAACTACAAAATAAGACTATTGATTACAAGGGAAAATGGAGAGAGAACTGAAACTAAACTAAAATAGGGAGGTGACGAACCAAATTTATCTTGAAAAAACCTACCATGCACTAATAACATGAACTATGACTGGATCTAATTGCACAACTCAAATGGATTATCCAAACATGAGTGTTTCACATAGAGGATATAAAATGATTCATAAAATAATGGGTTGATCAAGATGTCTAAAAGATAATAATTAATGCTTCCACATTCAATAAACATAAGGATATTGGAATCACTCTATGTAACCTAAAAATATGACTAACACATGCAAATAAGTAAGATATGGGATAAATAAGATGAGGTTGCATACACCATCAACTAGAATTCATCAACTAACATGAAGTATAAACTATTTAAAAGAATAATAGGATGCTATAACTCAATTTAATTCATCACAAATGCAAATTAAAAGTGTTTATTTGGATATGGAGATACCATATATATCAAAAGGATTTCAAAAAATAACAAAATCAGGCATACATATAAAAAGGAGAGAGAGAGAGAGAGAGAGAGAGAGAGAGAGAGGAGAGAGAGAGAGAGAGAGAGAGAGAGAGAGAGAGAGAGAGAGAGAGAGAGAGAGAGAGAGAGAGAGAGAGAGAGAGAGAGAGAGAGAGAGAGAGAGGTGTCAATAGCCAATGATGGATATGAGTCAATCATGGAACAAGTTACAAGCAATAAAAAATCTACCAAAGTATATTTATGGAGTCCATGTTCAATAAGTGTACACTCCATCTTATTATAACTTGAGCAAGGTGTCATATGAGTTGTGTTTGGCTTAGTGACTCACACTTAAGCACTTGAAACTACCTCTTGAAATTATAATGAAGTGATAAATAATATTATTGGGGCATATCTAATTTTTACACCTATTTAACATCAATAATTAATCATCTCTTCACCTTTGTTCTATAATTTTATTCATAGATCTCCCATTTACTCTCTTGGAGGCCTAATCATCGTAGTCCTACTTTGGTGAAAAGATCCTTGATTTGAGAGATAAAAAAAATTATATGAAAACTAATATAATATTTTGGTACCCATTATACCCTTACAATTTCACCCAAAATTTTAGTTCTCCCAAGGCAAACCTACTTTTTTAACACCCACCTTTCCTAATTAGGCCTCATTAGACCTAATGCAAGCCTACAATCCTATAGAACCTAAAAATACATATAATACAACGTAAAATCTGAAAAAATACATTATCACACATAAATATAGGTATTATTACAAAGTTTCAATATATTCCATGTTTTATAACTCAAGTTAGAAGAGTTGCAAGTTTTCTAGCCGAGTTGGCAAAAATGTAGGCATGAGTAGGCCAAGAGCTAAAATAAATTCATTTGGAGAATTATAGGGTGTTTAAAATAAAAATTATACATGTTTTTTGTCTGTTCCAACCTCCTTTAACTTATACCACTATTGATTTTTCATTATTAAGCTTTTGTACCTCTCAAACAAGCTAATTTTTTATCATTTTGTGTGCATTTTGGACTGTGTTCATGGATGTGGGTGTTTTTTGGTGTTTTTATCCACCTAAATGCATAAATAAAACCCAAAATTATATATAATGTATTTAATCACACTTATATATCTATTTAAATTCCAAAACTCAAAAAACATTACACATTCTCTTGAAATCTTTTAAATAGGGTTAAAAAAGAGATATTTACTAGGTTTGTGGATGTTTCTTTTGGTTTTGATGTTTGTTATAGGTTAAAAAAATTATTTAATAAATTATAATATTTAATATAAATATAATATACCTTATTAATATCTTTCATGTCTCTCACATCTGATTTTTATTCAAACTACCATCGTTCTTTGCACGGTTAGCTCTTTTGCTCGAGAATGTTAACCTATAGATCTATAGACTTTTAGGTCTACTTATCTATATTTTAGGAAATAAATGATAGGTTTTTAGACTATTTAAAAATTTTACCTTCCTCCTTGTACCTTTATAACAATTTTACATATCAAATGTCGATTGAAATGACTCAAGTTGTCTTCAAACACCTAGCTTTTGCTTGTAAACACTAAAATGGTACTCATTAGGCCTTTAGCCTACTAGTGCTCTTAAAGAATGGTATTAATGGATTTATTTAATTGGTATATGTTATTATTAGGTTAATATATATTAATTTAAATAAATAAATTCCAAATTCACCTATACAATCTTTCAAAAATTCAAAACGTGTGTGTTCTTTAGACCTTATCTTTTGTCTTAGAGGTTGTAGATGCTCATTTTGACTTATAAATTCATTTAAAGAAAAATTTGAGATAATTTTGGAGTTTTATGAATTAATTTAAATCTATTATAAGTCATAATAACCATTATTTTCCTTTTTATAGGTTTTTTATCTACTTGATTTCCTTTGAGACCTTATGAGTGTGTTCAAACCGATCTTACAATGGCCTACCACCTATAATTTCCTTCAAAATAAATATATAGAGTGGATTTATAAAAATTTAAGATGATTATTAAATAAAAATAGGTTTAAAATATACAAAATAAACCAATTTTCCTATTGTTTTTTATAGGATCAAAATGCAAAATCAACTTTACTCTTTTGGACTTAATAGGCCTAAAACCTCTGACAATAAGGTTTTTATCAGAATGCCATTTAGCTTGCCTAGTTTACTTATTTTTTGGAATTAAAACTCCAAAAAAAATTAAAATGGACTCATAATAAGTTTAAATTCTCCAATATTCAATAAATCACCATGAATCTTCCTTTTCAATGCTCTTTTGACAACCACTTTCAAGAAGTTTTATGCATAATCAACATGCTTGTTAGTCCTCTTGAATTTAAACCTATTGATGTTTGAATAAGGTATTAATAAGTTATATTAAATTTTGTGGATTTTATTATAATTTTATCCTTCTAAACACAAACTTATTCTATTCTAAAATACATCATAGTTCTCAGAAACTCTACCTACCACATTCAAAATAACAAAAACACAACATTTTTTCTATCTTGGTTTCCCACACATGAAAAATTATGATGCAAAAATATGTGAGATTAATATTAAGAATATTTATTATATAAAAAAATAAATATTTTACATCCATTAGTATTAAAACTCACTAGAAGAAGAAATATCTTGCTTGTGGGGTTGTAAGAGGGTTTTGGGTTACTTAACATGTTAATGATTGTTCATAAAGTTAGGAACATATAACCTAAAACTAATGTATAAAATATGAAGTGAATAAGGGATCATATCAACCCAATATATATATATATATATATATATATATATATATATATATATATATATATATATATATATATATATATATATATATATATATATATATATATATATATATATATATATATATATATATATATATATATATATATATATATATATATATATATATATATATATATATATATATATATATATATATATATATATATATATATATATATATATATATATATATATATATATATATATATATATATATATATATTGACAACTATTTTTCCTTTTCATGGAATGAACACATGAAAATGGCCTTCATTAGCTAGTAAATGAGTCAATGGATAAGATAAAACACTTTTTATTTCTTTGGACTTGAAACTATTTACAAAAGATTTAAATAAATCCAAAACTCCTTTGGAAACCTGAAACCATCAATTTGTAACCTGAACTAACCATTTCCACATTGAAAAAATGCTTTGCAAGCCCTTAAAAAGTGTGTTTATACATTATATGTCAATTTATTGATCTTTTGAGGGTCCTGCAACTCCTTGCATGTTGAAATAACCTAGGTTAATGTGTGTGAGGGATGAATAAATTTTAAAAATCTTAGACATGTGTTGGAATGCCCAAAACATACTGAATTCTTCTTATTAACAAAAGTAACATTACCTTAATATCTCCAAAACTACCTTAACCTTTGTTAAACATGAAACAACAATGCTTCACCTTGCCATACCTTAAATTTAGAAGCCTTCATCCACCATAAGATATTATATAACTTAGGAATGTAAATAAACCAACATTTCACCATGGAACAACATACCTTGACCTTTGTAAAGTAACCTTAACTTTATCAAACTTATCTTAATCTCCTTAAAACTCAATTAAAACCTTCATGAATGAGAAAATGACAAGACTAAGGGAATTAATTAATCTTATAGACTATTAAATAGACCTTAAGATTTATAAAAACACATGACAATGCATACATGATATGACCAAATTTGACAAATACCAAGACTCATCAAAATATCATTGATGAGATTAAATAAGTCTAGAAGCAAAATTTAAAATTGTACCCCATCATGGTGGCCGACTTTGGATGACATATTATTAATTAATTTCTTCAAATAATTTATTTTATTCTTCTATATCTATAGCCTCTCTTAAACCCCACTCTTCCTAATTTCCCCATCTTTTTCAACCTCATCACTATACAACACATGGACAATATCCACTTATTTTTTCCTACTTTTAGGTATCCCATTTCTCTCCTCTAGTTTCTTATGTAGAATAACTCATTTATTGAATGAACATTTAATATGTCCTTCCATTGGAACATTTGGATGTGAAATTAAAGGAGTCTTGGGATTCCTCCTATAGGTGACCATGAATGGATTGGAAATCATAGGGACTTGACCTAAAGTGGATGGAGTTGGGGATGATGGGACTTCAATAGTGGAAAGTGGAAGTGTAGTATAAATGGTAGGATAATTAGGAGGTCTACACATTGGAGTTGAAAAACAAAGTAAAAGAGGATGGAGGTGTTTAAGTTGGAACCATGGAAGGTATTTATGGAAGATAATCTTATATAAATGTAGTGAGACTCACCTGCTAGATCGTAGTCAATGGGGGAAGTGGTGTCAAGGAAAATTTTGATAATTTTTGACTTATAAGGGATGATGACCTTATATATACTATATGATAATTCACTATTATTATTAATTGAGGTGATGGTAATCCCTTAGGACCTTCTTAATTAACTAAATATATACCTCACCATGAGTGGAACTTTCCTCTAATATGCTAGCTTCTATTTGTTGTAGGGAGGATGGATGATCATGTTTGAGTGATAATTAATCATGTAATTAAGGCCATTGATGGCTTGAAACCTTGTTTACCTACTCCACTAATTTATTCACCTACTCCATTTTTATTAATAATCATATTGAATGGATTAGGATACCATCATATGAAGTTTATGCTGAGTCATTTAAGTATTAACCTCAAAACCATCTATAACATTCTTGGAAATGGGATCGTGCTCTTAGCTTTTGTGGCCATAATGGATATGGAATCACTTACTTGTAAGGTCACTAAGGTATTACATCACTCTTCCTTTATGATCCCAATCTCTATATTGTGCTTGGATTAACCTATAGTGGGTTTTGGACCTCTCAACTGAGTTGATGTGCCTCTTAAATGTATATTTCATCTAGCCAATGCTTAAAGGAACCTTAAGATAATATCCCTGAACATTTTACAAATATATCCTCTTATATAGTGTTTTAAATCTATAAGGTTATCTTTTGCCATACAAATTTTTTGGTAATAAAATGAGGGGGATTCAAAGGGGTGTCCCTAGTTCCTTATGTTTTGATTATATTACAATCATGATAAAACTAGTAATCTCCCATTTTCATAATAGTTTTCCTTATGTTCTATTCAATTCATGGCATGGAGAACCTATAAATATATTGGTATACCACTGGTTATACATCTTCTATAATTATCTTAAATCCTCTCCTAAATCTATAAGTATGTAGTAGAGAGATGTCATAATAGACCCCATTGTTTACATATTATACATATGGTTCCAAGGGTTTCTTGTAGCTTACATACACTATCCCCATGATGGAATCCACTACATATGACATCATGCATAAATTTCCATCTAGTGGCTTTTATTAGAATTTGAGAATTTGTGCCTTGAGTCTTAGAGACCTATCCAAGTTTCACATATTTATCAAAAGTTATAATTATATCCAACAAGGGTACCCTTTCTTCTTTCTTGTAGGTGATGCTATAAATTTATATAACCTATTTAATAATGCCATAGCCATCCTAATGCATAGATTGAATCTAGTTATAGGAACCAAATAAATAACCCATAGAATATTCAATTTCTCAACCTTGGCTATCGACTTCTTAAGCTTTCCATCAACTATGTTATGATCTAATTAGGCATTTGCATTGACATGGTTGTAACTCATTTCAAGCATTATAGGTGTAGATACTTTTTAAAAAAAATCCAAAATTTTAAGTGATTACATTCCTTATAATACTTATGTATAAATAACCTCCATTAATATCACCCTTGAATAACAAATCATGAAGTAAGTTAATGCATAAAATTACCTCTGATTTCAAGGCTGCATTATGAAGGCCTGTATATTTTACAAGAATAAAATCATCTACATATATATTTCTATCATCATATATTCAATCTTGGACTAAATATGTATTGATTCTTTCAATCTCATCCCAAAAATCTTAGTAATGGGGGAACGGTAATACCTCTTATCAAATATTATGTCTAGGTACTCCACTACTCCTATAATTGAACATTGGAAAGGAGGCTATCTAGTTATTTGAGATGAGGAATCCATTTATGTATTGGATAATTAACTATAAGCTCATCTATATTCTTTTTCAAACTCTTTATAAAAAAAATAGGGCTTGTTAGAGTTTTAGGTTGCACCCCAACAAAGGAGAGAAGTTTTCACATCCTATCCCTAATCCTAGTCTAACATGGGAGTGACCTTAGACTATGGGGTGTCTAATTTTCAAGTCACACTAGTTTTCATTGGGATAGATCCTATCGTATGGTAACTACATGATTTATAACACCTAAATCTATGACAAGGAAAAGGGAGAGAGATGTGAAAACTAAAACAAGAATCTAACCTATGTGGTAATGCACCAATTCATTAATGATCCATTCTAAGTTATTCATTTGATGACCACTAATGAATATAATGAAGAGAAGGGTTGATAATACTCTTATAAAATGTTTCAAAAGTTAATGTTTTGTATTAATGTTGATAAGATACCTACAACTTGAATGATAGAAAGAGATAGGTTTGAACAAGACACTAAAACTTATGACACTTCAAGACGAACCTCAGTATATAACACTTCACATAACCTATAATAAACCATCCAAATTAAATCAATGTACATGAAAGACATATAAATGATGAAAAGACAACATACGTTCCATAGATCAAACTTAAATAAGGTACACTTAACATTCAATCATAATCTAAATTTGTCTTGTATTACTTCAAAAGAGTTTACAAAATGATTTTGGTAGAGCTTTGCTACACCCAGTCAAGGGATGGAAAACAAGATCTCAATGCCTAAATATATAGAGAAAATGAAATACAAGAGATAGAAATCAATGCATATAAGGGTTCATTAATGAGCCTAAAGTGGTATAGGGTAGTTAAACAAGCATTACCTCTCTCCTTAAGCATTGACACTCCCTTAATGAGCCTCATTTGGAATTGGGGTGGCTATAAATAATTAAAATCACTTCAATAATGATTTGATCATCCCTAAAATATCCCCATATCCTTTCCTTTGGTGATTATTCAATGTATATGGGGTGTAATTAGTTCACTTAAGGCATTGAGCAACCTTTACATAAATGTGCATGCTAAATTATTCATGAAACTACCTCTAGCCTATAATAATGGCTCTCATTTTGGTGTATGATCACCTAAATGGCCATTATAGTGCATGGTAATGGTCAATAAATGGCCTAATACCAACCTTTACTCCCAAGATCCTTCCATGTGATTGATAAATAGGCCTTTATAGTTTGATTCTAAAATTTATACTCATATTCACTATGCTAGTGATTCAATAGTTAAACATAGGCACAAATATCCATATGGTAAGACTTAGATAACCCTTGGATATATTTTACTACATTAAACTAATGGTTCTTAAAGAATATTTCACCTCAAACAAAAATAAGCTTTACTTTATTAGGCTAAATAGACTACGTCATAGACTAGCAATTTTGGAGAAGATGGTGAGAACATTTCTAGTTAGTTGCATGGGCTAATTTGGTGTTGGATAGGTAGAAATATATTACACCTAATCACTCCATGGTTTAGAATCCTTTCTTAGGATCCACAACATAGAATCTAACTAAAACTTTATAATTTTGTCCTCTTAGGAAGCATCCATACACCTTCCCTACCATCTAAGACCATGACCTAAATCTCCTCTAAGTTTACTATAGGTTCCAAATGATAAAGTAACAAATTCTAAGCAAAAGAATGCAATTTTTATTAAACCACTCTAGACTGGTTGTTATTAGGGTTTAAGGGAGGTTTTAAAGGCTTTTAGAGTCTTAGGAAAATTTCTTGAAGTTTTGGGCTTGAGTTTATGAATTGACTACACCAATCTTAAGAAAATAAGTCCTCTCACCTCCCATGATCATCTAGACTCTTAATATGTAACCCTCAAGTTGTGGTATGTACTTAAAAGGGCTCCTTATGTGAAGGGTTTATTCTTTGAGTGGATTCTATAGTTTTACAAGTGTAAAGATACACTATGGTGGATTTTCCAAGGCCTAAATTAGGCTAAAGGGATTTGGAACAATGTGACAATGCCCCCAAATAATAGTTAAAAAATTTCAACTCTTCAAACTATGATCTACTCCAATCCTTTGATGGCAAAATCATGGTGGAGTCTGGGTATTGTTATGTCTATACACTTTAGCTATAAACCTTGACCTACACATTGGTCCATGAACCATGTCTACCTCATACATGACTGGGGAAAGATCTGAAATGCCTTGGAGAATGGTATTATTGACTCTATGGTACCAATTTTCTTATTTGTAACTAAGTACATCAAAACCTAAAATGTTATATCTTTAAACTAGTCATGGAGGTCAACATGGAGACCTCCAAAAAACTTAGTCAGGTGCCTTGAGAGTCCTTCTCTATACTCTAACTCATCTTTCACATGAATATCCTTTGCACCTTTATCTTTGAGCTCAAATTATCTTTTCTAGGCCTCTCCCATATAATAATAAACCTACACATGCCAACCAAGGATCCATGGTGGTGCTTAGGGGATCTTCGAGGTGGTTTCAAGGATAAAAACTTGTATTTGAATGGGTTTTGATTTATGTTTCACCATTGAGTCATTTTTATGCTTTGTGTAGGGTTATAGGTGTCCACCATCTTAGCTATGGTTCATAGAGTATGAACGTCCAACCCTAAAATAAATTCAATGTATTATTAGGTCTTTGACTCCCCTCTCCTACCATTAATAGGATACATTCCCATGCAAATTTTCCATGGAGATATGATCATTAAAAAGTGGGGTTAGGTTTAGTTGTAGGTAGTTTTGAGCCTATAATTTCTTACAAGTCATTAATATAGTATAGCCTACATTACCAATAAAATTTAAATGAATTTTTAGTGCATATGGAGACTTAAATTTCCTTAGGAGCTATGCATTATAGGATACTTATGGTTGAGTGGGTGAACATGTGAACATGACCCTCAAAATGCTTATACATAGGTGACTGGCTCGAGTTAGTTTTATGACATTTAGACCAATTTTTTCCCATTTTTACTCTTGAAACCAATTTTTCAGGTCTAAATAATTCTTTCACTCCTAAATTTTTCCTTTAGATGGGTCACAAAAAATTTCATAGGTTTTAAGACATCACTAAGGTTCATGTGCAAGATTGCTTGCCTGACTGTTCTACCACATATCCAAGATTTTTGAACATAAAAATGAGTGATATAAATTAATATGGGTTTAAAAAAATCTTATACATTATTCCTTTTCGAAATAAGACTTTCCTTGGACTCCAAGTTGACTTTAGATGTCATATACTTTAAATATGTCTTTAACCTCATTATTTTCCTACATAGACAAGCCTTGGTCTGAGACAAAATAGTGAATAGGTCCACTATTTGTATTATCTTAGTGAGAATATGGACCTATTCCTTAGGTCAAAAACATGATTTTTATTAATTTTGGGTGTTTGGATGTGCTTGGAAGGGCCTCAAACCATGACTTTTCTCTAAACTAGCTCTAAAATGCTTGTCAACATTGCACTCAAGCCTACAAATCCTTAAAATGGCTTATAACCTTGTTTCTAAGGGTTTTGGTGATTTTATGGATTGTTTTAAAAATGTTTAGGATTATTACCATGGCCAAGTTGTGTCCCTTTAACACTATCTTCCCTCAGAACCCTTTTGTTCATTCAATCTTAGGCTTGTGCTTGCACCTACCTATGTAGCTTCATGGCTATGATGACATCAATCCTATCTTCCTCAAAGGTAGTGGACATCATGTCTACACTCTTAATAGTGTGAAAATTTTCTCACCTTTATATTATTATGCTTCCCTAGGCTCATATGTGGTGGAAACCCTAATCTAGACTAGTAGTGTTAATTGTTACCTTTATTTACCTCTAACTATCTAGAGTGTTGGTTACCAAGCCTATGTTAGGAGGGAGATTGATTGTAGAGTGTTTAAGACCTATAGCATGGTTGGTCCATATCACATCCAATCCCATTTTGGAATGCAGATTTCATGATGTTCATGTCAACCCTTACGTCTTGGATGATACATATAGCTCTTCTTGAGGTCTTACTATAGTAGCTTTTATGCTTGACTGTAGGTTCTCTCCTTTACACTCCTAGGTTGTCATATGACCATATATGTATAATGTCTAATTATACTAGTGTCATGGATGGTTTTATTTTAGTGTGGGGGTCAACTTTGGATTATCATTACTTAGGGGAATGGTGGGTGAATGGTGAAGGTGATAGAGGAGATACATAAAATGAGATGAGCATGGAAACACAATGGTAGTGGAACTATAATAAGACCCTATGAATGTGGAATGGGCATGAAATTGGCAAAAAACCTATCCTAATACCAACCTAAGTATATCCTTCATACACCATAATGTGTATACAAGTAGACAATGCTTTTGAGTCAAAATAAAGGTGTTTATGGTCTTACAATGAAACATAAGATTCTTAGAATTACCTTAATATCTACAAAGAAGCCTTAAACTTTACAAAATGTGATTGAGTGGTTTGAAGGCATAGAAAGAGGTTTGAAATGACTATGAAACCATTATGGTTTATTTGGGGAGATGTTCTAAAGTCATGAATACAACCCATCAGTAATTTACCATATCTTTTATATCCCTTGAGGCACATTGGAGTCCTATAGATGTTCTTGGACCATACACATGGTCCACTATGTAGTGTTCTTCAACCTTACATAGATTTATCTTCTTTAATTTCTCTAAGGTAACCATAAGACCATTTAGCTTTGAATCATTGAGATCCATGATATATCTTTTCAATAGTTTAATCTTTCTTATAACCCTTGATGGAGGCACCTGGACCTTGTTTTTTGCATAAAATGGTCTACAGACCATGTACAAAAAATATTCAAGGAAGTTTGATTTTTATCCAAGATCAAACATGTGGGTTTAATTTTTAAATCACCATGGTAATACACTTCATGACTTGATAAAATAAGACACATTATTAGTTTTAGAAAATGAATCAAATTCCTTAAAAAATGATTGGCCTCAAAAGTACCTATGTAGATGAGAAGGGTGCAGAAGTTCCCCAGATTAATAATGAATGTTCATATAGGACATGCATTAAAATTATAGACCAATTCCATGAGTGATTATCCCTTAGAGTCTACCTTTAATGGGTGAAATCCTATACCCCCACTCTCCTTTTACTGTATGACATAAACATTAACCTAAGGGGTCCTATAAGCATGCCAATGAGATTGAAGTAGAGGATGAATGGTTTTTGGACCTTAATTCACTTAAATACTCTATTCCTTCCACCATTTAATCTTTTTGAACTCTTCTTTCAAGTATATGTCCCTAACTAAGCTAGTCCATATAATATGGATTTGTATTGTTAAGATAATACCTGTAAACTACCATTTTTCTTAAAAATCCTCTTAATTTAGACATAAAATTTATCCTAATGAATTTTTATAGGTAAAATATGGGAAACTAACATTTTTAATTTATGGTATAACTTATGGAAGATAAAAGGTCATAATTGTCATGTATGGGCCCATTTTGGAGGAAATAAACATTGACCAAGGCAATGATGGATCCAATTTAGGTATGAAACCATCTCATAATGGTATAATTAAGTTAATGAGGTATTTAATATATGTACATGATGATATAGTGGTAAATTAAGGCTAAAATAATGACTTATTATGGTCAAAACCATTGACTAGGCTTAAGTACATGGCTTTAAAAGAGGCTCAACAATTAGATTACTAGGATAATGCATAAGGAACACATCAATTCGAAATAAAACATTAATAATACCTCATAAAATTCTCTATAATTATTCTTTAAATTTCAAAAATGGGCATACCTCTAATGATTGTACAAGGCTAATGTGATTTTAGGCCTTTATCAAGATGTCTCCTCTATTTTGGATTCATTATTGCATCTTTCATATGTTAAGAACCCTTAAAGGTGGATAGTGGAAAAATAGGAACTTTAGACACCATGAAACTACATGAATCAAGATTTAAATTATTTATAAAGACCTACAAGGACTGCTAAGTAAAGTTTGAAACATGACTAGATAATGGACTGACTAAACATCCTTTTTTAACTCACGACATGACTAACAACTAAGTGTCAAAGATGGATCATGACCCCAAGCTATAAGGTTGATTAATTTCTACATGTAGGACTATAAATTTACCAACATTTCTTATGACTTAGCAGGCTTGACCAACTCATTTGTCATGGAACCCAAAAATTGGATTAAACTTACTCATGATGACTAAATAGATGAAACATGATTGTGACATAGGTTTTTCCTTCATCTTGTACACTCTTGAAACAATGAGACACAAATAAAAAATAATAAATAAATAATAACACAACACAAAACTAGCTAAATATCATAACCAAACAACAAACAAGACAATTGTGTAAGGGCACTTGGAGGTAAAGATAAACCTACCTACCTATGTATAAAAGAACATGAAAGACAACTAGTAGAACAAATTCAAATACTTCCCATTAATAATGATTGGGAGGATCTCACCATTAAATTTATCATTATAAAATGTATTTCTCTCCTTGTAACATGTGATAACATAAGGCCTACTGCAAAGACTCTCAAATTTAGAATGTTTCCCTAGTTTTACATGGTCCTCATCTTATTTGAGGATTATATGAACTTGATGAAATGTTTTAGAGGAGGATCTCTTATAAAATTACCTATTCACTTGGTATTTATTGGACCACATGATATTCATCGAACTTTCCCTTGTCTCATCTAATTGTCTTAGTTCATTTATCCTTACTTGCATGGAATTATCCTCTAGGAGCTCAAGTTGGTGGGTAAGCTCTAGTACAGGTAGCTCAAGAGAGATAGGAAGTCTTACCTCTATACAATATATAAGGATGTATGGGGAGTGCCCATTATACTTATTATGTGTCACTCTATCTACCCATAAGGTACTCCTCAATCTAATATGCCATTCTCTTTTAATATCCTCCATAGTCCTTTTAATGCTCTTCAATAATTTCTTGTTTGTGGACTCTGCTAGTCCATTTCCATATGGTAATAGTTATAAGATGATTTGAGATAACTACATGTGAAATATCCCACTCACATACCTTGTTTCTAATAAAGGCCAATGAATTATTATAAATTATTATGGAAGGCACATGAAATCTAGTCACAAGGTTGTCATAAAACTCTGGGATAAAATTCTCATTATCTTCTTTAAGGGAAGTAGCTTCAACCCACCTTGTGAATTAGTATATGGGTATGATTATCCACTTGTTTCCAACACTTGAATTTATGTGTATCATCCATATGAAATATAATCCCCATTACATGAAGGGTTGTTCTACTTGTAATGGTTACAAAGGAAGGGCAACTAGCTTATGCTTTCTAATGAACATAACACAATTTGAACATTTCCTTACTCAAAAGTGTACATATCTAAATAATTTGGGGGAAAATTACCTAGATATAATGAACTTAGAGGATGTGTTATTTTCAACAAACTTCCCACAAGCTGTACCATCATGGAAGTGTTTAAGTAACTTGTCCACTCAGCATAATTCCACACACCTTAAAAGCATGCCTCATATGTCCTTATTAATTTTTTTCCATTTAGTAGGATATAGGGTGTATTTTTTAACTTAAAATTCCTCCTCTTGGATCTATCCAACACCATAAGACATTGTCTTGATTGAATAAACCTAATCAAATCATGTGTTAAACTAAAAGGTGTGTTACTTGTAGTTGCTTTTTTGTTGTCATGGACTACCAAGACTTTGTATTTTACTTTATCTCTACTGAAAGATACTCACATAGCCTCTACCCATAATAATATTTTTAAATATAACCTCTAGGTCATACTCCATGCATTTTTTTACCCACCCAGATCTCTTTTCATTAAGGTCCTTATTGAGTATAAACTCCTTAATCCTTGGGTGTACTACCATGAGTATGATCTTTCTACTAGAGACCATGTGCATAAATTTCTTCAGCCATATCACAAAAAAATAAATTTTTTCTATAAAAAGCTATACCTCTCTTTATATACTTGTAAGGCTTGACTAAAGAAGGCAATAGGTTTTTGTAGGCCTTCACTATTCTGCTACATTAACATGGAATTTTTTTAATCTAAGGTAGATAAGGCATAAGAGTAGAATTATTTGATAAAATTAGGATTAATATGTGTAAGGGAATGAGATATGTCTTAATTTATGGCCTCAAATCTCATATTACCTTATTTTTTCCATGTAAACTCCTTTTGTTTCCTTAACATGTGAGTAAGAGGCTTGACCAACTCTATACAGCCTAAGATAAACCTTCTTATGAAATTAATCTTTCCCAAGAAACTATATAGGTATTTATTATTCTTGGGTAGGGGTAAGGACATAATTTATTTAACTCTCTCATGGTATATATAAATACCATACACTACATGGCCCAACAATCTACCTTCATGAACAATATATATGCATTTTTTATGATTCAATGACACTTTAAATTGTCTAGATCTTTCAAAGAATAGTTTAAAGTGAGATATGTGATCTGTTAGGTCCCTTGATAAAATATTTATGTCATAAATGTATTTGAGAACCATTTCATTGATTAAAACCTCAAAGGTAGCATCCATTTCCATTTGTAAAGTTGACCCTACATTAGACAGTCCAATGGGCATCTTCATATACGCATAAGTACCCCACTTTATGGTGAAGGAAGTCTTATGCCTATCCTCCTCTTTGACCAATATTTGGTTGTATATAATTATCCATAAATTAATTATAACCTTTGATATCCCTCAAGATTTTGAAGAATCTGGTCCATTAAGGGAAGTGGGTAATGGTCTCTTAGATACACCTTGTTGAGGTCTCTAGAGTCAACACATAAGCATATTTCCCAATTCATATTACTCATTGGCACAAGTTTTGACACCCAATAGGAATTTATAATGGGGAATATTATCCTTTACTCAATCATATTTAATAACTCCCTTCTCATTATCTCTTCCACCTTTGGATTGATAGACATTTGTTTTTATCTCACTGGCTTTGAATTACTTTCCAATTCTATGGTATGTTGTGCAAGTCTTGGGTCAAAACCTTTTAATTAATGTTAATAACATGAAAATAAATTTTAATACTATTTACATAAGGCAATAAATGTATATATTTCCTCCTTTGTGATAACCTTTCCCAATTTCAATAACTTATCTTTGAAGATCTCTACCCTCTCATAGTGTTCTTCCTTAGTAGAGATATATTCCTTGTCCTTTTTTATATGGTCATCTTCATTTAAGATGCTTTCCAAATTCAAAATTACCTTATGAATATTTTTAGATCTTAGATATAATATTTTATAATCATATTGGTTTTTGAATTTGATTTTATTCTTGTGGTTGAATTCTACTTCTTACATGAGAAAACATTTAATTTGCTCATCATTATCAAAAACTTGCCAACTCACCTCATTGTCAGGTAAAACTAGCCTACATATAATATTGGTCTTGGCTTGAATTTAACTGTATTTTACCCCCTCTAAAATATTATATTGGGATCCAATGGATACAACCTTGTCTGCATGTTGGTTAATCTCTCCTAGTATGGACTGTATGTTGAATGCCAAGAAATATTCTATGAGGTCCCATAATTAGTGCTTATAGGCCTTAAACTGATGGTTATTTACTAAACTTAAACACCTTACTTATTTAAAAATAATATCACTAGTACCTTTAACTTTAAGGAGTTTGACACCTCTCCTTCTTGCTTCTTGTAACCTATGTAGAAGAGATTCATAATCAGCTATGTTTGAAGTGAAGTTGAATTATAACCTTACATATAAGTATTATTTCTAATTTTAGGGTGAAATAAACAATAATCTATCCCCACTACCATTATTTAACATTGAGCCATCAAATAACAAGGTCCATAACCCATCTTCTTCTTCAATTATTCTTATTATACTAGGAATAGCATCACCTTCATCATGCATACAATACACTCCCGAATATACCTCCTCAATGATGTTATAGGGATAAAATACATGGTTTTCAACTACCCATTCTTATAATTATATGTCTTATATGCCCTCAAGGTGATCATTAGGCTCTTTTTCACTAGAATTTTCATCTTCATCAAGTAATGTGTAATTGACATTTGAAATATTGGGCATATAGGGTTTTAAGTGAGACATTGAGATATAATAAAACCTAGTAGTGACCATATTCCCATATCTAGTAATAAAGACCATGCATTACCAATCAGAGGAAAATTACCCCCAATATTTGATGTAAAGTCCCTAGATAGGCATCAAAAAAAGTATAGGGGTAAGTCAATAACCATAACATCTTGAGGAATGACACAATTTGGGTAGGCTACTAGTATAATATTTAGGTCCTTTAAGATAGCTATTATTTTGGTGGGATAACCATCCAAATATAAGACACCCTTTTCATTAGGCACATCCATGAGTTCAAGCTTATTTTCTATGGCTTTGGGCATGACTAAAGTTGAGGTACCAAAATTTATCATAAAATTGTGGAAAAGATAGTCCCCTATGATGATTGATAAGTAAAATTGGGGGGGGGGGGGGTTAAAAACATAAGAATTTTGAACTTTAATATAGGCTTGAACATGACTAGGAGCTTGAACATGACTATAATTAATAGAAATAGCACTTATCTTGTCAACTACCTTGTTCACATGAGAGAGCTTAGATAGCTATTATTGAAGGATGTCTTTCTACCCCATAATGGATATAGCAACCTAAATAGAATTTTTGATGTTAGAAATCTTAATGTGGTCCATAATGTTAAATGGAATATTGGTACTCTTTAGCTTCATCTTGGAAGTAGAAGTGTCACTTGACACTTGGGTGATATAAGGAATAAAAGGAACCTTCTACTATAACCCTTGTGGCTGAGATGTTTGTTGTGTTAGATGGGTATCAATGGCTAAATTATGAGTAGTAAGTTTTTGGGTAACTTTTGGAGGTGTAGAAGAGACCTTATGCTACCCCAAACTATCATCCATCATCCTCCTTTTATCCCTTGTATGGGATGAAACTGAATGATCTACCTTTTATGTAGTCTACCCCATATTTTTTTCCTTGTGTTCAAATGTATGTTCCCCCTCTCAAAAATTCATATAATTGGTATTATTTGGTGTTTTACCCCTATTCCCTTTTTCGTTTGAAAAATTTGATGGTGTCATGGCAACTAAATTATTTTGAGTCATTGAAGGACCTTGTGATAGAGGAGGCATTATATCATCTCCTTGAAATGGAGGATCTTTCTACCAACTAGGATCCTAACATGCCTCTCTATTTATAGATATTACAATATCATTGGATTACCCCTATGATTATTTTCATTTTCCTTATTTTGTAAGGTTATTGTATACAGGTACCAAAGTTCTTGATCTACTTACAGCTATGGGATTATAGTTGTTGTATGGTATAGCTTGAGTGATTTGACCTTGGGATTGTTGTTTTGATGGGTAAGGAGGAATATTATAATAATTATATGGATATTAAGCTTTATATGATCTTTGGTGTGGTCTATATGAGGTCTATTTCTACATCTCTAAAGTTACTAGCTTATTGTTTTGTGATTTTAACAAGCCTTAAATTTTCCTAAGCCTATCCACATAGATGTGATATGATGGTCCTTGATCGTTTAGACTAATTTAAGGGGTAATGGTTGGTGGGGTAGGTTGGATTTTAGGAAAGAGGGTCATGAGGGGTCTTGGCATTATTTTCCTTGTATCAAATAGTTTTATACCCTTATAGATATCTCATAAGCTTTAGGCAGAGTTGTCCCACCCATAGATTAAATAATGAATGAAACATCTAAGTTCAAGGATCTTAGGTAGTAAATAAAATCATAATTGGGTATTGTTTTTCTAGTGATAGGTATTCTATATTAAGTTTTTTGTAATCTATTTTAAAATCAACCATGGACTCCTAGGGTGCCCTCTTAATTGAGGTGAGTTGTTCAACTAATGACACATGGTCACTCTTATATTCAAAATTCTTATAAATAAACTCACAAAACTCATCCAAAGTATTTATTGAGGAAATATTCAGACCCCTATACCATTGCAAGGCTTTTCCTTTTAAGGATGTGGCTAGTAATCTCATGGCTACATTCTCCTAAGTGATATTATGCACTGAGAATAGGTTTGTAATGTCTCTTATGTGATCCATACTAGTGGTGGAGTTTTATCTAATAAAATAAGGAAAAAATTTCAAGGATGAAGTTGGGATATCATCATATTATTGGAGGTTAAGATGACTACCACCATTTAAGGGTAAAAAGACTTGAAATCTAGGCCTTACCATTAGGAATGGTAGACTTTTAAGGGACTATATATAGTTAGAGTTTGGAGATGTGGGGGGTGTGAGATTGGGTTTTTAAATAGGAACCCTCTTTCTCCTTGAAATATCTAATATAAAATTAATGAACTAAACTTTCTTACCTTTTGAAGCAAACCTTATGGAGATTTGGTGCATGAACTTGCCATAAAATCTAATGATGACTATTCTAAGACTTCTAGGTGTCCTTCCACATTTCCAAGATATCCCAAATATATGTCCAAGTTTTTTTATTTCTTTCCCACTAGGCATTTAAGAACTATTAGAGTTCTAGGTTACACCCTAGCTGAGGAGAGAAGTGTTAATGTCCTATCCCCAAACCTAGCCCAACATGGGAGTGAGTATAGACTATGGGTTGTATAATTTTTAGGTCACACCTCTAGTTTTCATGGGGATATATCCCCTTATATGATTATGAAATTATTTCTAATACCTAAATCTTTGATAAGGAAAAGGGAGATAGATGTGAAAATTAGGTGATGTACCAATTGATCAATGATCCACTCTTAGTTATTCATTTGATGAAAAATAATAAATTAAATGAATAAAAGGGTTGATCACACTCTTATATAATGTTTAAAACATGATTTTTTGCATGAAGGTTGATAAGAGACTTGTAACTTGAAGGAGAGAAAGAGATAGGTCTGAACAAGACACTAAAACTTATGACACTTCACACAACCTATAATAAACCTATTGGATTAAATCAAGGTACATAAAGGACATACGTATTATGAATATGCAACATATATTTTTATATAAAACTTCATCAACTTACACTTAGCATTTAATCTAAATATGAATTTATCTTTTATTTCTTAAAAAGAGTTTACCAGATGATTTTGGTAGAGCTTTACTACACCCAAATAAAGGATTGGAAAAAATAGATAAATGCATAAATTTATAGATAAAATAAAATATGAGATAGATAAATCCATTCATAGGATGAGTAATCAATGAGCGCAAAGTGGTAAAAGGTAGTTACACAAGTTTTTCCTCTATCCTTGAGCATTGACACTCCCTTAATGAGCCCAATTTGGCATTAAAGTGGCTATAACTCCTTCAACTGAATTTAATCATGATTTTATCATCCCTAAAATATCTCCATATCATTTCCTTTGGTATTTATTCAATGCATATGGGGTTTAATTAGGTCCACTTGGGGCATTGAGTATCCTTTGCATCAATGTGCATGCCACATTATTCATGAAACTACCTTTAACCTACACTAATGGATAATATTTTAGTGTAGGATCACTTAAATGGCTTTTATAATTCATGTTAATGTTTAATAAATGGATTAATACCACACTTTTATCCCTATATCATTCCACTTGCTTGAAAAGTAGGCCTATATAGTTTGCTTCCCAAATTTTTGCTGATATTCACTATGGTAGTGATTCAATAGTTGAACTTAGGCACCAATTTTCATATGGTAAAACTTATAAAACCCTTGGATATATTTAATTACATTAAAATTATGGTTTTTAAATATTATTTCACCTAAAAAACACATACCTTTTACTTTATTAGGCCAAATAAACTACCTCATACACTGGTAGTTTTGGAAAAGATATTGAGAACACTTAAAATAAATTTCATGGGTTGATTTGATGTTGGATTTACATTATTTAAAATCATTTCTTAGGATCTACAACACATAAGCTAACTAAAATTTTAAAATTTTTTCCTCTTAGGAGGCATCTGTACACCTTTTGTACCATCCAATATGATGACCTAAAGTCAGTCTAAATTGCCTATAGGGTCAAAATGATAAACTACAAACTTCTAAGAAAAAGAAAGAAAATTTTGCTTAAACCTATCTAGACTAGTTTGTATTAGGGTTTAAGGGAGGTTTTAGAGGGTTTGGGAGTCTTACTTTTGTCTCTTATTTTTCTAGGCTTGGGTTTAAGAATTGACTACACCATTCCCAAGATAAGAAGTCCTCTAACCTCCCATGAGCATCTAGACTCTTCATATGCAACCCTCAAGCTATGGTAAGTACTTAAAAGTTATCCTTATGTGAAAGGTTTACGCTTTGAATGGATTATATAGGTTTTTAGGCTATAAGGTGCACTATGGTGGTTTCTCTAAGGCTTGGATTAATCCAAATGTCTATAGAATAGTGTAATAATACCCCTAAATAAAATTCACAACCTTTTAACTCTTGAAACTATGATTTTCTTTGCTCCTTTGATATAATAGTCATGGTTAATTTTGGTTATTTTTTTATCTACACACTTAACCTATAAACCTTAACCTACACATTGGTCCGTGAACCATGTCTGCCTCATACATGACTAGGAAAATATCTCAGATATCTTCGAGAATGGCATTATTCACTTTATGGTTCTAATTTTATTCTTTTTAGTGCATATAAATAAGTTTACAAAGACCTAAAACTTTATATATTTAGACCTATCATGGAATTCAACACAGAGACATAAAATAATTAATCAAGTTCCTTGAGTGTCCTCCCTCCTCTAACTCATCTTTCACATATATATCCTCTGCACCTTGATCTTTGAGATCAAACTAACTTTTCTATGCACCTTATATATAATTCAAACCCTACACATGCCAACCAAGGAGCCATGGTTGTGCTTAAGGGACCTTAAAGGACCTTAGAGGTGGTTTCATGGCTAAAAACCATCATTTGAATGGGTTTTGAGGTGATGCTTCACCATCAAGTAATTTATGTGATTTATGAAGGGTTAGATGTGTTTACCATCTTAATGATGGTTAATAGAGTAAAAACGTCCAATTATAAAATAAATGGAATGAATTTTTATGGAATTAACCCCCCTCCTACCATGAATAGGCTAGATTCCCATGAAAAAGTTCCATAGAGATATGAGCATTAGAAGGTGGGGTTAGGGTTAGTTGTAGGTAGTTTTGAGTCCCTATTTTATTAGAAATCATTCATATAGTATATGCCCCATTTATAATCAAATTTCCATGAATATTTAGTGGATATGGAGACTTAAATTACTTTATGATCTCTATATTATAGGATGTTTGTATTGGTGTTGGTGAGAATGTGAACATACCCCTCGAAATGCTTGCACATAGGTGGATTGGCTCGAGTTAATTTTTAAGTAATTTACACCAATTTTTACCACTTATGACTCTTTCAACCCATTTTTATGTCTAAATAATGCTTCCACTCCTCACTTTGGCCATTATATGGGTCATAACAACTTTTATATGTTCTTAGACATCACTGAGGTTTGTGTGCAAGATTGCTTGCTTGACTATGCTACCACATCTCTAAGGTATTTGAACATAAAAATGAGTGATATAACTTGAGATGGGTTTGATGGAATATTATACATCATTCAACCTTGAAACAATATTTTCCTTAGATCCTACGTTCATTGCAGATAGTACACACCCTAAATGTGTCTTTAATCTCATTGTTTGCCTGCACAAATAAGCCTTGATCTGAGATAAAATAATGAGTATGTCCACTATTTTTATTGACCAAGTGAGATTATTTACCACTTCCATGGTTCATTACCACTATATTTATTTATTTTGAAGTTCTAAATGTTCTTGAAAATGCCTCAAACCATCACCTTACTCTACACTAGCTCTAAACTAACTATCAACATTGCACTCAAGCATACAAGTCTTGTAGATGGCCTGTAGCCTTGATTTCATAGGTATTGGTGATTCTAAGGATTGTTTTCCAAATGTTTAAGATGATTACCATGGATAGGTGGTGTCTCTTCAACACTATCTTCCCTTATAACCCTTTTATTCATTGAACCTCAGTCTCATGCTTACACCTACTTGTGTAGCTTCATGGATTTGATGACATCATCCTACCATCTTTAAAATTAGTGGCAATCATGTCCACGCTATAAATAATGTTAACCTTATCTCTAATTTTTATGGATTCTAATTCTCTAGGTTCATATCATGTAGAAAACCCAATCTAGACTAGTAGTGTCAACTGTTACCTTTTTTTACGTCTGATTATCTAGAATGTTGGTTATCAGTCTTATGTTAGGAGGTAGACAAGTTTGATATATATCACATCAAATCCCATTTTTTAATGAATATTTCATGATTTTCATGTTAACCCTTATATATTAGATGATTCGAATAACTCTTCTTGAGGCCTTTCTATAGTAGCTTTTATGGATGACTGTAGGTCTTCTCCTTTGCACTCCTAGGTTGTCATATGAAAATTTAGGTCTAATTTATAATGATATTAGTGTCATGGATATATTATTGTAGTGTGGGGTTCAACATGGGATGATCAGTCCTTGGGGGAAGGGTGAATTAATGGATAAGGTGATAGTGGAGACACATGAAATGAGATGAGCATGGTAATATAGTGGTAACAAAACACAATGGTAGTGAAATTATAGTGAGACCCTATGAATGTGGAATGGGCATGAAATGGGGACGTATAATCTCCTAATATCAACCCATATAGAAACTTCATACACCATAAAGAATTTATAATAATATAAAATGATTTTAAAGTAAAATCAAGGTGTTTATGGTCTCACAATGAACCATAAGATTCTCAGAATTACCTTAATATCTATAAAGAAACCTTAAACTTTATAAAATGTAACTAAGTGGTTTGAATGCATAGAAAGAGGTCTACAAGGACTGTTAATCCATTATAGAGGATTGGAGGAGATGTTCTAAATGGATAAAGATAACCCAATACTATTTTACCATCTCTTTCATATCTATTGAGGCACATTGGAGTCTTGTAGGTGTTCTTAGACAATACACACAATCCACTATACAGTGTTATTAAACCATACATAGATTAATATCCTTTAAGTGTTTTGAGACAAATAGAGAACCATTAAAATTTTCATCTAGGCAAGCAATCATTTTAAGCCATGATACATCTTTGTAATCTTTCAATCTTGTTTGTAACCCCTGATGGAGGCAACTTGACCTTATTTTCTAAACAAATTATTGTATAGACCATGCACATAAACTAGTCAAGGAGGTTTGTCTACCATCCAAGCTCACACGTGTGTGTTAAATGTTTAAATCACCATGGGAATACCTTTCACTAATTGAGAAAATAAGACACATGATTAGTTTTATAAAATGAATCAAAATCCATGAAAAATTGTTGGCCTCAAAACTACCTATAAAGATGAGGAGGGTATATAAGTTACACAAATTATTAATGAATTTTCCTAGAGGATATGCATTTAAATTCAAAAAAAATTGCATGAGTGATTATCCCCCTAAGTCTACCATTCACGGGAAAAATTTTAGACCCCTATTTTCCTTTTGTTATACTGAACAAACATGAACCTAAGGGGTCCTTTAAGCATGCCAATGAGCTCTAATTAGAGGATAAATATATTTGGGCCCTTAATTCACTAAAAATATCTATTCATTCCACCATTTTATCTCTCTGAACTCATCCTAGAATGATATGTCCCTAACTAAGTCGGTCCATACAATACAGATCCATACTATTAAGAAAACACCTACAAACTACCATTTTTCCTACAAATACTCTTACTTTAGACCTAAAATGTAGCATAATGATGTTATAGAAGGAAAATAGTGGGAATACAACATTTTTACTTAGTGGTATGACTTAAGGAGGATAAAAGGTCATAGTTGACATGTGTGGGCCCATTTTGGAGGAAATAAACATTGACCAAGGTAATGAAGGTTCCAATTTAATTATGAAACCATACCCTAATGGTCTAATGGGGATAATGAGGTATTTTTGAGGTGTATGGGGTGATCTAGTGGTCAATTAAGGCCAAAATAATGACTTATTATGGTGTAAAACATTAACTAGGCTCAAGTACATGGCTTTAAAAGAGGCTCAACAATTAGATTACTAGGCTAATGCATAAGAAAGACCTCAATGGTCAATAAAACCTTAATTATACTTCATACCCTTCACTAAAATAATTCTTGAAATTTTAAAAATGGGCATCCCTTTGTGATTTTTTAGGGCTAATGTGATTTTAGGCCTTTATCAAACCGTCTCCTCCAACTTTAGCTTCATTATTACATCTTTCATATGTTAAGGACCCTTCAAGGTGAATAGGGGGAAAATAGGCACTTTGGACACCATGACACCATATAAATTAGGCTCGAAAGGAGTTATAAATACCTAAAAGGATTGCTATGGTAAGTTTGAAGCATGACTAAACAATAGAATGATTAGACATCCATTTTAGCTCACAATATGACTAACAACTAAGTGTCAAATATAAATCATGACCCTAGGCTATAAAGTTGATCAATTATAGGTATATGACTATAAATTGACCAACATGGATCTTAAAGTCTTGATATCTTGAATTCATAGTTCATATCTTGTGGATTAATAGAAAAGTGATTTGATGTTATCAATATTTTGCATATATTGCTCAAAGCTTGAGACTTGAAATTCAAGTTCATGTGAAGTTAATGAAATAATGTATTTTGGATGTACTTCTTATTTTGATTTAAAATTTACAAATAATATTTGGTTGTTGTCTTTTCTATTGTGGTATATTTTTGTTAATTTTTAGTGCTCAATCATCCATTAATGGTTTATTTATCTTTTATCCTAGCTATCACCTCTTGATAAGGATTCTAATCATTCCTCCCTGATATTATGATACATGTCATGATATTTTTTACTTTGAGGGATCAAATTTATAACTCAACTTTTAATGCTTTACAATTCATGAAATAATGACACCTCACCACCTATCATGATATCATGAACCTAGTGATATTTTTGAATTTATAATATGTACTATTTATAGGATGTGTTGTGTACATAGGATGATGCCCTATGGATAAATATTAGTATCCCATGGAAAATGATGCATTTAACTATATACCTTATTTTTGACAAGTCTAGGTCTTTTTAGATAATAATGCATTAATAAATCTCGATAATCTTGAAAAAATAGGGTCCTAACCATGTACCTTTGATTGAAAAGTTTTAGGTTAATGATATTTCACCATGTGGATGATATACATTAATTTGAAGACTTATAACTTTTTATAATGTAGTTTGTGAATCAGGACTTTGTCTTCTAAGATGATGACACATGGATGACTCTTGTTGATTTAGAGACTTATAAATTTTATAACATATTTGCACTTGATATGATCTAGGTAAATGAAATTATACCACTTGACATGATCTATGGAATTATGGAAGGTTTGAACATAATAAACATATAGCAATCCTTTAAATCATGGGTCAACATGATTTTTCCATTTGGCATGATCTCAAAGTTCTAAAAACTATTTTGAAGTTTACTATGTATTTTATTCCTTTGGACTCCTATTAATCGATATTTCACCCCATGGAGTAATCTTAGGGTTCTAATAAACTCATGGACTTGGAAATTTCTATGCAGACTAGTTATGTCTTAGGTTTACAAGATTTCAAAACATGGATAACTCTTTTGACCTAGAGTCTTAGGACTTTTCATGAATTCCAAATGTGAAATTGAATGATATAATTACATGTGGAGTGATATTTTGAATTAATATGATTGGAAGGACTTGGAATTTTTGTTATAAATATGATTATTGATTGAATAGGGTACCAACTGATCCATAAACTGGCACTTATCTCTGGGCAAAAATAGTTTACCTTGGATACTTTAGTCAAATCACATAATTTCCCAAAACATTCATGAAAACAAAACTAAATTTGACTAAATATGAATTCAATAGTTATTAATAAACATGATTAATCAAAATGCAAAAAAATGCATAAATAAATTCAACTCATGACAAACACGTGGTAATGAAGTTTGGTAATGGCTACGTCTTTGAGTTCGCTTATAGTGCAAACCAATCCATTTCCTTGAAAATTGAGTACATGGACAACCCTCATTATTGTCACATGGATACTCTAATGTTTCACATACCTCAAAATATAGATCTTTATAAAGTCCTGATAAACCCATGAATAGACCTTCCACCTTACTATTGCATGAATGCAATTTTACAATCCTATGAATTTCCACCAAAGGTCTTGAAAATGGAATTATAAAATTGTATTAAAAAATTTATAAAAGGTATTTAAACATACCTTTTAAATCATCTTGGAGTCTAAAATAAGTCCTTAGTTTACACTAAAAAGTGAAAATCTCTCCAAGTCCCTCAAAACTTGAGATTTTGCAAACTGGTCTATTATGGCCCTTATACACAGTCTACTAATGTTTCACTTTGAAGAATTAAAAATAAAAAAAATGACCTTGTATCTAGACACTCAAAATATGTTTGTAACTATATTGGAATCTACAACATATCTCTAGTTCACTCTGAAGTCTAGAAATGCCTCTTGATACCTCAAAACTAAGGAAGAGTGAAGACTAATCCTTAAGCCTGTATTGTCTCCATAAAAATACCTTACTTAAAATATAATTTTATGCACTTTATATAGTACTTGACACCCATGGTTTCAATGATTAGAACATTATCCTTTTGTCAAAATTGTAAGGTTTGAATCCCATGTCCTAGGCTTAATGCTTTATCCATATCAAAAGCCCACATTCATGGCGTGATAGGGATATATAAGGCTTTAAATAGCATTATGTCCATGAAATAGTTTGTGGATTAATCACATACCACCTTTTTTATATGTATATTTGATCTAATATTGGACTCATGGTGACTCAGTGATGATTTATATGAGGCATTTGGTCAGTATTTGAACTCGTGGTATGTTGAACTTGGAGCATTGGTAACTTGGGTGGTCCACGTGCTATCCTTGGATGATGTTCCATTCATGGCATTATTTATCATGGTAAATAATAAAAATGTATTATAGAGTAATATAGAAGTGGAAATCTATTTTTTTATTGAGGATCCATGATTTGGTCCATTCTCCATTCAACACTTGTCGATATCTAATTGGATGCTCCATAGCTCTATCAACAATAGGGTCCCCCTTCGAGACAAAAGTGGCCTCCACTGGCTATGATCCCCGTAGCTAGCCTTTTGATGAATACACCTATCAAATATGAAGATGAGAAATCAAAACCAATATTTTTTCATGAACTAACTACCACATGTCACGTTCTTATTGGTCCACATTTCTGCCATGTCATCACTTTGACCAAGTTTGACCATAATTTTTATTGGCCATAACTTGCACATATGGACTATTTTTTTCTAAATCATAAAAAGTGCCAAAAATCTTGTCATGAGATCTACGTAGTGGAAATATTTTCAAATTTTTATATATTGGTCAATTTATATAATTTGACTAGATTTGACCTCATGTTGACTAGCTTTGATTAGAACTTTGACCAGTTGCACAAGGAGCATATGAGATTCAATTTTTACATTCCACATATCATTGGAAAGGTTTCAATGGGCCATACATAATGGGGTATGTTTTGGTCTACTTTAGGATATTTTATAAATTGATATCCAAATCAATCCTCCCCACTAAGAGGGATTTTGGTCCACTAAAAGCTAGTATTCAACTTGATCCTCTGAAATGCCAATCAGTTCTACAGAATTATGACGTGTCTTTATTAGTCTACTCAGATTTTTCAACTACTCCTAGAATGCTTGGAATAACTAATTGATCACATATTCCAAAAATCTTTTGCTACTGTATGACCATCAATATCCTCTACATAGAACTTGGTTGTGATGACTTCTTTTATTGTATAACTTCATAGATAAGTTTAGTGAGCTTCTCCACTAGATATTAGCACATCCATCAATGTCCCATTCTAATACATAACCTTAATGGCCTTTACATATAAGTATGTGTAGATTAAGTGTTTTTTGGGTTTGATAAACTATTTTCTTATAGAAACAAGCATACCCTAATCTACATATACTGTTGTTAATGAAAATTGTCTACCAAAATGTGAGAAGATAACTTGAGTATGATAAACATGTCACTCAGTACTTCTCTATAGGTGATTTCATAACATAATAAATTGCAATATATATATATAAACAGTGCCCCTTGGGTCTTTTTACAACTGTGCATGATGTATGTCACAATATTGCACGTATGGGTCTTATTTATGCATCCTAGTTAGCAAATTATTTATGCTAGTTTTATAAGTATATACAAATCAATAAAACTAAAATAAACCTAAGATTATTTACTAGCTATAGAATCCTGATGTGGGTCTGAATCCTTTAGTAGTCGATCAATGGATCATCATGTGACTCGCCTTTAGGTTGTTCATGGTCACCTGATACATACAAGTTTGATATCTAAATGGAATCATCATGACTAGGTCTAGAGACCTACCCTATCTCAAAATACATGATCCAACTATGATCCAAAAAAAATTTTATGTCATCATCTCTAAATGATGATTACTGAGTGAAGAGATATAAATTTTCCAAAACCATCTAATCCAACTACAATGGGATGATATCAAGAGTCACCATGTCTGAGAACTATCTCCCAACTGCAAATCACATGGTGTAATAACTTTCTCCATACCTTAGATAATGTCATTCCATTTACTAACTATTTTATCATGTGGTAGTTGAAATGTTGGCAAGCTCAATTAATGTACTATGTTAGTAGTCACATAACCTATTTTGATGTCTCCATAAAAAATAAGTCTAATCACACATCCCTATGAAATGATTGGAATAATCTATTTGGAGGCTCTCACAAATTATAAGATAATATCTGGAGGCGTAGATGTTGTCCTTTATCAAAATGGGGATTTTGAATGTTGATTGGTACATGGGATAGTAGGAGTCTTTCCTCTACCTATGTTCCTTTATTGGATTAGCAACCAATAATATTCTACCACCTGTCCACATCTCAAGAAATGACTACATATTAGATTGGTTGAAGTACTAGGATCATCTTGATGGAATTTATTCTATCCTAACTCTTATGCTAATTAATCAGAAAGAGAATCAACTTTATACTAAAGTTTGATTATCCATTGATCTTGTGTGTCTTGATGTGCACTCACATTCACCACCATCATATTTAGTTCAACCATCTATTGTGTCTGCTCTCTTCAGTGTGACATAATCATTTGTATCATCATGCCTGATAATAAAATAATCATGGGTAACTATATCTATGGATATAAATCCATAACTTCAAGTTGGTCCCAAGAGCCACACACACACTACAATGTTAGGAACTGGAGCAAACACATCTTTGATACCACTTGTTAGGATTAAGAGTACAATTGATTACCTTTGTATAAGCAACTAAACATAGAATTAAACCAGAAGTAATATGTAACTAGAATTCATAAATAGCATAGAATATGAGAGACAATATAATATTTTATTAATACTCTTCCAGAAGGAAATACAATGAAGAAATCACACTCTTCCCACACCTCTTGGGCATACCAGTAATTCTCCCTCAAGAGTTCTCTCTCTCACAACCAATTAAAACCACAACTCAATAACCAAGTTATTATTCCCAAGCTTCAGCTGATCTCCTTGATCTTGCACCTTGTAGATCTAATTGACCTTCCTTACTTGCTTACTTTTAGATCTTCCTAGTCTTACACTCTTGCAGTCCTCCTTCTAGATCTTACACTTGAGGATCTAATCCTTTAGTCCTTTATTACAATACATGCCCCATGGGTCTCTTAAATAGATCCCATACAAACAATAATTAGACTTCCCAATTACAATAATTAGAAATGCAGACTTAAGACTAAAATTAGTCTTTTACATGCAAACTAACTGTCTATCTAAAATTAGACCAGTTCTAGAAGTGCATGTAAATGCATGCACACATAGGTTGCTGATGTCGGTTCTTATCTGACTGATGTCAGCCGACCCTTAACCGATGTCAGTTGCTCTACACACTAAATATGACTGACGTCAGTTGATCAAACTGACGTTGGTTGCTCTACAACTTAGAAACCTCCTCCATTTACATTAGTGAAGCTTTTAGCTCTACAACCTAATAATCTCCCACTTGGAGATAAATAGCTACACCTATACCTATACCTATAGATCCTCTAATTTTGTTTCTTGGCTTGTATCCCTCTTCAAGTTCAATCTTGAAGACCAACAGAAGTTGAATGAAGATTCAACTTCTCCTTTGTTCTTGGCTTTGTTAACATACCTACAGGATTCCTATCCATATGGATCCATTCCAGCTTCAACTCACCATCCTCTAATACCTGTCTAATGAAGTGGTACCTAAGCTATATATATCTGGTTCATGAAGGAAAGGCTAAATCATTTGCAAAATGAATTGCTCTTTGACTATCACTATACAATCTGCAACTCTCTTGATCCTTTCCCAACTCTTCCATGAACCATGTCATCCATATCATTTCCTTGCTAGCCACCATGACTGCAACAACCTTCTGTAACTCTGAAATCTAGCTAACCATCGTACCACCAACAATGAACACATATCCTGTGGTGCTTCTCATGCCATCTAAGTCACATGCCATACCGAATCTATATACCTATGTAGAGAAGTACTTGACCCTGCATAGTATAAATACCTACTGTTGGTCCCTGTCAGATACCTAAAAATCCACTAAACTACTTTCCAGTGCTCCTTTCCTGAATTGGCCACAAACTTGATGACAACTCCCACTACTTGGGTAATATCAGGTCTAGTACACATATACTCAACCTTATCATGTGATTTGGGACACTGTTCTATGAACTGTCCATCCATAGGTGTGCTAACTGGTTCTACATCTTGCATCTTTAACCTCTCCACTACCTTATTCACACAATCATCCTAAGACAACATCATCCTGTGATCTTCCCTATCTCTAGAAATACTCATGCCAAAGAATTTATTTGTTGCTTCCAAATCCTTCATGGCATACCTCTGAACTAACTTTACCTTTAGCTCAATAATTCCCTTCATGTATGAACCTGCACCAAGCATATACACTACATACAGTAATAGGATAATGTAGCTAATATTATCCAACCTAGTAAAGTAAACACAATGGTCACATTGACATTGAATAAAGCCATGCTTTGTCATACACCTGTCAAACCTTAAACACCATTGTCCTATAGCCTACTCAAGACCATATAACCTAGCCTTCTATCTCACGTGTCCATTCTCTCCTTTATTTAACCTGAGAATCCAATCATCTTTCAGTGCTTTCTTTTTGGCTGGCAACTCTACCAAATCTCTCATTTAGTTCTTTCCCAAGGAATCAATTTCCTCATTCATGCCATGCTCCCACTTTTTCTTGGATTTTACCTACTCTACCTCTTTAAAACTTCCTAGTTCTTGACCATCAGTGAGCAAAAAGTAGTGTAAATAAGGGGAATAATGAATTTGAGGCTTACTTACCCTTTTAGTCCTCCTCATGGGCATTTGAGACTCCTTGACAGCTTGCTATCCACCCAAAATTAGTTTTCTGGTTGACCCTATTCTGCACCCAACTGATGTCAATTCCACCTGATCATCGATGCCAATTCCCTAATCAACATCAGTGTCCACCTACCCAACACCACCGACTCTAGTCTGCACATGACCAACATTGGTACCTACCTATTCGATGTCAGTTCCACTTGACCGACATCGGTAACTATGTTTTCCTGTGAGTGATGACTTTTTACCCATGAGCTCACTTTGGATCATAACCTTGTCCAAACTACCCTACTCAAAATTATTCAACCCCTTGAGCTGATCTCTATCCATCATCTTCTCTTTGAAAATAAAGGATTTCCTATTCTTGTCAAAAACATCAGATTTCCTCTTCCTGCAATAAACCTAATCCTTTCTTGTAGCATACCACTATGATCCTCTAATAGAAGCTCCCTTCTTTGTTGACCCGGTTTCAATAAACCTCACTTTCTTCTGTTGCTTACAGAAATCTTGATCTATGCTATCCAAATCTGAACTCTTACCTTTTGACTCAAGAACATGCATCCCCTTCTTATTCATGTGACCAAGCCTACAAAGCCACATCTTCACATCTACATTTGAAGTAGATAAACTAGAAGGAGAATCAGTAATATAAGTAGATAGATAAAGAGTACCTACTTTCTTACCTCTTGCTAAAACAAGTGCACCCTTGGAAACTTTCCAAGATTCTACTGTGAGAGTTACTATGCATCCCTCATCACCAAAAATTCCAACAAAAATCAAATTCTGCTTCAGGACTAGGACATGCATGACCTCCTTCAACACCCATGTGTTTCCCATCTACAATTTCAGCTGCACTTTCCCTTTGCCAACCATTTGAAAAGGCTTACCATCCCCTAAATAAATCTTTCCAAAGTCTCCTTGGACATATTCATGAAAAAATTCTCTATTTGGGGTTGCATGGAAAGAGGCACCAGAATCTAAAACCCAAGATTCCACTTTATCCAAGGAACATACAAGAGCATCCTGTGCAACAATACCTACAACATCTGCTTCTTCATTTCCTTCATGCTGATCTTCTACCAACCAACAATATTTCTTTACATGCCCTTTCTTTGCACAATTCTAGTAGATTTTACTACCATACTTGGATCTGGATCTCCTACCTATCTTTGACCTTGATTTCCCTTGCTCAACCTTCTCTCTTTTCTTTCCCCTAATTTCAACACTTAAAGCATTCTCTGATGATTCCCTTGTGCTTTTCCTACAAATTTTTTCATTCAAGATTACAATAACATCATCAACTTTCAAGATTTTTGAAGCAGACGCAGTATTACTAACTGCCATTACCAAATTATCCTAACTTTTAGGTAAAGAGCATAAGATTAAGAGAGCCTTAATTTCATCATCAAAAGCTATATTGACTGAAATTAACTAGTTTACCAAATCATGGAAATCACTAAGATGACTATGTATAGATCCACCTTCCAGCATTTGCAAATTAAATAATTGCTTTATAAGAAATACCTTATTCGAAGCTAAGGGTTTTTCATATAAATTTGGCAAAGATTCCATTAACTCTACCATTGTCTTAGCCTGTGATAAGTTGGAAATCATAGATGATGCTAGGCTCAACCTTATAGATCCCAGAGCCTTCCGATCAAGAACATTCCATTCTTCATCCTTCATATCTGTGGGCTTGCATGCAACCCCACC